>VZRX01000031.1:356636-399906 GCA_013398075.1 Notiomystis cincta
CTTTTCAAAGTTCTGGAACTTATGATTAGCAGCCTTTATTGTCTTTGGCAATGTAGATGATGTTTGCTGGTGGATCATTTCAAAATTACAGGGTATTTAGTAAATATCATTGTTAGCACACTATCATTTATTGCAGCTTTCTGTTCTGCTCCTCTGCAAAAAAGAAAAATGTCAGTTTGTACTTATGGCTGGACAAGATCTGTCCTCAGGGCCAGAGGGAAACCATTTGCTTTGTAAATTACAGTTTCCTAAAAAAGGTCAGTGGTACCACAGTACCCTGATGTTGAGTTATTGACAGGAAATGATTGCTGTGTTTTAAAGGTGGCTGCTGTGGTCTTGACACTGGGTTTTAAATTAGGTGGAGTTTGAAGTTAAGGAAATGATCCACATGTCCAAATTAAACAGACATTTGGTTAGAGAAGCCCATGATGGATCCAACTATATTTATCATGGATGCAAGTCTCTGAAGAGTTGTACAAAAAGAATTTGCTATTGAAAAGGGCCTACATATTTCTGTACCTTGAAAAATCTTTGTAAACTCCAACTGCATTCTGAACCATCTAAATATCTTTAAAATGAGTGTGACTATAGCAAGTTCCAGACATTCTATAAGAACATAAATCCAGAAAACTGAAAGAAGTTTATAAGAAGTGAGCAGAGACAACTTGTTGAACAGCAGCATACTTTGAGGAGCAGGCAAATTACCTAAGCCTAATACCTAAGCAATGAAATGTTAGTGGGAAAAGACACATTATCAGCAATTTTCCTACATGAGTTTTCCCTTTCTAGCTAATGAAATTATGGTCTATGGGAAGTTGTGTTGCTAATATGGAAATACTCCTCTCTAAGCAGACATGACATCCATGTGTGTTATGTTTGAGTCTTTGAGGTTGCTGTTCTTTTCACTGGCCTGGCTTTAAAGTATCAGTAAATACTACCTTCCTAGGAGCCCCCTGAGCATTCTCCAAACAAACAGTCACAGGTCTCAGCCTTACTAGTAGGGAATATGCTCCAATTCCTTAGCCATCTTTTTGTCCATTGTTGGACTCTCTCCAATGTGTCCATGTCTCTCGTGTATTGGGAAGCCCAGAACTGGACACAGTACTCCAGGTGTGGCCTCACTAGTGCTGAGAGGAAAGATCACCTCTCTGGATCTCTTGGCAATGCTCCCCCTAATGCAGCCCAGGATACCACCCATTTTCTTTGTGGCAAGGGCACATGACAGGCTCAGGTTCAACCAGGTGTTTACCAGCACCTCCAGGTCCTTTTCTGACAGGCTGCTTTCAAGCTGGGCTGCCCCAACATGTAGTGGTTCCTTGAGTTGTCCCTCCTCAGATGCAGGATTTTGCCCTTCCACTTGTTGAACTTGTTCCTGTCAGTCCCTTTCTCCAGCCTGTCAAGGTCCCTCTGGATGGCAGCGTGACCCTCTGGTGTATCAGACACTGCTCCCAGTTGGTGTTATCTGCACCCTTGCTGAGAGTACACTCTGTCTCATTGCCCAGGTCATTAATGAAGCATGGTCCTAGATATTAATGTGGTGTTCACAAATAATTGGTAATTGTTTCTACTGCCAAATCAGAGCCCTTATAGATGTAAAAAAAGCATCTTAGTTCTTCCTGATTCTATGCATGGAAGTGCATGTGACTGGGTATTTGGAGGTTAATTTCCTTTGTGACAGCATTTTGCAGTAGTTTCAGGCCAGTAATATTTTTCTCAGTATGGTTGTATGCTCCACTAAGCAGAGAAGTGGGCAGGAAAATGAAAAGCCTTTATGATCAGTGTGAGAGGTTTAGTCCTAGTGTGAAAATGTACTTGATTTGTTAGGAATCACCTGCATCCCAACTGTTACTCATCCATTTTATCACGAAGAGTCTGAAAACATCTTGGAAGTGTTTTCATGAGAAAAAACCTCCTCTGCTTCAACTAGACAAGATCCCAAGAAACATTTTTGATTCCTGGCACAGTATTTCTGAAGCAGGAGAATGTTACTGATTGACTCTTTTCTACCCTACATTTTAATTGAATTCAAATGCATAAAAAGAAAAAGAAAATATTTTTATTTTCAAAATAAACAAGTGTATTTTGATGTTTTGAGACTATCATGAATTATTTAATCAGATAATGCATGATTGAAAAAGTTGATGCAGCCTATAACAATTTCAGAGTGATTTCTTCTGCTTTAGAAAATGACTGTGTAATTATGGGTGAGAACAATTTACTCTCTAGATTGGTGATGGAAAAGAACAACTGGCTAAGAATAAAAAGTATTTTGGTCATGGTTTAGGCTTTTATATCACAAGATAAAATATAATTCTCAATGATATCAGCATGTAAATTGTTTAGTGACAGAATTTAATCCAGTATCATAATGAACTTTGGCAGCTAAGAAAGAAAGCAAGCCAAAATAAATCATACACAGCCACATCACCTCCTTTATGGATGTTGTACTTAAAAATGTTAAATCCTTCTATGATTTTTTTCCTTATGTATTTGGGTACAAAACTAAAATCATCATAATGTTTCTTGTGTTTAGAGCTAAAAATGTGTAAAGAACAGTTGTGATAGAATTACATCTTGTCTACAAACAGCCTTTTCTGTCATGTTATTTAACTGATTCATATCTAATGTTGTTTATATCACTTAGAGCATCAGGATGTTGATTGGCATCCATTTTCATTTATCTTACATATCAAAGACACTAAATTTAATTTGTGTGTCTATAAACTTTGCGTTTTCCATTTTTGTTGATAATTAATGTTTTCTGTAGGCTCAAAATCAAACATTACATCTATTTACATCTACTCAGTGCTATTTTAAACTAGTGATGAATCATACATGACATTCTACAGGGGCTTTTAGAAAACATTGATTTATAAAGCTGTTTCTTCTAGCTTTGAAGATACACAGTAGTTCTTTTTAAGCATGAAACACATTTAAATCAGTGTGCTATTGATATTTAGATTAACTACATATGTTTTTATGTTGAAAATCACTGGCTATATTTATCATATAGCCTACTTGTGCCATTCTTTTGTAGCTCTTGTGGATGGTTTAATGTTGCTGCAAAACTATTTTTCTTTCTTCTTTTAGAGACTGAAAATCATTCTGAGATTCTTTTCATTTGACCTTTTTTCAGCTTACAGACTGCGTTGAACTGTCTGTTCAATTATAGGCTACAGATGTGATGAACCTTTCCATTCAAACTTCCCCAAGCTACAGTTCTGACCTCATCTTTTCAAATTAATCCAAGATTACACAGATTTTGGCAACATGCTTTTATTGTTAATGTTAAAACAGCAATTATATTAACTATGGGTTAGGTCTGTTCAGCTGGCTAAACGTTTGCAGGGTTTTTTGGATAAAGTAATTATCTGCAATTTAAAAAAATTAGGTTTGTATACTCTAACTTTGGCCTGTGGTGCACTCATGAAATAGTCTTTGTCTAATATCTGCATGTGAATGTTAATATGATTCCAGCTCAGACTGTCTTTGGCAAATCAGTGTCTTACTGTGCCAGGGAAAATGAGTATATGAGATGCATGGGTTATGGCTCAGCTGTTTGTGGTATTCCTTCACCTACTCAGTGATCTTGGTGAGTCATTTGTCTTCCATGTGGGACTGGGAGCTGCCTTTAAATGCCGTCGTTCGTATTCATAGTGCAGGAGTTAAAGTTTCCTCAGAAGCTTTTGAAGTGTTTTATTTCCAGTAGTGGTCATAGTATTGACAGACATACCCATTTTTCCTGTATTCTGTCACGGAAAACATGGCACAAAAGAATCTTTTCTGTATTTCATGTGGCTGTGTAGAGAGAGGGCACTGCCTCTGTAGAACACTGTAGTTCATCTCTTAAGGCAGCACTCCTAGGACATGCACTGCATGTCAGGAAGACAAGGCAGTTGTCTTCATGCAATTATTTCCTGCCTATGGACAGAGAAAGAAGGGGAATCATGAGAGAAGTTACTGAAAAAAGAGACTTAAAGAGCTTATAAAGGAAGAGGAAGGCCCATGATTTTCTTTTAGACATGGAAGTTCTTCTGAGACCTTTTTGATTAAATAATACAGTAACATAGACATGTAAACATTAAATTGTTTTTTGTGGCTGTAGTGTTTGATGGAGGGTGTACTTTACAGTATATTTTTGAGAAGCTCAGAGAAATACCAGTTAACCCTACAATGCTGAAGTTTTTCTCAATTGTTAGTCTTTCTCCCATACATATGTTTTTCAGATATATTACTGTCTTTTTTCTTGTGCTGCCTCCTTCTGCATTACCTTCAGACTTCCTGTATGCTTTTTCTGCTCATTCAGTTTTTTCTCTAAGAATTTGCTGCTAGTCACTGTCAGGAGATGATGCTAACCTATATTATCCTTGCCCCAACCTCCTATATCTATTGTTGTATTCTTACATTATTTGTAGTTGCAATTATTGTCTATTCTACCACATGCTCAGTGAGGATGTCTGCAAATACCAACATACAGAAACCCCTAATATATTCCAGCTAGTTTTTAAAGGAGAGATTTCCCCAGGCACACACCCCTTTTTTGTTTTTAATTACAGGACACTAAACCATCACTTGAATATTTCTGTGTCTATTTTGAAACAATTCTTTAGTATCATTGAAAAAAATGAAATATGCAATAACTTTAAGCAGTAAGGAATAAAATTATAGTGTGTTGTAGTTAAAAGAATAGAATTTCCAACTACTCCTTGAAAGCTCCAAAGGCCATCTAAGGAAAATAGCATCAAAGACAATTCCAGCATTTTAAACATCAGACAATTTTTCATTGCTAGAAGTCTTTTCATTTGTTGATTCCAGATGTCTAATCAGCCCTACTCTTAAGTACTGAATTTAATTTTATTTGATTGCACAAGTGTTTCTTTCATGGAGCTTCTGTGCTGACACTGATTTCACAAGGTCACATGGAAACGTTTATTTGGAGGATAATTGTTGAACCATGTTCCTTGTTAATATGTCCTTAGCTCACTTACAGATTTCACTTAACAGCTGTGGCCAAACATCTCGTGCTGTTAGACACAGGCAGGATGTTCAGCTCATTATCCCCCTTGAACCTTCAGCAGGTACAGCTCTTTCTGGTGCCACTCAACCTCTCCCTCAACTCTGCCTTCTACTGAACAATCATCCTGTTTATCACTGTGCATCACAGGTTTTAGTCTAGGTTCTAAGAGGTACATTCATGATCTGTTTGGGAATCCCCAGATCTTCAAACAAGCAATCAGGCCACTGTTCATGGTCCTCAGTCTTATCCCATTGCTTTTTCAACTGGTATCTTTTGCTAATCAGAGAGATCAGAGACCTCTCACACAGATTTTTTCTCATATTCTTCTCCAGGACTGTCTTTTCTACCAAGACTTAGCATGTCTTAAGTTAGTATTTTTTCCTAGCACTGACTCTTTGCAGAAATTAACATAACATGGTTTATAAATTAATTTTTTCCTACTCAGATTTCTACCATTGGCTGTGCTGCCAATAACAGATGTTCTGCTGTGGTTTCATTGTCCTTTTCAATCATACCCAGTGGTTGTGTATTGAGATAATTCTCCAGAATTTGAGAGGAGTTGAATAACTTCACTTAATACTTGCTACTATTTGTGACAGACTTTTTTTTACTTTCAGCACACTTTTATTTCCAGAATATGCCCTATTTAGTGAATGTTACTGGCAAATGGGATGTTTCTCTCTGTTCCATCTTATCAGGATTAACCATTAGTATCTAAGATAATGCTTAAGATATTTCCAGGAACAGGGATGAGTCAGATACTATTGTATTTTTGCTATAAAGTTTTTGAGGGATATTGTGGAAGAAATGGCTAAATTATCCAATTTGTCAGCAAAGCACCATTAAATATATTCATATCTGAATAATGGAGGACATGAAAGAATGCAAATAATCACGGGATGTGTTTGCTTTGAGGTTCTTTGGCATTCCTACCACTCTTAACATCTCCTGATTTTTTCCTTTATGTTGTTCTTTTATTTCATGTTAGCACTAAAGCACTGAGTGCTTTGTCTTGCACTTGTAAAACCAAATGCACGACCTGTAGGACTCATGGTTAGAGCACCAGAGGAATGTACAAACACCATAATTGTCTCCAGATCTTTAAAGGAGCAAACTTTCTCCCTGGAGTTTTCCAGAACTTCTTCCATGATAGCCAAGAGAAATTTAAGGGTTTGGCCCTGAATATGTACTCTGCACTTACACATTTCTTAGTGATCTAAGTATATTATGTAGCAAGGAATTTTATCTTTAGAGCTATCGTCTACTTAGCTGAGGCATTTGTACTGCTCTGCTACTGTAATATTAGGATGATCACAGGTTTTATTCCATGCATATTCACGTAGATAGTTGTTTGATAAGGAAGTGCTGTAACGTGTATTTTGCAAACAAACTGAGAGTAGAGTGAACTTAGAGAATGTCCCACACTTCTGAGCTCTCAAAACCATACTTACCTTCAGTTTGGGTGGGCACTGATGTGCTGGATGCAGACCACAGCATCCTTCACGTGATCCTCATCACCTAGAAGTGATGGCATGTAATCTGTGTCAAACTCATACAACAACCTAAAATTTTTCCTTGAAAGATTTCAGCTCTGCCTGCCTCGAAAACCAAATAATTATGAGCATGTGAAGCTGGATCTTGAGAACCAACTGTGTCCTGGCTACTTATTATTTTAAGGCAGTTCAGGTATGGAAGAGGCACAGTTATTCATTCAAGACTGAGGAGGAACACTGGTAAATGAGCAAGTGGAACCCACCTTCTGTGTTTGAATCCTAATTAGTATAACAACTGCCATTCCTCTTTTTCTAGAATTGTTTTTAAGGTTAGTCTTAAGTTTGTTTTCTGGTCTACAATAAAACAACAGGAAGTCGATATAAAAATCTTAGAAATGTTTTCTGGGAATATTTCAGGAAACTGATAGATACAAAGAATTGTCAATACATTCAAGAAAAACGTGTCTTGGTCACAATCCTGCAGCTATTTCTGTGTGAACACATAAACTGTGTTCATACACAAGACAGCTCCTCCCCCCTATATTATGTACATTTGTGTCTATTGATTTTTACTGTATAGTTTCAAATATTTGCCAAAATATTTCACAAGAGTGTCCAGAACAAATTGTCAAAAACAATTACTAGATGAAGGATGCCGTAGAACTAATGTCATTCTGTAGTTATTATCTGCAATAAACAGACATCTTTGTAGGCAGATAGTCCTACAAACCAACAGTATAATTAGAAGAAATGTAAACAACATGTTTTTCAAAGTATCAAATATTTAAATCTAATAAAGGGAGAGGTTCCCTTATTAGCCTATCACAGTGACAATTACACCATGCTTCTTTACTGTCTGAACTGTTTGCTCTTTGTGTCGTTCCCATTCCTCCTCATCTTTGTCCAGATCAAAAGTTTCTGGATAAACAGGAAGCTTGTCTTTTGGGCATTCCTCATAATAACTTCGAACGTATTTTCCAACAGACCATCCTTTGTATTCTTCAGGCATTTTGCATTCTAGGCCATTGTAGTGAACACTGTAGTGATGCTTCAGCCAGTAGAAAAGATAATGAATGTTGTAGTCACATCTCCAAGGATTGTCTCTCAGCCACAGTATTTTCAGGAAGTAAAGATCTTCCAGTACTCCATATTCAAAATTCTGCAAGCTGTTATTTGATAGATCCAGCTCCTCCAAATTATTGAGGCCTGAAAAAGCAGCTAGTGAATAGAAAAATAGTTATTAGTACCTTATAAAATTAACTTAGAGAAAAACCATTAATATCTGTGACTGGAAAATAATGCATATCTACAACAGGAAAAACATTTTTATAGTCTTACAGTTACTGCAGGTTTTTTTCTTTTTTTTTTGGCTAAAGGCCACAAAAGGACTTCTCAAACACTGAACTTTAAAATATGACACATGCCTTCAGGAGTGAGAAAGATTATGGGAGTTGCACTGCTGGTAAAACTATAAAATACTTCATGAGTCTGCCTGAGTGTAGAATAGAGACAGTGGAGGTGGATGAATGCCTGATTTGCTCATTGAATCCTACTGTTATTGTCATGATACAGTAGCAGGAATATGGAAACTTATTTTTATACAATGTGCAAGGCCAGAGATTTTTTTATGTATAGGTATTTGTGTGCATGTATAGAACCTCTAAATCAATGTTTTAAGATTTGGAATGGAGTAAACATTGAGCTTCATAATGATGCTTGTGAGTTACATTTCAGAGAGAAGTTCATACTTTTTGCGAGGATACAGTTTCATTTAATGGCAGAAATATAATTTAAATAAATCAACTGTGTGATGTTAAATCTCATAAATACAATTTTACTGATATTACCACATTCTGATACTGTTTAATTGCCAAGATGGTACTAGATAAGGCTCTTTTTGCTTGATACACACTTTCTCTTTCTTTCTCTCACCCAGCTTATGTTTGCTTTCATAATTAAATCCAAATGCACATAGGCTGTAAGCAAATTGCTAATAAGGGCAGTTGAGTTCTAATGAAATATAACTTAAAAGCAATTATGTGGAGTGATTTTTAACCAAAAAGAGTTTGAATCCTTTTGGTTTGTCTATTATTTTTGAAAAGTAGCCTCCTTATATGACATGTTTTCTTAGATGTGGCAAAGATATTTAAAAAATCATGTAACTACTTAGCATTTTGGAAAACTGTTAGCCTTCAGGTTCCAGAATTACCTTTTGCATTTGGTTAGTTCAGTATTAAGAAGGGCAATTGAAATGTATCTTTCTCTATTGATCTTCATGATTAATATATTTCAGTGCAAACCTTTATGAATTGCATGGTACAAAAGGTAAAATTTGCAACAAATTCTCAATTTTTAAATCCTTCCCCCCCACTCCATTTTATATCTGATAGAGACAGTATTTCATTAGAAATAATAGACATATATATTATATACATATATGACAGAAATAATTTTTAATGAGTATTTAAAATGATTCTTACCAGGATCAATGTATGCTATTCCATTACTGTTTAGATTTAATATCTTCAGTTCACTGACATCTTCAAACTCCTTGGCTCGTAGCTGTCTAATTTTGTTGTTGGACAAATCAAGTTTAGCTATATCTGGAGGTATGTTACCTGGAACTTTCTTTAAATCTTAAAAAAAATAAAAAAGACATAACTTGTATCAGCTTTAGGTTATTCTTACTGCTTAGGTATCACAGTTGCATGTGTTGAGTATTGTCATATATGATTGACAGAGTGTTGTCAATCTAACATTGTTTCTTATTTTCTTTCCCTTTTATCCCCTCTACTAGTTCCAACATGTTTTTTCAACTTTTGAATTTCATTTTTTCTTTACTTGTACCTTTATATTTCATGTGAAAATTGTTCTCTTCATTAGTGCTTATAGTAAAACCTCTGTGGTTTCTATTTTTATTTTAGTAGAACTACACCATTCACAGAGGCATAGGGTAAGTAGTGAAGATACTATATTAATAAAAAAATGTGTGTTAAAAGCTTGGTTGTTCAAAGAAAACAAATCAGAGTAACTATATAAAAAACCACCCAGGCAGCAGAGTGGCATTCTGTCTGCTCCTCTCTCCTGCTTGTCTCATTGGCATTTCCAAAGCAGCTGAGGACCTCTCAGTCATTGGTGTCCGTGTCTTTACAGTGCTCCTTGCTAAAGAACTCCAGAAGGAATAGCTCCTTCTCCAGTAGTAAGGGCCCATGCTTGAGAAGTGCAAACTGTGGTTTGAACCCTCTCAGGATGATGCTAATAAACCTGATCTCCAGGGTTGTTATATCTGCTCAGTGAGTGCTCTAATCCTGCGTTGTCATTACAAGAAATGAGCAGTATCTCTTATTTGACTGACTGTGAAGGAAAGCAAGTAGTCTCTGCATCTGTGCTGGAATCTGTGTGGTCACTGTACTGAAATTCTGAAGATATCTAATGAATCAGGAATTTTTGAGACTAAAGCAACATATCAGAGTCTCCCTGCTTTATATCTGATTATGAGCAGATTTTTGGTATTATAAATACACAAATATTATAACTACTCTAGCCTGCTGTGGTTGGATTGATTCCTGTTTCTGCAGATGTCAAAGTTTCAGGGCCTGTTTATCATTAAATGAATGCAAATAATGCTTGAATTTAGAGACTTGGAGAGTTTGGCAGTACTAGAAAGCAGATTTTTTTTTCAACTGTCCTTAAAAATACAAGTTTTTTGCAGAAATGCAAACAAACTACTTTCGCTTCCTTAACTTTTTTTTTTTCTTTTTTTTTCTTTTTTTTGAGTAAAACAGAAGCAAGGGCATAGAGTATTTCATTCTGGAGTACCACAAGATCTGGCATATCACTGGCCTGAGGAGATATAATTAAATTATTTAAACAAAAAACAGAACATACACATGGATAAAAGTATTTTTAAGATGTTTCTTTCATGAGCTTTCTGACATTAACTGAAAGCTCCTGACCTGTTGTCATACCTCTTTAGACATAATAGTGGTAGAGTGCTTGGCATTCCATTCCCTCCATTGTAAAGGAATAATGAATTGCAGCTTTTCATGTCATCTTACTGGTTTGGCAACTGATGTACTTATTTTTCCTACTCTGAATTTTTGTCCATGCAGATTTAGAGAAATTCTGTGTTTTCCCTGGATTTTTTGTGCATTACGCCCCTATTTCTGATGAAAATTCCAGTGAAATTGTGCATCTGCTGTACAATATTCATATACAAAGACAGTAAGTAGAATGCCTTCATCAAAGATTACCATATGTTCAGAAATACCAAATATCCATGGGATATCTGCATCCAGCTGTCAAGCATATGCAGATCTGGTACTTCTAAACCAATATTGAAACATATTCAATGTGTCCATACTAGGCATTCAGGAAGTTCTGGATTGATATACTTGGTTCTTGAACTGAAGGAGGGAGTCCCTGTACCCTCTAGTACCCTCATGTAGAGGTTGAAATAAATTGATTCCTCCATTATTAATATTAAAGACAATAAACTGTGTTTTGAAATACCATAAATCCCTTTGAAGCTCCCACGAAGATCAGACCACATTGAATGTTTCTATGAACTTAGAGAAGAAAGTAACATTTTTCTTGCCAGAAGTTTTTGAGTATATTTGTGTATTCAGCTCATCTCTTTGATACCACTAAGTGGGGAGAGCTGGAAGGTCAGTCTTTGCTTATATTAGGATTATAATTTATGCCTGAGTTTTGTTCAATAACAGTTTACTGGAAACATAAAGTAATAGTGATATAATTAAGATCCTATGAAGGATAATTAAGATCATAATCTATAATCTAATAATTAAGATCCTCTCTACAAGGGAACGTAAAATAGATGAATATTAAAAAAATAATAAATGGTAGCAGGTAAAGCAGCATAAATCATTAATAAAAAGAGTAGTAGCTATATGGTAAAGAAAGAGAAAATGAAGCCAGAGAGACAAGAAAGGAATTTACAGGGAGAGAAAAAGGACACAGACCATTTTTATGACATACATAGTAGATAAACCATGTAATCAAATACTGAAATTGTTAATCCTTGATGTTTAGATATTATCTCTTTATACTGAATTCTGAGCTTGTCTCTGGCATAAAGGTGCAAGAGTAAGGGCACACTGAGGTTTTTACATAAAATCAAGTTACTCTTAAAGCAAATAGAAGTTCAGCTGAACAAAACATGCTGAGGTGGTCTGGTATTGCAGGCCAAGCTCTGCTAAAATTGGGGAAAAGGTCTCACAATGTTGGCTGCTTCAAGCAGTACTTCTTATTTCAGAATTGTTATGTTAAAGAATTATTCTCCTCTGAATTGCTTTTTTGTTTGCTTTGTGTTGTCGTGGGATAAAATATGGGAAATATAAAGTACAAATAAATGTGCATCTTTGTGTTGATATATGCCCCATCTGGTTTACCCTTAAGGCTTAACTGTGGCTCTGAGGGGCCTGAGAAATATTTAGGGATGGAATGGATCCAAGTGTCTGAAAAACATTTCTTGAAGTCCCTTCAACTTTGAATTGTTTTCTGGGTGCTGGGAGGAAGAACACAGAGGAGGTATTTCTTCATGAACACAAACATACAAGAAGAGATCTTGTGCAGCAATGTGAGGATGCAAAGCCTTTCCTTTGAATCAGGTTCCTTTGGGCTTTGAAAACACAGCTGGCTGCTCCAGTCCTGTTTCAGCTCACTTCTGTCAAACTTATTGCTATCTTTGTGTTCATACAATGGAGGGAAGAAAAGACACTCTGTGCTTTTCTATATCAGTTCAACACTTTCAGCACAGCTGTAATTTGACTGATTAGTATGTTTGTAACTTAAGTAATATGCTTAGTTTTATTCCTGTTGATTTCTGTTAGATACTTACATTACAGAACTAAGGAATATCTGTGGAATTTGGGCTGCAGAGCAGAGGTAAAATGCAGGAAGAATTCCTACTTATTGCTGGTAGTTACAAGAGAGAAACAATTAACAGTATTAGTTTAGTACTACCTTCATTTGCAGTAAATAATGTGTGAATACATATATTAAGAATTAAATAAATAGAATATTAAAATAATTAATTCAGTTATAATGACATATACCAACCTTTTCTTTTGCAGTTCAGAGTTGGCACAGGAAACACATACATGTGGCACAAAGAGGAATCAAATTCTGGTTTGGCAGGTTCAGGCTTCTCCCGTTTTATATTTCTGGGGTCCTGCCTGTCCTCTTCACTACACAGCTGATCAGCTTTTATCTGCTTTAGCTTTTGATTTTTCAATTCTATTGGGTGCACACATTTGGCATAATTTCCCAAATTCCTATTTGCTGGGACCTGTAGCATTGTAACAAGAGTTTCTAGTTCACAACTGCAATGCCAGGGATTGTCATAGAGACGTAGGTAGTTTAGACTGGGTGTATAAATAAAAATCTCCTCAGATAAAATCTTAATTTGGTTATGCTGAAGTAAGAGTGTGGTAAGCTTATCCAAACCATAAAAAGCTTCACTCTCAATTTTTGATATGTCATTCTGCTGTAAATCCAGACTTTTCAGTACTTTATACTTGGAAAACATATTATTCTTCAATTTACGAATCCTGTTTCTTGCTAGGAGCATGTGTTTTATATCCTCTGGCCAATCAGGTGCCACAAAAACCAATTTTCTTTCCTGACAATCTAAGTATTTCTCATGAAGATAAGTGTAAATATCACATGTTAGGCCTCGAGCATTGCGCTTAACAGTGCTAGATGCTCTCCTTAAGATGTTTTCCCGTTCATTGTTTCTCAGACTCCTATTCCTTGTCCTCCTACAGTCAGATGCATTACAAAGAAGAAGTAGTAATATAATAGTAACTGCTTGCATCCTGACATTCAGCTGGCCCCAGTTATTTTCTGTGACAGCTGGAAGAGTTGGAATTTTTGGATAGTCTGAATCAGTATTGTACAGATCTGAGGAGGCACAGCTGGGATGTGTGGGATCCCTGTGTTGGAAGAAAAGTAAAACATTAGAACAGATGAAATGGGCATTTTCATGGAGGATTGTATATAATATGCAGTCAAGTATTCAAACATCACACTATTTAGAACTTCACAAATACTTTGAAGATTTAATGTCCTGTCTCTTTTTGTTAGTTAGTTAGTTTTTTTTTTTGTTTTGTTTTTTTTTTTCTTTGTTTTTTAGTTTTTACTGACTCTGGTCTACTGTTTTTCATTTTGATTAAACATGGGAAACTATTTAGACCAATTTCTCACTGATGTTTGTTAAGAGATTCTCATGTGTTCAGGAAAACAGCACCAGGCTGGACCTTTTGTATTTAAGTTAATCTTGAAATTTGAGCTCAGATGAGGAGTTTGAAGCTGGTCTTTTCCGACTTCCCGAGTGTTGAACAACTGGAACACATACAGAGCCAGAGCAGGGAAAGATATCCAGTGCCCATCAAACTCCCAGGTTTAGTTTGCACTCAAGGGTAGGCATGTTTTCAAGTTATTTTCTCAGGACTCTTTACCCCAATATTTGGGGGTTTGTGCTTTCATCTCAGTAATCTGCTGTGACCGTGGGTTCAGGGTATTGGCCCAGATGGATTGAACCTGTATGAGGAATTCTTACATTTCTGTCATACACTGAGAATTTGAACTGTTCACCTTTCATAGGTTTTTTTTTTGGTTTGATTGAGGTTTCTTTTTCATTTTATTTTGGTTTGGGTTTGGACTTTGTTGTTTGGTTTTGGGTTTTTAGGTGAACTAAAAAATTTGCAAGACTTAAACATCTGTGAATGCCAGGGATTAAGTAGAAGAACTACAAACTCTTTCTACAAATTCTAGTTTATAGCAAGAACAAAGATTTTTTCAAGTGCTGCAGTTATTTGGGTTACAAATCTTCCTGATAAAAAACTAGAGACTTGTGTTCTTAAGTGCTTCAAAACTGGAGTTTAGTAGGATTCAGAGATAATCAGTGAAGTTCTAATTGGTTTTCTACCAGGGCAAAATGGTACATTAAATCTCAATTAGTTTTGATAAATAGACTTCAAAACTTCACCAGTCTGGAAGGAGGGTTTTATTGGTATTATAAGCTTGGAGTTGTCAACAACAATACATTGCAATCGTGTATTGTTTACAACTTCCTTTATTGCCTCAATAGTCCACTTGGGCTCTAAAGTGTCTCAGTAAATTTCTTGTTATTTTTAAGAGCTTTGATTTGAAAGGTGTCTAAGAATGCAATCACCATTGTCCTTTTTTTTCTCAGTTTAACATTTTTAATTTTATCTTGATTCTGTAAATTTTCTTTAATATTTTTTCATTGCTCTTAGTTGATGGAAGAACAATGTTTGACTTTGCTTTAATGAAACATTTCTTAGAAAAGGCAATGTTATATGCAAATTTTTCTCAGAATAAATCAGTCTAAGAATAACATCAATGTTTTGTTCAGAAAATATATTTCATCCATTTATAGGCTATTTCTTGTGTTAAATATATATAAAAAAAATTATATCATTTGTAGTAATTTTTTAGTAAAGTGTACATCCAATGCTCTAGCCTAGAAACACCAATATTTACACACAAGCTTTTAAAAATTATCATGGGTGAAATACAGCTTAAGAACTTAAAAAAAAATGGTTTAGGATAGTCAAGTCAGTGATGCAAGGGCTGCTTTTTTTCCCTTATCAATAGATCTAATAATTTCATCATAGAAAACTATCAAATTAGTGAGGAATGCTTTGTCCTTGATGGACTCACGCTGGCTGTTCACTGTCACTTTTTCATCCTTCGTGTGCTTGGACAGGGAGAATTTGCTACATAACCTTCCCAGTGCTGACTGGGCTGTAGTTTCTTGGATCTTCCATTTCCTGAAAATGGATGTGACATTTCCTATCTTCCAGTCATTAGGAATCTCCTCTGACTGTCATGACCTTTCAAAAAAGAGCGAGGCCTCTCAAAGACAAGAGACAGCTTTCTTCCTCTTGGATGCACCCTGTCTCATCCCATTTCCTCAGGTGCTCTCTGACATTAACTTCTATGATGGGTATTGCTTCACACTCACAGCCTCTGCTCACAGGCTCCAGGCAGGCACCTGGGAAGCCTTCAGACAAGTCTTAGCTATAAAAACTGAGGCAGAAAAGTAATTGAGTAGCTTGTCCTTGAAGATTAACCAGTTCTCCTGGTCCTCTTTGCCCTCCAAAGCTGTCTACCATGAGAGCCTGTTAAACAGGTCTCTAAACTAGCCAAAATCTGCTAACAAGTTCAGGGTTTTTTCTTCTGCAGTTTGTCCAATTTTCTTCTGTCTGGATTTTGAACTTCTGATTTTCTCATTTTCATGGCTGCAGTAACCAAAGCCATTCAAGTTCATTCAAGTTCACATCCACTCAAGTTCACATTCTTTCACCTGTTGAAGAACACATTCCCTAGACCACTTGTCAGTCAGCTGGATCAAGAAATTGTCTTCAACATATTCTAGAAGTCTCCTGGATTGTTCATGCCCAGCCATATTTTCTGGCAGCAGATATGAGTGGCTAAACTCTCTCATGAGTAACCAGGATAGGCAAGAGTAAGGCTTCCTTCAGCTGCCCCAAGGTTTCATCCACCATCTCTTCTTGATCAAGCAGATCAAGCAGTCTGCAGCAGATACCTACACAATGTAATGCTCATAGGTCTGGCTTTTAATCATTACAAATAAGCTCTTGATTGACTTATCACTCATTTCAATGCAAAGCTCCATGACCTGGGGCATGACTTTGCATAGAGTGCAGCCCATCCTCACCTTTCTGGGCTGTCACTCCTAAATATTCTTGAACCTTTCATTGCACCCCTTCAGTTGTGTGTGCTACCTCTGCATCTCTGGAGTCCCAGTGAAATCACAGTTCTGTACCTGTGCATGGACTTTGATCCCTGCTGGCTGATTCCCAAGCTTTAAGTGTTTGTGTTCAGACACTTGAGATAGACTCCTTTGTGCTGCTTTTGCATGGAGAGTTTAAGAGATTTTCCTCATCACTATCCCCCTCCAGCTTTCTCCCCTCTCCCTGTGCCTTCACTCCTTTCCAGGTTATGGTTATCTTCCATCTACATACCTATTTTTACTGGTATCTCCTCTCTCAAATCCTTTGTTGCAGGAATATATTTCAAAAGCACAGGATTGGTTGGTATTGAATTTCCAGTTATCTGGATGGTCCTTTTGCCTGATAAACTGAAATAGGGAAAAGGTGACCACAACATGGAAAAAGACACAGACTCAACTATTATACTTTCATATACAAGTACTGACTTTTTGCCTTTGTACTATATATATATATTTATTGTGAAATATTCATCATACTAGGAGATTTGTTCCCATTATATAAGAATGGAACAATATGAGTAGTACCTGTTCTGCAGGTCAATAACATATGGAAGCCTTGTAATTATTCAAGTTTAATGTTCCACCTAGAAGATAGAACTAAGCAGGAAGCATTGTGTAAATCATATTATATTAAATTATATATTACTGGTTAGAGAAATGTACCAGAGTTCATGGAGAAAATTCACCAATGCTTTTAGATACCAGGATTGGCTAACAGAATCTTGGTTTAGCAAAAATGTTAACATGTGCTAACCTTCAATCATGTGAAAATTCCCTTGTGCTCTGTAGGACTGTATAGTGTAGGTATCCTTTAAAATGATAAAATGACCATACTTCAAGTTAGTAACAGTAGGATCACATCTCTCAGTATTCCACTTTGAGGCTTCCAAAGAAAATAGCTGAGATGTACAGAAATTATTATGCTGATTTAAAGATACTTATGTTTTTTCCCTTGTTACATACAAACATGATTTTAATATACTTCTGTATATTTTTTTATTATTCAGCCTGTTTAAATCTATTTAAATCTCTTGTGTAGAGATAGTACTAATGGAACTCTGTGAATATTGACAAGGTAAAATTCAAGAGAAATATGAAAGTATCTTGCAGGAAATTTAGAGGCATGTGTAATAGAAATATTTTTTTGAGAGATTTTCAGGGTTCTGTCTGCTATACAAAATGAAATGAATGCCCCATACATTTCACTTAGATAGCAGTTCTTTTATCTTTTTAGTATATTTAAAAGTATATGCTGGCTTCCCTTATGTATTGCACAGATTCTCACAGAAACTTTTAAAAGGAAAGGCTATCCAAAAAGTTTTTGTGCATGTCCAGTTTCTCATGATGATGCAAGAAGTTTACAAGTTAGATATGTTCTTAAAAATTAATTTTTGAAAGAGAGGGTTGGGGATAGGTGCATTGTGTGAGCCAAGGCCTTGTGTGACAACTGCAAAAGAGAGAGTTATTCCAAACTGGTATTTGGAAGATCAGTGAGCTGAAGGCAGAAAATTTACAATCTTATCAGAGGTATCCATCAAGACTTCAAGTCTGCCTGGCAGGTAGAATTTCTGGATTAAAATCTGCCATGGAGGAAATGAGGTGTTCTGTTCACAACAGCAGCCATCACAAAGATGAATATGGATTTGAAGAATAGCTGTATATTGTTTCTTTTTCCTGTGAGGAAAACAAATGTGTGTCTTTCAGTAGCATCCCCATGAAGTTCAGACACGTGTTTTTCTTTGGCATTTGCATAATACATTTTGACTTTTGTTTTTCTTAGTCTAAAATGCCATCTCCTCATATAACTAACATTTGTTTTGGCAAAGTTTTGCATTGGTGTCTCACTCATCTCCTCATCAGTATGACTTTTATTATAATCTCTGTTTTTTCCATGTTGGCTGATATTTTGCCTCTTTAGATTTCCATATATTTATGCTGAAGTTTGGAACATCTTTTTTTTTTTTGATGTGTAAATAGAAAATAGCAAAGAAAAATCCTCTGCTGACAAAAGACCTTTTGCAGTTATCTTATACCTTGTTAATATGAAATTTTCCCAGTCACACATGATGCTTCTGATTTAAAACCAAAAGATTGCACTCTTTATATTAACAATTTTTAGACAAAAAGCAAAGCTCATTGTTTCTGAGAGTATGGGGATGTACAAAAAGCTGCTGTCCTGTGAAGCATTTGATAGCAGACAGATTTCATGACCATTTTACATGGCAATCCCAAAAGCATTAGCTCAGCACAGATCCTGTGTATTATGGTAACTAACACAGAGTGCTTAGAGGTGGCAGTATTGCATTTCATAATGCTGCATGTGAAGTTTGCTCTGGTGTATCAGACATCCTTTATTGGAACAAGGAGCTAGTGAAGTGTAGGGGTCATTTTTTATTCTCTCATACTATTCCATACAAGCATTTTAGCCTCCATATTGCACAACAGAGACAATCATTTTATCAGAGATAAAATTTCCCTCTGAAAACTTCTGTTGCATATGGTAGACATGAACACTGTCCATCAGGTATAAATATCAGAAGGTGAGTTTGTCAGATTGCTTTAAAACAATGATCCTGAGATTGCAAATGTCAAAATAAAAACCAGTATGACACAATTCCTGCAGAATTTATCTGTAACACAAAACAAAGATTTTTGGTACTCTGTGTGGTCCTTGGGTTTTAAGAAAGATGTCACTTTAAAAATGGAAAAAAGAAGGCATGTGTTAAAATTCCCAGATCATTAAAAATTGATCATATGACCAATAAAGGAAATCAGCATCTCTTCAAAACTATTGTAAGGTTTTGATCACAGTCTTCAAAGTGCAGTAAGAAAGGCTTACCTGTATCTTAAATTGTGCAGCCTTGCAGCAACATATACATTGAAAAGACTCAGAGCTACCAGAGTATTTACCCCAGTCCCTTAATTTATTGTCTATTTTATCCAATATGTTTGGAAGTATACTCCTCCAAGTTTTATTTTTCCTCACTCATTTCTGTGGGATATCACACTAAAATGTAAAAAGGCTCAGGCTTCTACAAAGGATACTTTTACTTTTGTACTTAATATTAATTAAACGTTTCCCTTTCAAAAAAAAAGGCACCACAAATAACATATGCCTTTATATTCTAATATCTGGTTCTAATGCACATTGTTGGTTTTTTTTTTTATTAAATGCAATTTTATATTTAATTTCTTAATATTTTTGGGTTTTTTTCAATAGCATTCTTTTTACACTTCCTATCTCTTCACATTTGCATTCAGCATGCTTCCCCACTCTATACTGAAAGTATAAAGTCAGTTCCAAAAGTCAGTATGCCACTCCTTAAGCAGTCAGCTCCTCAGTGGGAGTTCCCATCTTCTTCAAAATGCCTGATTTTGCTGACTTGCAGAACTGCATGACTACAACTAAATGTCTACCAGAGCAGAAGGTCTTAATTCTAGGTTTTGATTTTCTGTATGCTTTCATTTGTGGTGCTTGTGGTAATTGTTATTTATTCCAGTTAGAAATGTTATTCAGTCAAATGAATAGTTTTCAGTATAATATAAACCTGCAGATGGAAATTTAAGTAATTTCAGAGTGTAGATTCTTGATTTTACAGAGTGTTGTTGATTAACATTTTCCACTTACACAATTTTATTTCTCTTAACTAATGTTTAGTATAAAGAAATGTTTTCCAAAAGAACTGATCAAAACCTAAAATTACATTACTTGCTTTTGGATAATCCCCTTTTGTAACTCTTTCAATTTTTCAGATTCTTTTAATAATACTCTCCTAAATAATTATATTACTTAAGAAGTTTAAACTACGCATTTCTGCTTTTAATGTCTTTTGATAGAGATCTGGTTTTCATTTCCAGCAGGCACTGCTTGCAAAATCAATGGCAAAAGCAGTCCAACAAACTTACACTGAAAGTCATATTTGCAAAGTATGCACAAAGAAGTTCCACTTAGTTAAGAAAATATGCTTTTGCAGTTACTCGAGATAATTCACAATGTTACTGGCTTCACAGGGTGAAATATCTTGCATGAGAGTGCTACTCCCCACTAATTTGCAATACAAGAGCAGAGGAAAAACTGCAGCAGAAGAAATGGACTTTCAAACTTCAGCAAGTAGATAATTCTATTTCATACTGAACATCTTTTCTTTACAGTAATTTTCAGAAAACTTTAACTATGGCATTTCATGTTCTTTTGATTCTGTATTGTGCCCTTGTAACAAATTGCTCTGTTGTTTTTTAAGGGTTTTTTTGCAAAGCTTCCCCAATTTACAGTAAGTGAGTTTAGCTCACTGCAGAAAATTCACAGACAAAGTTTTACCATACCTGGACTCTGGAAAAGGCTGTCACAAGATCATCTGTTTGGAAATTCCAGGTTGCATTCAGGTTTGTAGTTCACGTCTTTCTTTCATAATGTGAAGCAGAGGATCCTTTATATGACTGGCAGCATCCTGCATTCATGGTATACTGAGGTTGAGCAAGCACTGCAGCAGCCTTCCAGGGTTTTGAATTACAGGACTACAGCTGTTTAAGTTTTACTCAGGAATAATAGCACTATAGGTTTGGATCACTTCCAGCAAACTGTCAGATCTATAAACAGCTAGTACTTACTGCATAATGAGAACAAGGCTTGCTTTTTGTAGCCATAAATAGACTAATTGTGTGTCATGATTAGTTGGGGGTTTATATCTAGGGCTTTAAAAATACAGTTTTTACTTGGATAGCAAAAAAATTAAAAGCCACTCTGTGCTGGAAAAAATACAAATTTACAGTTGATTTCCTGAGAAGGAAGTTAATTAAAAAGTGAACTTTTTTTACAGTTTTACATTGGTTTAATATATAAATTGAAGTGATACTTATAACTGCAATCTAAAGATAGTTATGTTTTGGATTATTTTAATATTCTTCTAAACTTGTAAAGAAAACCAAGGTTTTAGAATGCAGTACAATTTTAGAATCTTTCAAATATATACTGTATCTTGAAACATACTCCAGAAGCAATATGAAATGCCAAATTGTAAAACAATGAAAGTCGCCTAATGTTTAAGTAAAGACTCACACATAAATTTCTTTATACACTGAGAAGATCCTCCATAAAACAAAATATATGTGAAATAATAGAGATGGAGTCTGAGGAATATAAGAGTTTAACTTTCCAACTTTTCAGAACAAAGGATGAGGCAGATGGGGCAACACTCTTATTCTGATTGCTCTTCACTGAGCGTCTGTTTCTTGTTCATGAGAATCATGCTGAGATTGCTGTGCACTGACAGTGTGAAATTTGAAATGAGGGCTGAGGTTAGAGGAAAGTTAAGAACTACCTACCTCTGAGTAACTTTTTCAAAATGCCAGTAATTGGTTCTGTGTTCTGAAAGCATCATTCCTGCTTGGTTAGAAGTGTCATGGTGAGCCGTAGGGATCTGCCTCTAGAAAGCATGATCTAATAGTACTCAGGGAGAAGTGATCATCATCAAACTGGGAAAACCACAATCCTCCCCTACCAGAGGACACTGGGTTTTCTTGCCAGTGTATTTGAGAGCTCTGAAAGGAATTCCACAGCCTTCTCCATTTTTGGATTCTGGAACAGTGCTTAATGATTATGACCAAGTACTTAAGTGAACAGTTAAAACAAAAAAAAAAAACATTGAATTGCATCACAGTTGGATAAAGGATTTTAAAAAGGATTTTTTTCCCCCTCACTGTATGAACTAAACCAAAGGGAAATTTTGTAAGGCTAACGTTTCTGAGTTAGTTGGAAAACTGTAGAGAAGTTATACTATAAACATTGAAATTATGCTTAAAATATTTTATAGAATTTGTATTTTTTAGGGTTTTTTTCACGTTTCTTGGTTTTTTCTTTCATTTTAACATCACAGTTATTTTTATGAGTTCTTTTATTGCCACTGCTTCTGTAGGATTTGAATGTTTATTTAGAAAGCCTATCTGTAAAATGTGTGATTATGTTAAGGATTGTGTGAGTGGCAACTTAAGGACCAAGGCATTTAATTAGCTCATTAAAACACAGGCAGAAAAACAAGAATTAAACAGACATTTTCTAGTCCATTGTTATAAAACAAGGCAATCTTTTCTTTGACTGTTATCTTCATACATGGTAATAATACTGGATAAATTGTAGACCTGGGGATTTTTGCAGAATGTCATGGTAATTAAGATTTTATCCATATGGCACAAGCAGTAAATATTTTTTTAATAAGCTTCAACACATTTTCATAAAAATATAGAGATTCTCTTGTTTCTTGTTCAAAAGGTACCCTATTACACCACTGACATTCTCAGAGGCCACCTAGAAAGCATAAGATCTCTTTGTTCTGCTTCTGAAGCTGACCAGTATTGGTGGAAAATTTTCTGCTATTAGACACACAACTGGAAAGACCTAAGGGAGTAAAGCTATTGCATGTCATGCCCAAAATGTGTTACAGAAGTCTGTCACTTGCTGTAGGTTACAAAGCTGGATAAGAGAACACAAGCCACTGGGAAAAATAAATTTGTCCCTTTTGTTTCTTGACATCTGCTTTGCAGAGGTGTCGGAGAAGCCTGCATGTAGACTTCACCAGTTTTCACCATCTGTGTTCCCCCTGCTCTGGCTTCACTGGGAGAATTCTCATTTTGGCAAATTCTGGCTTCTTCAGATGTATCAAGCAACAAAAAAGGGGCCATGACTTGAGGAGCTGCATTGGTTTGGGTCAATGTCAAACCACGACAGGACCAAATCTGAGCTATGCTCTTAATTTAGGGAAGAAGAGGATGGTTGTTTACACTTCCTGAGTACAAACTTGTGTAACTGAAGAATACTAAAAGTTACACATGCTCTGTTGTTTATTTTTAGGAAAATGCTAATTCAGGAATATGTTAATATCAGCTTTTTTTTGGGACAGTGGAAAATTAAAAGAAAAATAACGTGTGGAATCAAGCCATCAATGTAACATGCCAAACATCTGAAAGGATGTCACAATTCATTTTATGATGCTTGACAAAGACAGGATACAAAAAACATAGTCCCATGTGCCCCAGAGAGTACTTCCTCAGTTCTGAATGTTGATTTTCAAATTTCTATCCTCAGTGTATTCCCAATACTGGAATCACAAGAGTGTTTCTTCAAAATCCCATCTGTGCTGCAGACAGCATTCTGCCTTGCAGGGTGGATGCCACAAATCCTGTAGGTTCTGGGAGAAAGACAGAATTATAAAGTAGTGTATGTGTAGCAAAAAAGCCAAAAACATGAATAAAAATTGTGTGCATTACTTTTCTTCTAAATTAAGAAGCTATAGATTAATACTCTTATAAGCATTTCATTATTTTACTTCAATTATTTTCTAAATCTATGGGGACAGGCCTTTACAGGTTTGCTCCATGTTTGTTCATTTCAGATCATGTATACTATCATGCAATCAAGAAAAAAACCCAAGTCAGTCATTTATATATTAGACTGAAAACTCCTCCAGACAAGGAATTATATTTTACTTGTTTGCCTTATTTTATTTACATTTATAATTCATTTTTGCAGCCACTTCTGATCTATATATGCAAGAAAAATAAGACATTTATAGAATGATTTTACTGAGTCATGCAGGAAAAGTCTGTTTTGCAGAATTTTGTAGGATCTAAGATTCAATAACCTTCAAAACATTCTCCCTCACAATTGGTTTGAAAGATGAAGTTTAAGTGGTATTTTACTCATCTGGTACAAAGAACACAGTATTAAACTCCATGTGTATCCTAACACTGATTCTCAGGCCAACCTGTTCACTCTAGAGGCAATCTGTTAAACACTGAAATTCCAAGTGAGTTAAGAAAGCAATTGTTTTACTAAAATGTGCACAAAATTTCATATTTACATACTTTATCTTCAGGAGTGCCTGAAGTTTCATCGAGAACTCATTGGGGCCTTAGAAAAGAAATTTAAGATTTTATTGTTCTAGAAATGAAGGAAAATAAGAGAAATTCATGCAATTGCAGTAAGATCTAAATGCTGATTGATGTAATTTAATCTTATTTGAATGCATATTTCACACTGGAACTTTCTCAGCCTAATGCCTGAGATCCATTATTCAGTTTTAAGTTAAAAACCAATTCAAGTGAAAAATCAATTAGAAACAATCTGTGCAGGGGTATTATTATTATTAACTGCTTCAGTATAATTTGGTTTGGCTTGCATGGAGGAAAACACTAGATTTCTCCTATTTGTGGTATCAAATATCTATGTTAAGCCATCAGTGTTTTTCCAGATAGAGATTAAAAGTCCTTTAGACTGCATTTAACATTATGTAATCCTTACTGAATTCCAGAAAAAGGCATGGTAATTCTGTAAGGATTGCTGAGTTTGAGCTGATAACCTGCAACCTACAGTCTCTCCTTTTGAGAATGGGAATTTCACTTTATTTTAGGCATCCAACCTATCCATGCTGATGGTGAGGTCTGCAGTACTATCTGCAGATCCTCACTGATGTGTTGCCCACATCAACCACGTTTCCAAAGTCACAGTGTCCTTTTGTCCAACATCTCAGTTGGACATGTGAGAGCCTGGAGTGCACCAGCAGGTTCTACATGCTCAGACCAGCTTGTGGTTATGAGATGGTTCTTTCTCTGTAACCCCTCTCTGCGGCCCCACAAGATTCTGCTTTTTTTCCTTCTTCATCTGTCTCTTACAGTATAGCTGTTCCTGGAGAAGCCTGATCCAGGGTAACACAGCTGCACCATATCAGACCCCACCTTGAACACAGCCAGCTGCCAGAGGGGTGGGACTTGGTGGGATTTCTATCACCATGCATTACCAGTAAACCATTTCCTCCATTTATTTTGATGGTAGGGTTTTCATTCTGTCATTTTGCAGGCTGTTACAGTGCCACTGTAGAAAAAACATATTCTACACTTGTCCTGAGCTCAAAACACACCAGATTATTTGCATCCACAGTGCTGAAGGCGCCAGTATGTGTCATGAGTCACACTGTATTCTGTCTATCTGTCTGTCTGCCTGTCTGTCTGTGAGATCTGCACAAACACTTTAAGAATACATTTGACAGACATGAAGCCAGTTCCCCTCTAGTGCTGGCATCCCTCTGCACAAGGGAAAATGTGCAGAGTGCCACATTCCCCTAAGAAGGAGAAAAAAGACATTTAACATCAACACATTTAAAACGATTGACAAAGAATCTGTTTAAAAGGCCACTTGAGCCTGAAAATAAAGAGCAAGCCAACCTGGGCATAAGTTAAAAGATGAGGCATTATGCCAGAAAAGAAGACAGTCTGCCTTGATTATAACTTAAAGTCAGCCACTCAATTAAAAAACATCTCACAATGAAAAGGAACCCAAACATTAAATTTGCAGAAGGAAGAGCCAGAAACCCAAGCTGTGAATCTCCTCACTCAGTGTAAGATGGAAGTAAAGCAGGCTTGATTCTAGTTTCCACTGATAAGCAGTAGTGGTGACCAGTTGTGTGCTACAAATGCTGGAGGCTGGGAGTGCAAGAACTGGAAGCATCTCCTGGTGCACTGTTACCATACTGATGTGATGGTGACGAGCTGCTGCTCAGTTTCTGGCTTGATTTTCTGTGACCATCTCCTGTCTGCTGGCAGTGTCCACTGTCAGACAACATTTATACCCTAAGCAAAGCCTGTGCCTTACACTGCTGTTCCCCTTAGGCAAGGGAGATAAGCACATCAGGCTTCTGCAGCAGCCGGAGAGGTGGGGCACAGCAAAAATCCCTCCCAGTATATTTATATTGCAAGCTTCTTTATTTGGATTCTTCTCTCCACAGGCCTTATTTGGTACCTGCAAAAATACTTTTTTCTGTGGGTGTTTTACAAATGAATTCCTGGGGCTGTAGTCTGAGCTGCATAGGGTTAGTATAGAATCATATAATCATTGAAGGTGGAAAAGACCTCTAAGATCCCTGAGTTCAACTATTGACTGTTATAGTACACAACTTCAAAACCCTGGAAAACAGTGAGATCTCTCTCTACAGGCAAATATCAGGGGGACTATTTTGTGGGGAGGAATTATTCATGTCTATGTTGTCTGCAGAAGCTGAAAAGAAACTGCATTTACAGCATTTATATGTCAAAAGAAACACTTTGCATGCCCAAGAGTGAAGTGACATCTATTGAACTTAAGGAGTTAAAGAACTGTCTCCCTGGAGTGATAAAAGGAATAAACTGAATTGACAGATCCATCAGTCCATTTGTAAATTCATTGAATATTGCACTGTTAGAGTACACAGAGTTGTTGTAGTGGTCCTGCATGAAGGATTCTGCCAAGGAGCTCAATATTATTATGATTGCAGAGAACCTTTCCTTGTACCCCTCTGAATTTAACACACATTTTACTGTGGATCTGGAAAGAAACAATGAGGATATTTTATTACATTCAGAGCTTGCTTCAAACTGAATTTCAACATCTACCTTAGGTGAATAAATCATAAGGTTGGGAAAACAAAGGTAGAATAATGAGACAGTAACATTCACTTCAACTTCCATAAATGGTATCAGCTGTAGAAAATGTTGAACCTGACTCTTGTTTGGTTAGAGACACATTTTTTTAAC
Organism: Notiomystis cincta; assembly: GCA_013398075.1. Taxonomy (NCBI): domain Eukaryota; kingdom Metazoa; phylum Chordata; class Aves; order Passeriformes; family Notiomystidae; genus Notiomystis; species Notiomystis cincta. The sequence goes on from VZRX01000031.1 coordinate 383,509, forward strand.
AAATCCTTTGGATTTTGTTCAAATTTCAGATTGATATGTATACCTCATGGATCTCTTTTTCTTTTATCAAGATTAATGCATTTCTTGTTTTAGTGAGGTGTCTATGGTAAGATGTTAAAGCATTGAAAAGATCTCAAGCTTTCCCTGTATTGTTTTTCTTAGGCTCGCTAAGTAATAAACGTTTAATTTCTTGTGTAAATTTGAGCTGATGTCTTCAGAAGTGCTGCCAGTGGCTGCAATTGGATTCAAGATTTGCTAATCAGCAAAATGTTAACTCTTACAGACAACGTATTTAAGTTAGAAACTGAAATTAAAACTGTACTTTTTGAGAAACTTTATGATGTTGGAACTGAGTTATCCTTTCAAATGACTTTAAAGAAGTCAGAATCAATTTAAGAGGAGAAGTCCTCCCCAAAACAATTTTTTACAACTACTGTCTAATTATGCTTATAAATCTTACTCACTTGCAGTCATTGTCAGAAAACTTCAGTTGTCTTCTTTTTTCATTGGTATGTTTGAATTATGGTCTTACAGTTTATAAATGAGCATGTTTCATTTCTTTCAATGGTAAAGCAGCTATAATATTCTGCTTCTGGTTCTGCCCATGAAAAAAGAACTTCCAGGTTTCTGCAAAAGAGATTGTTAACCAGATCACTGTCTTGGGTGTCTGCCATACTTCATGTCTCCAGGTATTTGCTTCTTTTCCTTGTGTTCCCAAACATAATCATTATATGGAGAATTTCAGTGGTTTATGTGCCGCTTGCTCTCTGGAAGTTACTGTTAAATGGATTATAACTATTTGTTTGAAACTGTAACATTTTGGTATCATATGCAGAATATTTGCTGATTTTTTTTTTTACATGACAGCATAAGCATATGAATGTTTTATTTCACCTTTTCTCTTCAAAGGCTCTGGTTGAAAAATGCCAACAGGTAATGTCTGTTGTCTTACTCGAGCCTCCAAAACTTTCTGACACAACTTTTAAAGCCCTTGCAGAATATAAACTTTTGAAGATCAGCATTGAATATTAGTATAATGATCAAAAATTATTAGGATGATGTATTTTTACAATTCATTCAGATAATTTGAAATAAGTCTTTCAGTGGGTATTTGGATCATGCTCTAATGTATGTCAGATGTGTAACTTGCATCTTAAGTATTTCAGCAGGGAATAACCAAAATACTGATTTAAGTTTCAAGCTGACGAGTAAGTGCTGCCCATACATCAGGCACATTCATGTGGCTGATTGCCAGAAGATTACAGAAGCTGGTTTTAAGATGATTTCACCATTGAAGCACATTCTTGTACTGAATATGGCAGACTGAACAAGGTACTAGATCACACCAGATTTCTGTAACCATTGCAAAGGGATTGTAGTACAGTGAATTATACTTTTAATTAGTCCTGTTGACACATCTTTCAGTTTTAAAATTAAATTCTTAGAATGTAAGTATAGATATCCTAATATTTTGAAAAATATTCTATACATATGGTTTTTTGTTCCTCTATCACGTTTTCAAAAATCCATTCATTGTTACTCCAGTTCAAGCAAAAAAAATTAACTGTAGATGTAGTGTCACTTAATAGCCATGGCATATTATAGTGCTGGAATGTGGCTATGAAGAAGAATAATATGAAAACCAAAGACAATTCCATTGTCACAATTCTCCTGAAACTTGGATATTATTTAATTTTCTGAATATTAAAATAATGCTTTATAACTCTAATACTAAGATATAAATAAAACTGCTAATTTTTTACAATTACCAAGAAAATTTTGAAACGTATGGTATGAAGGAATAATAAGGTGTGCCATGTATCAGTAGAAACAAAGACAAATGAATGGAATTCCAAAGCTGCACATTTGATCCCTGTTTAATGGCACAATGATAGAGTCAAGGGTGAGAGAGAACAGGGAAGGCAAAGCCTACAAGCATTTTAAAATTAACAGACCTGTAAAATAATACAAAGAAGTTGGAATTGCTGTTGATCCTAAAGTTTCTGACACCATGAGAAGTTTTAGGGATTCTGCTTTAAAGTGTTACAAAAGCTTTTTTTGTGCCTGTTAACAAATAAAAATCTGATAATATAGCCTGTATAGAGCACTGAAAAGTGCTGGAGCAATACCACGGTATCATGTTGGTGGTTTAGCTGGGCAGGTGGGACAGCTGCCTGCATTTTCTGGTTTAACATTTATCAGGCTGGGTTTTCCAGTCTGTCAGCCAAATCATGGGCTGTGAGTGTGTTTGCACGTGTCTACTGCTTCTGCTGCTAAAGAATGGCTGAATTATCCTAACAAAACTTTTCAAGCACTGGTAAAAGTATTGTAGAACTGTGCACTTATTTTACTGCTTTTCCAGACACTTTTAAACATTTAGCATTATCAAAAATACAGATTCTAACACATCTAAACTCATGTGGTGGGTTGGTCCTGGGCTTCAGGATCCAAAGCTGCTCTACCACTTCAGTGGACAGCACAAAGAAAATACAGCAAAGAGTTTGTGAGTAAAGATAAGGACAGGGAGAGATCAGTCACCTGTTATCATCACAGGCAAACCAGACTTTACTTGGAGGAAAAAATTAATTTATTACCAATCAAATCAGAGTGGGGTAATGAGAAAAAAAAAATCTTAAAACACCTTCAACCCCACCCCTTCCTTCTCCTGGGCTCAGCTTCACCCATGAATTCTCTGCCTCCTCCCCTCAGCAGTACAGGGGGATGGGGAATGGTGATTTCAGATCTACCAATTCAGAATTCTTAAATTATAGGAAATGACTACATGTGAAAACTGAAGAAAGAAAATTAGCAGATCATGATTTTTAGAATTAAGAAATGTGAGTAAAAACATGTCTAAAAATGGACACAGACAATGTAGTGGCTTATCTCCCTGGCACATTATTCCAGTTTAAGAATGATAGCATTCTTTTCCTCATGTATGATAAAGCAGTGTATGGCCTGTGTTCTCACACAGTTGATCAGCTGTATATTGATGTCTTGATTATTTAAAAAGTTACAATGTGGCCATTTCAGCCCTCAAGCTCAGTGTGGTTACAGAATATTTACTTTTTTAATTTAGTTGACTTTGTTGCCAGGCTCAACATTCCTTATGTACTTTATGAAAGATAGTTGTTCTGAAGTTACATTTCTTAAATTTATCTGTCCTGTTGAATGAAAAACAACTGCACTGTGAAATAACACCCAAACTGCCACAGTGGTTGAATAATTGCAGGGTGGCTTTATGAATTCCAGCTTCTTCTGTAGCTTGCAGTCACACAATGAGGCCCTGTTCAGGTTATCAGTTTATTAGTAGTGCTGAGACTTTGGGATTTGCACTGATTCTGTGTGCTGCAACAAACTGTACAAGCCAAAATATGATTCTGTCCTACAGAATTCTGGGATTCATTTTTTTATTCATCAGGGAACACAAAAGAAATACTGGGAATGCATTGAAAAGCTAATTGTATAGTAATGTTAAACATACCAGAGATATGAACTGTATTGAAACACCCAAGATATAGTCAGGTCTCCAAATCTCTCAACTTGGCTGAGAGCTTTTCTATACACTTCACTTTTGTAACCTCTGTGTATGTTATAAATTAGCCATGTGCAAGATATGCAATTGATTAAGTGAAACACTCTGAGGAAGGACTCAGGTTAACTCTTCATGCAGGGTACAGAACAGCTACTGCACACAAATGCTGCTGACGACTTTTGCTGCTGCTGTGCTAGAAGATAATTTCTCCTTAAAATTATTTCAGTTCTTTAAATGAAAAAATATATTAGTACAAATATTACTCTGAAATGTTTAAACAGGTTCTGATTCTTTCTAGAATTTTTTTCCAAGCTCTGTCTTTTGGAGTGGCGATCATTCCTGAGTGCTGGAACTAATGGAGGTGCTCATAATCTCCAGCAAAATTTTTTCCCAGAAAGCTCAATTTTTCAGCCATTCCAAAGAGCAGCATCTTTCTAATTAAGGTATTAATTATTCTGACTCTGGGGGGGTTTAAAGGTCTAGTTTAAAAATCATTAGTTTTTGCTTATCTACAGTGTTGGCTGTTGAATGCAAATTGTGTATTGACTTGTATAGATTAGGAAAAGTAGTGGTTATAAATATTGCCTACATTTCTCTTTTAGGGTCAGTGATGGATGTGTAAGGCCATTTGTACAAGGTTCTTCAGGAGCTAAGCTGGCAGAGCTGAGTGTTAGCTCCAGCAGAGGCACTGCTCTCCATTGTGGTCTAGAAAACAATGGCCAATGAAACAATTACAAACAAGGTGTCTTCAATATGTCAAACTGCTAAAACTGGAAAGCAAAAAAAAGAAGCACTGATGGGAGTCAGGGTAAACATTGGCAGGTCCTGCCTTGTGAAAGCTGTTTCTTTTGCTTTTGGGACAAAGTCTTTGCACTGAACACAGAAATCTAAGACAATCCTTGTCAAGAAAACTTTCCACAGAGACTGTTCACTCAGTCACTGTCCAAACACAATTCTGACTGAGAACCTCATTATTTGGCTCTAACACAGAGTTTGTGCAAAAAATAATTAAAATATGAGGAAAAAAATTGTAATGCCTATATCTTCATGGAGGCCAGAAAGTAATAAAAATCTTAAGCTAAATAAAGAGGATTAGGGAAACCAAGGAAACTTCACTTAATGTGCTCATTTAAAATATCACAATTATATCTGAATGAAATGCATGCTGCCTTGAATTTAGTCCCACAATGTTACAACAAAACTGTTTTCTTTCTCTTAGCCTGCCACAGCTAGTCTTTTGAAATGCTGTGTTGCTTCTTACTCCAGTTTTCACATAGCACAACCCATGACCTCGGCAACAAGCCAAGATGTTTTGCTTACACTGCGTTGCTAAGGCTTTCAGTTTTCTCTCTCCCACAAGACAGATAAATTGACCACTTTAATTTTTGTAATTTCTGAGTGCTAATACTAGGAAAAAAACTGTGGGTTTTGCTGCTTTCTGTATTTAAACATGTAAAATTCAGGCACATATAAAATAAATATATTAAATATTAAATACATTTCCTAGTCTTAAAATATTACTTGATAAAAGGAAGTCTATCACTGTGCCCCGTAACAAGCTACTCCTTGTATGCTGTGACTTTATATTACACATTTTATTAGCATACAGTGGAAGTCATACTAGGATCTCTTTCAACTTAGGCTTTCTAAGTATTGGTGTAAAAATGCAACAGCTAGCACAGTCTTTCATGTGCAGTAATCAACACTTGTATGCTGTGTTAATTAAAGAGAAATTGTAAAGCTCATATACTTTCCAGCAGTCTGTGCANGAGGGAAAAAAGTCTCCAGCCGGGCAAAAGTATGTAAACATTCCGGCTGCAAGGTCAGGCGAGCCGCCGTGAAGAGTCCTCCTGGCTGCAGTCCGAAGGCACAAAAAAAAACCTTCCAGCAGGCGATGGGGAATACAAGATCATCCCACGACACTCCACCCCTTATTCCATATCGCCCATTTGCTGACTAAACTGATACACTAACTCTAAACACACACATATATATACATGCATACATACATACATACATATATACATATATACATATATGCAAATAGTGGCAGTGACATTCAGTAAGTGTTTAAAACTTAAAAGGTGCAACTTAGATTTGCAGTACATAAAGTGAATTTTCCTTTCTGTTTTTTTCAAATGACAGCAGAATCATTCTGCCCATCAAAGCAGAGCAGAATTTCTTACAATAATGATGACATATACTTAAGGGAAAGATAATAGAGAAAAGATACAGTAGAGCCATATTTTCTTATATATTTGTGTCTCAGGTATGACTGACTTAATCAAAATGGAAGTTTTTCCCACAGTGTTGGTGCCTTTCTCTTCTGTTGCTTCTTCAAACATAGACATTAAAAGTCTAGTTTTTGGAGAAGTTTATTATACTTATCCTCAGTCTACTTCTCAACTGAAAATTGTAAATTGAATAAAAGTAATCACTGCATATGTTCAGATTTTGATATTGCATAGAAAGCTGTACATTTTGCATGAAGAAAACATGTCCAGGGAAACTTGTGAACATTAGCTAGAATAAGGGAATTAATTCATGTCATGTTTAAGTATCATGTGCTTAAATGTCTTGCTAAATAAGACCATTCATTAACAAAACCAAATATGCAGTGAGAAGGAAGTGAGCTTCAAGCATATGAGGAACTGGTGGCATAATGAAGCTTCTGTACTTTTCTCATTAAGGCTTTGACTATATTGCTCTTACTCTCAGAAAATACATTACATTAAATTAAAAACCCACATAATTACATTTTCAATATTTTTTTCACTCTGCTATTTTAGCATTCATCCTTTTACATTTCAGAAAATATTTCCTTCTTTGTTCAAAATTAAGTTTTTTTAAACAACACACACTTTTTAAGTCTCAGTAATTTTTTTGATTGTGGAAGGAGATCTGGTTTTGTCATTCTTGAAGTACTTGAAATTAGTTTCTTAAAATTATAGAAAACTTTAAAGAAGCTTAGAAACAAAAAGATTTGCAAGTTTGAGACTTTTTTTTAAAAAAATAAAGCAACAACACAATGACAGAGCAAAGATGTTCAGTTCTTTGAAAAAAAAAATAGTTTAAAATCTTTGTGAAAGTTCCCTTTTTTTCTAGTTATCCTTCCATCCCTCATTGTTTTGTCTCATGTTTTGCTCCTCTGAACTCCTTGCAGTGGGCACTATAGTGTTTTAAATTGTGAGTACGGTGATTGTGTCCATGAATGCAGAGACAATGTTACAAAAATTTTAGATATCATCGTAAAATTATTTACAACATATGCAAGGGGTCTGAGCTTCTATTTCAGAGGTGGTAACATTAACACTTACAACCAAAATCTGTCTTATGAAAGCAGATTCACTGGAACTGCTTCCATGAGTTAGAGAAACAGTTCAAGTCACAGGTTGTATTCTCACACTCTCCATATGTTTGTTACAATGTCTTGATTTTTCCCCAAAGTCTACATGACAAGGCTCTGGCAGCTTTGCTCCACGGGTGAGTCTGAGAGCCTGCAGCTGCCCAGCTTCCCTCCTTCCAAGAGAAGCTGCTGATGCACATGGCCTGGACCACCCATATTCCTGGGACATTAGAAAAGTAATTAAGTATAAAAGTGTTAGGACGTTTGAAGAAAATGTCTGCAGTCAGGCAGGATTTAGACACAAAAGCATAGCAAAGAATAATAAAAGAAACTTAGTTGACTCCTGAGTTATATAAAACATCCAGCAACAAAACCAGGAGATGCCCTGACATAGGCTCAGGAGAGCTTAATATCAGTGGTGAGTTATATGCAGTGCAGTAATAAGAAAGAAAAGAAAATAGCCTGAAACATAAAAAATAGGTACAATACCTTAAAATGAGAACAACTCTAAACTACTTCTGAAATCAAAGATAAAAGGATGTACAAAGCACACAGAGAAATACTCTTTGCTTCTCCACTTTATCCTGCAACGACTCATGCATGAAATTCTCTCTTGTAATAATCTAAGACCCTATTCTCTCTTCTGGCTGAATTGCTGCTCTGTGGGTAGTTACTGTTTGAAGTTGAGGAGGCTTTGTAATCACTGGCTGCTCTAGAGTAGAGGTTATATGAATGTGTAAACACTCGTTTCTTATGTGTTAATGATCTTCAGATCCTGACCAGTCCTGAAGGCCAGGCTGCAACATAAATGTTTACTAGTATTTTAATAATAAGTTTCTAAATAGGGGTAGAAAATCCCACTCAAACAAAAGTGGCATTTTGACTTTCAACAATTATCTAGAGGAATTTTTTAGTACTCTTAGTGGGATTCTGAATCTGCAGTGACTTGAATCCATAGCCTGGCTTCACTGTTTGGTCTGTTAGAAAATTAGGCCAGTAGGACTGAGGAATAGCCTTGTAAAGGTTAAGGAAAAGATATCATTGTGTCTAATAGATATAACCAGCTACAGACTGCAAATGAATTAGTTGCATTTGATTTCCAAAGGAAAGGATGTAACAAATTGCACACATCCCCAAGGAAGGGAAAAGAAAAAGTTGAAGTACATTAAAGTGGGCTCCAAATTCCAGTTTGCTTAAGAGAATGGAGAAAGAGAGAATTTAATCTGGAGACTTAGAAACTTAGTGCTGCATAAAAATAGGAAATACTAAACAGAGTCACTGTGATCAATGCCAGATGTGCCAGCACCTGGAGTCCCAATTCAAATCAGCTGCAATTAAAAGTACTCAGCAATGTTGAAAATCTGGCTTGATATTTTTACAGGATATTTTGTTGCAGTGGAATCCCTGTCATCTGAAAGGTCTCAAGAAACATTGGCAATCCTAGTTTGTAAGCTATGATCTGGTCTAACCACAAATGGTATTAGGTATAGAAATTAAATTTTATGGCATGCGTTACACAGGGGGATTTCTGCACTGCAAGAGAAAAATGTCCCTACAGTTCCTGAAAACAGATCTGGCCCATCTTTATATTAGCTCAGGTATTAGAAACAGTACAGATGCATCTGCATAAGAACTTACCCATTTTCCAGGAGGTTTTTACTCTGTGAATCTGAACTTTGTTCTGACATACAAGTGTTGTTAATGGCAAAATGAATCTGCATGGTAGGAATTGCATTCTTGTCTTCTAGTGCTCAGTCCATGACGCTGATGCCTGACTGTGGCTAATCTGTGCAGAAATCTGAGCATTTTAGAGGATAAACTGAGCCACTTAATAGTAAATTACTCAGACATAGACGGTGGGAGACACCTCTTGAGAGCTGTCTTCCAGAATTGGAGTCACTTTGGAGTCAATCTGTTTGGTTTGGAGTATGAACAGGAAGTTACATCTGTATATCTCTGGAACACAAAGATACATTACAGATGCTGACCTTGAAGGTTGCAAAGAGATATGTGAACAGAAATCTCAGAAGAAGTTGAAAATACCCTAGCACATGGTTATTGTTAGTGAGCGACAGTACATTCACTGCAGTCTGCAGCAGAGAGGCAGAGACTTTCAGCATGAGAATATAAATAATGAAGAGTTGTTCTTTGCTATGTCATAGCCTCAGGTGGCTTTTTCTCTAGCAAGTGAAGACTCTCACCAACTGCTACAGTTAATACTCACTTTCTCACCTACAGAAACCGTGGTGAAATAATAATAAACCATGTTCTGCAAATGTCTGTAGGCCTTCTGTTGTAAAGCAACTGAAAAAGAACAAAAATGTAAAAATTACTTGAAAAAAACAGCTGTTAACAGAGTATTAAGAAATTTCTTTTGAAATTGTTTTCAAAATGGAAATGATAATATGTTATAGAAGAGATACTGGACAAAGTCTTCCCTTTCTCCATAGCAATGGAAGATTCATCCAAGACACAGGACTAATTTATTTACACTAAAGGGGAAACAGGTTTTTGGAGAGTGGGTGATCCTAGAGTGGGTGATCCTAGTCTGTGTGTTGCATCATGTTTGTTTTGCCAGCATCTGTTTCCAATATTTCCAATATGATACCTCCAACCATATCTTCCATAAATGTAAGGAAGTTAAGTGTAGAGGATGAAAATTTCCAGAAATAGTTCAATATCCTGGATGGTGATCCCTGCCATTATTTATCAGGGAATAAATCAGGAAATCTAATAAGACTAGTGATAATTGAATCCTTTGTATGTATGTTAGATACAAAAATAATAGTTAAAAATTTCATACAGATTAAACTTCCTGCATAGAACTTGTTTGAAGAGGTTTCCTTTTGGAAAAGTGAAAATTTCATAGTTTTTTTAATGTAATAGATAACTCCTAATGTCATCCATTGTCTTCCAAGTCTTCACTCTTTCTTTCTTAAATCTGTAATTGTTAACGGAATGCTTCAATGTAGACATTGATTTTCCTTTAAAAAAATAGTTTTTCTGTGATTTAATATCACTTTAGTCATATAAAATGATTATAAATTAACTTTGAATTTATAGCAGCATTAATTGTCATGCAGCAAAAAAACCCCTTTATTATATTCTTTAGTATTTCATTAGCAAGTGCATTAAAGTGGTGCCACTCTTAAGTAAAGAAAAATGCAGGAAGAAATGATGTCCTTGAGATCACAGCTATCAGACCATCAGTCTTTGCTGTAAGAAATTCAAGTTCTGGCATAAACCCAGTTTAAGTTTAAGCACATAGCTATTTTATTGTCTTGAATAAGAGTACTCTGGTCAACAAAAATTTGAAATCTGTGGATTTTCATGAAGCTGTTGAAAGTAACTCTCACCAGATAACTACATCTGCTGAGAAAAATGCAAATTTTTGTGTTTTCATAAGTAGCCAGGATTGGAAACTGATTTCGTTGTTCCATTTTTTGTATCTATTCAGCTTGTGAGATTTCAGGAATCTGCAAAATTTGAACTCCAGCCACACTCTTCCAGCATTATCATTACAGTGTCCGCATCTGGCTTCCAGACACTCTCTACATGTACTTTTTTTCAGGATGATACTTCCTCTCTGCCTACAATTAGGCAGTGCTGTTCACTATCTAATTGTAGATAATTTATTGACCATATGGAATAAAGTGATAACTTTTTTCGCAGTAAAATTTACTTTATTGATATGAGGTACTGAGGTATTCTGCTGTGATTTTCAAAATGAGTTTGCAAAATCAACATTTAATTCTCCTTCAAATTAGAGCATTTAGGATCAGAACATTGTCCAGTTTCCTGGTGTACAAGCAGTAAAAACCACAAAACATCTTTAGGTCCTTTTGCAGTCCTGCAATGGGAGTTTATCAAAGTTTTCACCTCCTTATTGTCTTGGATATGGGGGTTGTTCATACACTTTTGAGTGTGACAGCACCATTTCAAAAGTCTTGTGCCATAGCTGTAGCCATAAAGCCCTTACTGGTAAGACAGTAATTTTAAGGCATTTGGTGTTAGCAAATAGTATTTTCTTCTTCCAGCAAAGCAAACAAACAAACAAATGCAGCAAAACCCCAAAATGAAACAAACAAACAAACAAAACCCCCAAAATGAATAAGCAAACAAAAAAACAAACCAGAAAAAAACCCCAAACAACACCCCACTCTATCCTAAAAAAAAAAATTGAGAAAAGTTCTTCAACCCCAATTTTTGGAGGAGATCTGTAAATGTGTTTTGCTGGTGGAAGTATTTTCCACCACAATACCTTTCTTAAGGCTTTTTATTTCTCAACAGGTGGGGAAATGTATTTTGTCTCTTTCTATATTAATTTTTCTGGATTTTTTTTAGGGTTTGAGAGCTCGTGGATGCCATGGAAAAATATTGGAACTTTCTACATCACAATACAAAAACTTCAATGGCAATGGGATTCAGGTAAAACTTTGCCTATTTTCTTGGTGTTCCCTGGAAGCCCCTCTAGTTCATTAAATTATCCATATCCAAAACTGATTTGTTTTGTTCTGCATTTCATCATTCATTCTTCATAACACCATTCTACATCAAAAAATCCCCCCTTTCATTCCTCCATACACTTGTGATCTGTTCAATTGTGGCTTGAAAATGGTGAATACAGGACATTTTTTTGCTGTTTACTTCCATGCAGAATCTAGTGGGCATGAAATCAACTTAATTTGAAAATTCAGAATGAAGAGGAGATAACTGTTTCCAAAATGTATGGTTAAACTGTGAAATTCCTTGTCCTTCTCATAGGTTGCTTAAAGTTTACCAAAATGCTTATGGAGATTTGACAAACTCAGTATGATTGCATACATTTACTTTGTATTTGTATTTCACTTTGTATTTCAAAAGAGTGTGAGAAATAAACACTAGTAGGTAACTTTACAGTAGTAGAAAGAACCATCCATCTTGTTAGGAATTGACATCCAAATAAGAGCACTTCTTTTTTTGTAATTGAGAATCATTCCCAATTATATATAACAGAAATACTTAAATCAGGTATTTTTATGGTTTCAGTTTCATGCCCATAAACAGTTGCAGACCATAAGGCTGCAGGTACATCACATAATCCCAGTCTTCATCTTCTACATTTTTTCCATTATAAATCTTAAACATCCATCATTTTATAGCCATATATTGTGAAAATGAGTCAGTTGTTGTAGCACAAGAGCTGCATCTGGATTGAATCTTGTTGCCCAACATACACATGAGGCCATTTGCTTCTTTAGGAATAATTCTGACTGGTCTTTCATGAATGTTCTGTGTAAAGTTCCATGGTTTTTATAATGACCAAGTATGTACATCTTGTGTACCTCATGGAAAGTCCTGTGGTGCCAGTGCTGCTGCTCTCAGAGGACAATATTTGCTTCTGTGCTGTGCCATGCTCATGGCTAAGAAGCTATTTCAGATGTCTCATTACACAGGGGAAGTTCAGAAACAGACTGTTAAAAAGAAGTGTTTCTGCTTTCCTCGTGTGCCAAATGAATTTGAGCTTTCTGAGGAAGAAAGCAGCAGCAGGGGGCACATGCAGGAGCTGCAGAAGCCCTGTTTTCATGGATCGAGGGAAGGCAGGAGAAAGAAGAGGAGATACAGAGTAACTCAAAACAAAATGACAAGTCCTTTTTTGTAAATTGAATCTAAGGATATGATTTTATGGAAAATTTGCAGAGAGTAATCCCATTGTAATCCCACTGTCTGTTCCCAGGCATTGTAACAGTATGTAAACACTTATGAGATCCCATATTTTGAAAATAGCATTCTTTTTCATTCATAACTCAGACAATGCTCACTTAATGAACAGCAATTTAGTATTTGATCTTTTCACTGATGTTTTCATGTGCCCTCAGGCCTTATTTATACATAATTAAAATTGTGCAATTAAATTAGAAAATTACTTTTTCTTCATATAGCATTTGATTTTTTTATAGTGTCTAAATGTTTTGCAAACATCATTTACCTTTACAACCTCTTCTGTTATTTTCTCTTTTAGGAATAGAACCAGGGATTGTCGTGGGATGATCTTGTATTCCCCATCGCCTGCTGGAAGGTTATTTTGTGCCTTCGGACTGCAGCCGGGAGGACTCTTCACGGCGGCTCGCCTGACCTTGCAGCCGGAATGTTTACATACTTTTGCCCGGCTGGAGACTTTTTTTTCCCTCTGCTGTAGTGGAGGAGGAGGGGTGGCTCTCAACCTTTTTTTCTCAGCTGTCGGCTGGAGAGGAACGGAGATCTGCTTCTGCGGCTTCTGCTCCTTTCTGGACGGTTTTCAGCTCGTTTCCTTCATCCGAGACCAGCTCGCCATCTCTGGGACTCGTGGTTGGGACCCCTCGATCCGGCAGGGCCCGGCTGGGCTCAGGCCTTGGGCCTGGGACACGTGAGAGAACTGTGGGGAAACCCATCGGCCTCCACCTCTGGGAGGGGAGGGGGGAGCTCGTTTTGTTGAATAAACAGGGGTTTTTTCACTCTCGTTTGAGAAATTCTTTCTCCCGAACCTGTGAGGGGTGGGTGCTGCCGGGACCTGCTTGCTTGGCTGGCAGGAGAGGAGAGAGACTCCCTTCCGGGTTGTTTCCTCCTCGATTTGTGTCTAAACCGGCACAGGGATACAGAGATGAAGAGAGCAAACAAAGCTCCATCTCTTTTGATTGCAAATATAATTTGAGCACTATTTGCAAAACCATGTAGGGGTAGACTTAAAGTCAGTAAATTCAGAATCTAACTTTGAAGGATATTTTAAATAAGTATATAGACAAGCTATGCTAGTAAAAACAAGAAAAACATATTTAACAAGCACTGAAATCTTGGCTTCAGCTTCTGTTACATACCCCAGCTGAGAATGTAGTGATTAAGTCACTAACTCTGAAAGAAGTGCAGTTTCTCTTGCACATGGATAAAAAACATTTAGTTCCTGGGTGTCGAATGTGTCTGTATTACAGGTGAAAAATAGCCCATAAATCTAAGATTGAAATAGGAATGGTAGAGAAATTAATATAAATTCTTAATTTTCCACTTTAACCAATCCTAGGTTCAAACATTGACACTCTAATATTTTGTAAAATAAAACAAGGACCCAAAGCCCAAGAAGAACTGCCTTGATAGAGCTGTGCCAATAGACAGAAAGGAAAAAGAAATCAGAGTGAAGATACAGATGAAAATCTTAAAAGCACAGTCTATGAAACAAATTTCAGGTTTGATAAGTTTCTTTGCATCTGCTTAGGTAAGACTTATGAAAATCACACCAAAACACACAATCTTTTGCCATAACAAAAAATAATATTTTCTAGTGATCAACCCTATGTTATTCTGCAAGTTCCTGTTTTCTGTAAGGAAAACTTAGCTGTGTGTTAGTGGCAATAGTCTGATTACTGCAGAGGTAATTTTCTCAGAATGACAAATATATAACATTTGTGCACAATAAATATGTGCATTTTTGTGTCTCTGTGTGTGCACACATTTGATTTATCCATGTGGTACTTAGTCTTTTTATCTCAGGACTAATTCTTGAAAGCTTTGAAAAGCTTCATGCAACCAGTGGTTTTTATTCAATATACTGTGTGTATTTCCTTGTTTTCCCTGTAGAGATAGAATTGCTATTCCAGTAAATGACAAATTACTGTGGCCTCAGGCCAAGATTAGCAGGCCTGGAAGTTAGCTCAGTGACAAATTTAAGGCATCTCACCATGGTTTTAGGCTGGACATGACAGAAGAGGAGAGATTCTGACTGAAGCTAAACCTCTGGTAGAGCTGCAGACTGTCCTGTGATCCTCATGTCATGGGGCTGTCATGTGCTCTCATCTACTATTTTAGGCATCTCTTTTCAGGAGGTTTCCAGAGAAGGTTAAAATAAAAGGTCTAACTTCTCCTTCTCTTTGTAGGCCTGGAAGTGATGGTTTTCAGGCTTGAAAAATGACTCAGGCTGAAAGGTAAAAAAAAAATTTCAGAGTGCAAAGGAGAACAGTGTATTTTAAGAATCTATGTGACATTTCACAGGAGTTCCATTGTTATTTTCCAAGACTATCTGCTTTACAGAATGTATGAAAAAGCTAGTGTTTGAGTTATAAAGGTGCTGGAATTGGAGTCAGTAGCATCTGCAAATGTTTATTCACTCTAAAACCTATGAAAGAAATTGTAGTTAACCAGTGTCACAGTTAATTGGCCTGAACTCCACAGAGCAAATCAGAACCCAGAACTCTTGAGTGACAGTCCTGAGGTCCTTATCCATTCCCTTCCAAGAAGAAGAAGAAGAAGAAGAAGAAAAAGAAGAAGAACAAGAACAAGAACAAGAAGAACAAGAAGAAAAAATGGGCATTTGCAGAGAGTAGTAGAATCAATTTATTTGGGCCTGATTCTCTAAACACAAAGTTTTAGGGTCTAGGTTGTACTCAATTTAAAGAACCCAAATTCAACATGTCTTACATAAATATTATCCTAATGAACCTACAGTATACAATGTATAAGCAATGGAAAATAGCCCCTTAAAGCATCTCTTCCTAGTGACATTCCTGGTCAACAGCTGAATGGCTTCACTACTGGCGAGGGGTACCTAGAGAACTGGAGTGTCTGAGGTGGATCACAGGACTGATGTACAAGTATTGTAATTGAGTTCTGCAGGGGCACAGAATATCTGGAGCACTGCCATGTCTCCTGCTGCCCTCAGCTGACAGAGGAAGCTGTGAAAACAATGGCATTTCACTGCCACAGACAAAAATCTGTCAACACAATGGGTTGCCCAAAGGTATGTATAAGAAATAAGGTCATAGTTCTGGGAAGGCTGTTGTAAAAGATTACTTACTATTTCATCCAGGAATTTGACTGCTGGCACCATTCAGCTGCTTTTCTGTGAGTTTTAAGATTTGAAATTTGGCTCTTGGGAGCATTTGGCATTCTTCTAATGGTTGCAGTTACAATATAAAGGTGTCCACGCTGTATCAGGTAAAAGTTTTTCTCTCCAGGGGTTGATGTCTAAAGAAGGATGCAGAGAGAAGAGCTTTCACATTATATATCACTTCCTGCAAATAGTCTCCCAGATTCTGGTGTTTTGGGTGCTTCCAAAGGATTGTGGCTTTGTTTTTTCCCCAGGGCTTTTTTCTGAACCCAGGTAAAGCATAAACTGGGGCATTAGAACTTAATACCTGTGTCTTTACATGGCTACTTTGAAATAGAAGAGGTGCCTAAAAGCTGAAGCTGTCAGTGTTGAAATTAAATTATTAAGATTCATCTGCAGTGTAACTTAGTTCCTCTTTACCATAAAAATCTATTACAGCATTGTGTCTTCTTGTATTTTCTGTATAATTTCTTTTTGACTAAAGCTTTGCATCTCAATTATCTTTTTGCTGTATCTGAATGTGTGTTCCCTTTTGAAATTATTGCTGTTATGAAAGCCTTTATCCCTTCCCTGTACTTTCTGACGTAATAGCTCTTGCTTTTGTGCATTTAATTATTTCTATGGTTTTAATTTTTTTTAACAGCAAAACAAAATGCTTGCTTCATTTGGAAAATAAGCATGTAA
>VZRX01000031.1:400103-445687 GCA_013398075.1 Notiomystis cincta
TAAATTTCTTGGGAAGAGTTGTAATGTTTCTTCTGTCACTATCACACGGCAATGAACAAGTTTATCGCTACTTTTGGAAATGTTCATCTTGAACTATCCTCTTAAATTTTGCCACTCATTGAACTGGGTTCCCTCTTTTTCCCCCCACTGAAATGCCATGTCCTGTTTCCTTCCACAACAAGTCTGCAGCCATCACTTGTCCCTGCCTTCCTCCTCACCAACACCCATCTCCATAAGCCTTGACTATTCTTTCAGTCCTCCACACATCCCCTCATTCCCTGCAGTGGCTGAACACAGCCTCCTGCACAACTAATTTGAGATTATTTGGCTGACTAATTAGCCAGCCCTAAATTTAGATATTCTCTGATCAAGTTGTTTGCCTTCCAAATGCACAGAAGTTGCTCAGCCTCTAGGCCAAAACTCACTGGCTGTGTTTCAGATCTGGCAGGCCACTCTCTATCTTACAGTAGCCCTTGGTTTATATCTTACAGGTACCTACTGTACACCATTAATTGTTATATACATGGGTCTTAATCTCCTGTATCCTTTGGGTTTAGGTAGATATTAAGTTATTTTTCCACCATGATAGTGGTAATAGAGGTTGTGCAGAGATCTTCCCAAAGTAGTTGAAGTTATGTAGAGTTGCAATCGGTCCTGTCTGCCACAATTGCCTGACACATTACATACCAGCACAGGAAAACAAAACAAAACAAACACCAGAACATGTCTGTAAATACATTTGGGCTGGCAGTTGGGAGATCTTTTTTGTTAACACAGCAGTGAATTGTGAAACAGATTTCTGGGAAGGGAGACAGGGCAAACTATTAAGGAATGTTAGCATGGCTCTTGGTAAGGGGATGGACTGGGTCATACTTTGCAGCTCCTGCAAATGGGAAAAATGAGTCGACTCAGTGACCTAGTAATCCCCTTCCAACACTTTGTTCCTAGATGGTATCTTTTCTTTAAACAGTTATAAAGCCAATCTGTTAAATTGTAATACCCTCCTACTATTTTCAGAAAAGAACATCAAGACTCTTCCACATAAACCTATCCATAAGTTTACAAGTCTTTGTTTGACTTGAATCCAGCTTGCAGCTCCATAAAATGAGATGGTTACACCTGTGGATGTTAAAGCTAATGGGGCTTACAAATCCTTTGGCAATCTGTAGTGTAAATTGAGGGTATCCAGCTGCTAAGTAAAGAAATATTTTCCACTCAGAAACTGTTTAAAAGTGGTCAGGAGCTTAAAAGTTCAGGATGAACCTGTTCCAAAGGATATATGTTAATGTATTTTATTCTCAAGAAAAATAATTTAAAAAATCAAATGAAGATAACATGGGAAAAATTAGTATAGAAATACATGTACATTAAGAATATTTTGAATGTGCTATGCAGGTTACTCTAAAATTAGAAGAGTTTATCACTTTATCCTATATTCTGAGGCAAATCAATTGTCTTTCAACAAATTCCAGTGACTTCAGTGGAAGTGCTGTGAGTCTCCATGTCATGGTTTTGTATACCTAGGGCAGGTACAAATCATTTTGCAAATGCTGATTGTATTAAATATTCAGCAGTGCTGTTCTGAGCCTTATTCAGGGAATGAGCCTGGTTCAAGGGTAGTTCTTATTTCATAGGAATGAGGTTGCTGTGGGAAGTATTCTATACATGGAATCACTGGTCAGCACTTCCCCATCAGCCTTCCCTTCTCCAAGCTGAACCAGCCAAGTGACCTAAACCACTCCTTGTAAGTCTTCTGCTCAAGAGACTTCACCATTGGGTCACTTTTCTCTGGACGGTCTCCAATAGTTCAATGTCTTTCTTACGTTGTGGTGCCCCAAATTTAATGTCTTTCTTACATTGCCCTAAGCTGCATATAGGACTCAAGGTGAGACTGCTCCAGAGCAGAGCAGAGCAGAGCAGAGCAGGACAAGCCCCTCCCTTGCCCAGCTGGTGATGCTGGGCCTGATGCCCCCAGGACAGGGTTGGCCCTCCTGGCTGCCAGGGCACTGCTGACTCGTGTTCAACTTTCTGTTGACCCAGACTCCCAGATCCCTTTCTGCAGGGCTTTTTCTCCAGCCTTTCATCCCCCAGTGCAGATGTAAAACCAGGATTGCACCATCCGAGGTGCAGAATTGAGTATTTGCTCTTGTTCAGTTTCATGCAGCTGGAGATTGCCCAGCTCTTCAGTCTATCCTGATCTCTCTGTAGCTCGTTTCTACCCTGTAAGGAATCTTGTTTAGTATCATTGGCACACTTGACATTCAATTCCTGCATCCAGATCATTTATAAAAACATTACAAATTGAGCACTGGTGTCTGGCCACTAACCTGATATAACCTCATTTACTGTAACCCTTTGAGCCCAACCTGTGAGCCAGTTGTTCACTCAGTGTATTATGGACTTTCTCAGCTGAGTGCTAGACAATTTATCCAGGATCCTTTGGGAGACACTATCAAAAGCTCTGCTAAAATCCAAACCCACCACATCTACTGGCTTCCTTTGGTCAGCTAGGTGGATGACCTTGTCATAAAAGGAAATAAAGTTGCTTAAGCAGGACTTCCCCCTGGTGAATCTATGTTGGCTGTGCCCAGTGACTGCTTTGTCTCTCAAATGTTTTTCAATTACTCTCAGAATAACCTTCTCTATAATTTTACCAGATACTGAAGTGGACTAGAGGGCCTGTAATGGCCTGAGCCTTCCTTCTTACCCTTCTTAAAAATGGGGAAAGCTGAGCTGAGAGTTGGGTTTTCACCTGTGAGTCCCAAAAGATGTGGATTCAATGTCCATACCCTTTCATGGGGCTTAAGGGTATTACAGACCAGGCCCTGTACACCTAGAACAGCACAGTGGCCAGACATGCCACAGGGTCTGAAACTGGAAAGGAACTGAGGATTGGACATGGTTGATATATCTGAGTATATAACTTGATAGAACTTTATGAGAGTAAGAGATATATAATACCATCCTATAGACAGCCTGAGCCAGGAGAGCTCTAACTGTACTCTAACAGGTCCTCTCTAAGTGCTGCACTTCCTGCTAAACCATTTAACAGCCACTTTAGAGACCACAGGACCAAGGCATATGCTTAATAACTCAAAAGGTATTTCCAGTGTGCTTCACACTTTCCAAACCCTCCTCTACTATTTCCCCATCTTACCACAAACAATTCTGCTGTCATTGGTCTTATTTTCTTCACTTCTCTGATGTAGTTTTCTCAGTGTTATCTCAGAACTTCTTCCTTAAAATCTTACTTCTAATTAAACACCTGTTAGATACAGAAAGTACTTTGAAGGATTGGTATGCAACAGTAGTAATTGAAAAAAAAATTAAATTAATTCAGATTCATTTAATCTCTTAGTAATTTTCTGATTTACGGTTTTGCTCATATTAAGCCTCAAGGGATTTTCTTTTATCTTCAGATTACTGTTGTTGACTTGTTTATTCTTTTACTTCATATCTCTGTTTAGAGCAGCAACAGTGTGTCAGCCCTTTCTGGTTCTGCTTGCTGATCCATCGTCCTGCAGAGGTGAGATGCAATGGGAACAGAAATTTGTGCAAATTGCAGTTTGTGTTGGGTGAGCCATCATCAAGGAGCTGACACAACTTCTCAGAAAGCCGTTTGCATTATTGGCCTGGGGTGACTCAGGATTTTGCCTCTGCCTCACAGTCCCACGTGCAATGGGTTCTCCAAAGGTCTTGATTAAACCCTTCTAACTCAGCCAAGGAATTTCCCAACCAGTTATTTTTATTCTAAAGATAACCCTGGAGAGTTCCACATCTTTGCAAAACAAAAAAGCAATCATGAGACACATATCTCCACCCAGTGTTATCTTTGCCCTTTTTGTGATGTTTAGAACTGGGTAACCTTTGCCAATTTTATTTTCTTGAGTCTCATTTTCTGGGCAATGGATGGTTCTTTTCCTTGCCAGCCTCAGCCTCTAACCCTTTACACCATATTTTCAGTGATAGGAAGCTCCTATCCTGCACCATCTGAGTCTGGGACAACACCTATTAGGTGGATTGATTATGCAGAATAATTCAACCCTGAACATTTTTTGCTTGTTTCTTCCAACAGGTCCCAAGATACCTCACCCTAGACTTTGCCAGGTCACAGAATACACTGGCTGCATCCAGATAGAATGATATTCAAATAATAAAAGGGAGTCCACAGCTAGATTCAGATATGTTCCACATCCTGCATGATTCCCAGTTTAGGAAAATTTTTTTTTTTAAATTACAGTTCAGGGCCAATATGGCAAAGATGATAAAAATCTTATCTTCTGCCAATAACTACATCAAAATCACAGTAAAATATGGCATGATTCTAGAGTTAGTAACCTTGCAGTAGGTTTTCAACATCAAAAGCAATGACAGTATTGTCGCTGTCACATATTTCTGTAAAACTGTGTTTCCTTCACAACCTGCATGTTTCTAGTAATGAATGACAAGCAACAGATTGTCAGAAAAACAAACAATGGGCCCTCATTCTCTGTTTTCAGACAAACTCTTAAAGCCATATGCAGGTTCTTAGATTTTCACAGAAGGTAAAGGCTGGTTTCAGGTGTAATTTATGTTCTGCAGGTGTGAAATCTACATTGCAGAGACATTTCATTCCCTGTTTAAGGAGATGGAAGAAGTCATCTATGTAAAAAACACATTTATCTGGAGAATTAAATATGCTAGTGGCTTAGGTTCTAAATAAGCAATAGAAGAAATGTGGTTTGAGTTTAAAGTTGCCCTAAAATATCTATGGTGCAAAATACTACTTCATTGTTCCAAAGGAATTCCCCATTATTTATTGTTAAACACTAACCAGTCCTAGCAGACATTTCTTAATAGACTAAACCTTGCAAATATTGAGTCATATCTCTTGTATTGTGCCATGTTATTTTTCTTTTTTTTTTATTTTTACTGTTTTGATAGATTAAAATAGAAAACATGTGGAGCCAAAAAGTTGTTCAAGGTTCAGTCCAATGCAGCTTCATAAGAAACAGTTATGGGCATATCAATTGTTCATTCTTTCCAGTATCAGGTAGATTTTGAGATTATATTTGCCAACATACTGCTCTGCTTCCAGGATTAATAAATATCAGAGGAAAAAAAAAGTCTGTGGCCTGGTATCCTGCTGCATATTTCTGTATCCAGAGGTTAATGACCTTTCACTTAATCCAGTCTCTAAATGGCAGAAAGAATTGTGGATAATCTAATGTGGAAGTACATAGCACTGGTACAATTGATTTCTTCTGCTAGAGGAATAGAGAGCTAACTCACTGCTTTCTAAAATGCAGGAAAAGGTTGTATCAGTTTGATCAAGACAACTCCTACAGGAAATAACACACCTGCATCCTCAGAGAAGCACTTCTGTTCCCTGTAAAACATTCTGTGCTCACCTTTCTAAATGCAAAATGAGAAAGGAAATGTGTCACTGACACAGAAGTCAGCTGGTCTTGTGCTTTCCCCAAACTACATCTCACCTGTAACACTTTGGTTCCCCCAAAAGATCTTCTTTGAGACCAAAATCAAGTGCCTCCCTTCTTTCTTGTCTGCACTAACACAAAACTGACTGCATTTCTCCTAAACTCATGACTATGCTGTTAACAAGTAACTCATCCACAATTCCTATTACAATTTTCCCCTTTAAACCAACATTACATTAGGTCTTGATAGCTACAATACATTTGGAGAAAACTGATTTTTGTTTGGTTTTGTTGTTGTTGTGTTTTCTGATGGCTGCTTTGATTAGAAAGAAGATTGAAAGAACCCTTTTTTTTCCTGAAAAAGCAGAATCTCTTAGGTGCTATCCAAATTTCAGGTCTGAAGGCAAGAAAGATCCCATAAAAATGGAAATGGAAAAGAACATCTCCTACACATGATTTGGTAGAAGACCAACAATAATTACTCCTAAGTTTTCTGTTTAATAAGCAACAAAAATTACAGTGTAAATATCTTTTCGGAAGTGACACAGAGGTTCCTGGAGTGCACATAAACTGGATGCCATAAAATGATAAAACTACTGCAGCTGTCACAGACCTCAGAACACTTCAGATGCTGTGTAGTCTAACCACCTTTTTAAACTGGAGCATGCCTGCAGGATGCTTCCTGCTTTTCCCAGTAGCTCCCTGCCTCTACTTGCTTAATTTCTCCTGTACGTGCACTATAAACAGTTCTCCCACGTTTGAGTTTTTGTTTTTTTTATTACATTTTACTGTTGATTGGTTTCTGTAACCCCATTCAAAAATTTTTTTTGAAACCTCTTGCTTTTTATTATGATGGACCCAGTCAAACAGGAACAGGTTCCCCAGGGCAGTGGTCACAGCCCCAGCCTGACAGAGCTCTGGAAGTGTTTGGACAATGCTCTCGGGCACAGGGTGTGACTCTTGGGAATGGTGCTGTGCAGGGCCAGGAGTTGGACTTGATGATCCTGGTGGGTCCCTTCCAACTCTGCACATTCAGTGATTCTGAAGAACTGTTGACTTTTTGGAATGGCTCAGGATTCAGACTATGTTGCAGCACTGTATTTCCCAGTTACCCCCTCTCAGTAAAATGGATTCAATCTTTGGGTAAGGATTCAATTAGGTATTCCAGTGCTGTTCAGGCCCTGTGTTTGGGACAGTACTTTTGTCTGACTTATACCAAGAGATAGTTGTTTTGCCAAAGGTAACTGTAATTATTGGCTGAAATACTTTGATTCATCAATGTGCTCATTTAAGACAGTAAATAAATAAATAAATAAAATAAAAATAAAATAAACAGGCTCTGTCATAGTACAGTATATCTTAAATAAACAATCCTTTTACCATGTGTTGATGATTAATGAATGGCTGTTTCTGGCAAACCACTCAACTGTAGCTCCAGGCATGGGACATCATAAGTTTCCAACAAAATAGTAACAGCTCCCCTTATACATGCTTCAGACAGCCACTATACATCGCAGTTTCCATGCAAAACAGGATTTTGGACTTGGATGAGTTGATTTTTTATAGGTCAGAGCTTATAGCTCATATAAATTGTGCACACATTCCTCAATGGCACAGGCCTCCCTAATATAAAAACAGATGCAGCCTTGTGTTCATGTGGTTCATAGAGTATGTCAGTGTTGGACTTTTTATAAAAAAAAATATCCTGCAGTGGTTGAAAACAAGCCTCTTGCTTTACTAATTCTGTCCCTTTTCCACTCCTGCCCACTTCTCCTTTCCTGCTCTAGTGGTGCAAGCATTACAGCTGGGCACATCTGCCTCTTGTAACCATCTCCAGCACTTTTACTTTGGGGAAAAAACACAAAAAACACTGCAGCAGCATTACTGGCAGATAACAAGAGCAATTCAATTTGCATTTTTTTCTAGTATTGTCTGGATGCTGTATATTTTTCCAGAGCTGAGGAATTGGCCAGCAGGGGAAAAGATTACCTTGCTGTGGCTGTGCCACACCAGGTCAGGCTGAATGTCCTGGAGAGGATGGGAGATGCAGGGTTGGCTCCTCCCCAGGAGCACTGGGGCAGGCTCAGCTGGGGGGTTCTGGAGTGCAGGGCTGGCAGCAGGAGAGGCTGGGCAGGAGGGTGCTCTGCTCAGCAGGACTGGGCTGGCAGCCAGGTCACACGAGGCATGGAAACAAAGGGACATTTACAAGACTGAAGTGGTGGGTTCAGTTTCTTCAAGTTGGGAAGGCAATGAAAATAGCTGGATTGACACTGCCGGAAAAGAAGGGAGAGAGTTGCTCTTGTTCCTTTTAGAGTGTCTCACTCAAGAAGCCTGATTTTCTCAAATTTTGATCTAGTTTATTATTTTTGTGTTCTAATGCTGCAAAAGGCAGTGGCTACAAAGTGTTGAGGGAGATCTGAGGGGCCATGAGTGGGTTTGGGCATCACAGACAGCTCTCTTGTGGTTCAGCTATCACAGAAGCTGCCAAACACAGCCCTGGGGCAGCTCCAGGGCCCTGCAGGCAAACACAGGGAACCACAAGGCTCTGTGGCACTGCCCATTGTGCACCAATTCCACTTCTGAAACAACACACAACTAAAGAGGTGGGTGACAGGAGATAACTATAGTAGAGAGGCTGGCCAAAAAGCAAGCACAGGTGGAGGAGGAGAGGGTAAAGATACTTGGAGGTGCCACAGATATTGGTTCAAATAGAAAACTGGAGAGAGGGACCTGCACAGTACTCCAGCTTTCCTACAGAGCTGTGACAGAACACTCTGGAGCTGCTGGGATACCTTTGGATGTAGCTCGTTTATTTATCTTGTTTGGTTTTATATTTTCTTCCAAAGAGAATGTTATTGCTCCAGCAGCATCACCTACTCAGATGTGCCTTCAGGCAGATGCTGACACAGTAGAGCAAGTGTGGGTGAGGCCCACAAGGCCATTAAAGGGCTGGAGCAAGGGTGATGTGTGAAGAACCTTCAGAGAACTGCTTTGCTAAGTCACAGGAAAGCTCGAGATGGAGGAGACCTCATTGCTGTCTCTAACTCTGATCAGAGCCCACAGAAGAGAAGACAAGCCAGACCATTCTCAAAGGTGCACTGATAGAACAAGTGGCATACATAAAATTCTGATTACATTCTGATTACAAGCAAACTTTTGTTTTTTAAAGCTCTTCAGGAGGATCCCAGGGACTGTGAAGTCCCAGAGACTTCATCCCTAAAGATATTCAGAACTCCTCTGGCAAAGCCATGACTCACCTGGTCTAGTTGGATACATTTAAAGCAACACCAGGTTGAAATGCTCTCCTCCAGAGGCCTCTTCCAAGCTAATTTACTCTAAGACTCTATGACCTAACCAATTATATTCTGGTTTACTTTCAACACCCTTATAATATTGATAGCATTAGTTAAAACAAGGAACTTTTCCTCATTAAACTGCTTTTAGTGCTCCTTGTAGAAACAGCCTTTGAGAATTTTTATTTTGTCATTAATATTTTTAAACTCTTGTTGCAGACAAGCTGTCTTGAAATACACAGCTGAACTGGAGAAACAGGAACATCATAGTGATGCTGACCCTCCTTTCCTGGCTTGGATATGACTGGGATGGTAACATAAACACCTTCACCAAAAAACACAGATCAGAGCCTGAAAAAACAAATTCTTCAAAATGAAAAATGAAGAAATTGTGTAACATCTCTACAGTTCAAGGGTTTTTCTCTAGAGTATGAAAAGACCACTGTGTTATTTTTTCTTAAAACTAATCACACTTTAATAAAGGCCATTTGTTGCATTAGTAAAGAAGCATTGCAAATTTTTCTCACAGGAGTATGAATGCCTTTGAGCAAGACAGCTGCACTCTGACAGCACTGCTAACTCTCAGATGTTGATTCAAGCTGTCTTTATCTTTCAGTGAAGGTCCTCTCCAGCACACAAACACTCTGACTCCCCAGAGAACTTCACACTTGGTGTGGCTGGTACCCATCAAGTACAGCCTTCCTGAGCAATTGAGAGCAGTGACTAGGTAGTGACCACAGATTCTTTAATACACAACTCCACCCGTACATTTAAGCACAGTTCTCCACTTCTCAGCAGTCACTTGTGCACCCAGAGCCCTCATTCTCATAAAAGCCTCTTGGGCTGAGTCCAGCTCTCCAAATGAGCTGATGTTCTTGTCTGCAGATCTGAACTGTGGGCTGGCTGGCAGCTGCAAGAGCAGGAGAACCAAATTAAAGGAGCACAGATGAGAAAAGCATTACAGTAGAAATCTGCTCCAGTTACAAGAATGTCTTCTCATCAAATGGACAGAAAGGATATATGAGCACACAAGGGATTTTGCCATACCAATTCTAATTGCTGATAACCTACTAATCTTCCCTTGTCTAAAGAATACAGTTCCACCTCATTGTAGCAGAACAAGACATTGTTCAATGCCTTTGGGGAAACTCAGGGATTTGTCCTCCTTCAACTCATTCTTGACCTTTATATTAACATTCTAGCTGGTCTCAACATGTAGTAGCTTGGAATGAATAAAATCAGTAGCTTTAGTGGTAGCACAGATTTTCTGCTGGCTGATTAAACTTCTTTAAGCAAGTAACTAACAATCCTGATGTTTAATTCCTGATAGATTTAGAAAATTAATGAATTCAAAGCCTGAGTTTGCTTTCTTTTTACTATGGAACAAATAATATGTTTTCTTACTCTATTCTCCCTTCAATTGTTGATGCAGCAGTCCCAAAATACACCACCTTAATCTCAGAGGCTGACAGGCTTTGTATTCCAGGTGGATAATGGACCATTAAATGGATTCAATCTCGTGAAGTATCTACTAGACTGTTTTTATGTTTTCATGTGGTGTGAATTTTGAGATGCTTTTTTCACTTTGGCTGCAGCAGGGCACATAAACCATTAGTTTCAAATATTTTTTTGGATATCCAAAACCATTATAATTTTATTAATTTTGTAACTTGAAAAAGTATATTAATAACTCATATCTAGTTGTATTGTAATGCCTTTAGTAATATCATCAGAAATGTTTTATATATTAGTGCATATATTAAAAATACATAGAATTTGTCACATTCATCAGTCCCCACCTCATGCCAACAAACAGTACACACAACAGTAAACAGAATGTGGTGTTTTTAACCACCCTGAATTACAGTAGAAATGCTGCCCTTGACTCTTGAAGTCCATTAGGAGTAATTATACCTCCTGGGGAATCCTGTGGCAAAGGAGAAAATTTCATAATGCACCACTATGACCAAAAGTACACACACATATATACAAAACTTAAAGCCTGAGCTGACAGTCTGAATTCTCTGCTGCTCCTCCCCATCCCCTCAGCTGGCAGGGGTTCTTGCATCTCAGCTTAAAACACAAATGTCACTACTGCTTTTATAAGGTGCCATATAGAGGTATGGAAAGGCTTTTAAAAGCCTCATTTACTTTACTGTGTGCTTGGATTACAGTAACACAAAATCCTCCACAAAAACCATGCCTGCCCCTGAGCAGGGCCCACCTGCTCCCCTCACCTCCCTCCTCTGCCTTCCTGCCTCCAAGAGCTGCCTGGCAGCTTTGCAGGAAGGGCTCTAAGGCACTGCAGACTTGGGGAACAAAGAGATTCCAGTTCTCAGGTACCAGGGCAATACTTCCATTCTAGGGCAGCTTTTCCTTCAGAGCAATGTTCATGTGGGCTCTCCCCTGAAGTGCAGCTGGAGGAGGGTTCCTCCTTGAAATCTGCCAGATCCATTGCACTTTTATTTATTTTAAAAGCTTTTCTTTGCAGAGGGGCAGTGGTAGACAGAGCTGGAGTTCTTATTTCTATCCACAAACCAGAGGTTCAGGATGACACAGAGCAAGTTCTGCCCATTCACAGAAGTATTTTTACACAGAGAGTAACCATTGACCAGGCAGAGACTGCTCAGTGTTAAACACCAAATGAGAAGACCACATTAGAACTACACTGAAAGTGATTTTATCCTATCCATGATACAATTTGGTTGAAGAAAACTCTGCATTTGGCACAAACCAGCAGAATTCCCACAGTATTGAGACATTTAATTTAAAAGAATAACAGAGCTTGCAAAGCATGTCATCTTGGAAGTGTTGAAAATGCTTTTTTTATTTTTAAATGACAACTCCAAACTTTTGTTTGAAAGCTAGCAGCTTTTAAACTGATGTGGTGAGTGGGTCAAGTTATATAAATTCTGAATATGTAAGATCATCTCATTCCTAAAAGGCACTAAAAGTAAACCAGACTGTTCAGCACCAGCACTGTCACAGGCAAATCTTGGGTTAAAATGTTCTCATTTTTAATAGTTTCTCTTTTATATTAAGAATATACATCCAAAACGTTTCATAATTTTACAAAAATGTTCCTTTGTAGTTTCTTGATTTAATCTCTTTGGCCTATTTCATCTTTAAGAACTCTTCAGCTTGACAGACTGGATCCAGCTTTGGCTTTTAAGACACACTTTGCCATTTTGTGTGTCAGCCTTAATCCTTCTGTCTGTTTCATCCCTTTGATTCATGTGACCTGGAAAAGAGAGTTCTCTTAGTTTAATTTGACACACAGTAAACATATCATCCTCACATCCTCATTTTTTTCCAAACTCCCTGGAACCACTTATATTTGGTAGAATTTGTTTACTTTTAGCAGAGACTTCTCACATTTCCTTCTTGATACAGTCTTTTTGCATCAATCTAATTTCCCATAATACATCCTTCAAACAGAGTTGTGTTTTTTATTATATAGTACTGCACTTTTTATTCTAAGAAATATGTTATGGTGGGTCAACCCTGGCTGGATGTCAGGTACCCAACCAAAGCCACTCTACCATTCTCCTCCTCAGATGAACAGGCCAGAGAAAATAGAACAAGAGGCTCATGAGTCAAGATAAGGACAGGGCACCAGTTACCATCACAGGCAAACCAGACTCGACTTAGGGAAAAAAATTAATTTCATTTATTCCCCATCAAATCAGAGAAGGGTAATAAGAAATAAAATCAAATCTTAAAAACATATCCCACTCACCCCTCCCTTCATTCCAGGCTCAATTTCACTGCTGATTTCTCTACTTCCTCCCCACCAGAGACACAGGGGGACAAAGAATGGGGGTTATGATCAGTTCACACATTATCTCTGGCACTTCTTCCTCTGCAGAAGAAGAACTCCTCATGCTCTTCCCCTGCTCTGACATGGAGTCCTCCACAAGCTGCAGGTGGATCTCTGCACTCCTGCAGCCCTCCAGGGGCTGCACCAGGGCAATCTCTGCTCTGGCATCTGGAACCCCTCCTGCCCCTGCTTCTGCACTGACCTGGGTATCAGCAGGGCCACTTCTCTCACTATTTTCACTCCTCTCTCCAGCTGCTGGTGTGCAGCAGGGCTTTTCCCCTTTAACTGTTATTCACTATCACTGATGGCCCCAGCCCTGGCCAGGGGTGGGTCCACCTTGGAGCAGGCTGGCACTGGCTCAGGAGGACACAGGGGAAGCTTCTGGCAGCTTCTCACAGAAGCCACCCCTAGAGCCCCCCCACTACCAAAACCTTGCACACAAACCCTACATGTACTGGTTTTCTCTGGGATAGGCTAATTTTTTTATAGTAGCTAGGACAGACCATATTTTAGATTTCTGCTGAAAATGGTGTTGACAATATATAAAATTTGTTATTGCTGAGTGGCCCTTCCACAACATCAAGGACTTTTCTGCTTCTAATACTGCCCTGCCAGTGAGGAGGCTGGGGGTGCACAGTAAGCTGGGAGGGGACACAGCTGGGACAGCTGAGCCCAGGTGACCAAAGGGATATTCTGAACTGCACAGTGTCCTGCTCAGTGTAAGAGCTGGCAGAAGGAGGAGCAGGGACGTTCAGAGAGACCACGTTTGTCTGATCCAGGACCTGCCACATGAGATATCACCCTGCTTTCCTGGGGATGGCTGAACACCTGTCTGCCATGGGAAGTAGTGAAAGGATCCCTTGTTTTGCTGTGCATCAAACTGTCTTAATCTCAAAGTCTCTTTATCCCATTAATTTAACCCATAAATTTTCTCACTTTTACTTTTCTGCTTCTCTCCCTATCCCATCAGGGGGGTGTGAGTGGCTGCCTGGTGCTCAATAGCCAGTTCTGGTTAAACCATGACTCTACCTGAGATACCAATCTAGCTGAGTAATTTCCAAGATTTAACTGTTATTGTAAACACTGAAAAGAGACATGGTAAGACCCAATTGTCCAGATGACCAGACATTTTGCAATTATTACTGTTTCCTTATGATAATGGCTTAAAAAAATCCCCACAACCCTGACCTATCTGTCTTCTTACATGTTTCACATAAACTTAGTATTCACAGTCATGCTCTGAAAAGCTCACTGTATAACAAAGAGTTCAACTCAGTCTCATTTTATAATTAAGAAACTGAGGCCAAGAGAGAAGTGACCTTCCAAATTTATACAAAAGATTTGTGTCCATATTGGGACTTAAACTGGGATCTTTTACGTCCCAAATCAGTGCCTTTATCACAAGATCAACCTTCACTTTGGTTTATCTTTACAAAATATCATTTATTATTACTTTAGTGTTCATTTAACTGTGTGAATTCTAAGTTTAGAACTAATTTGAGCCTTGAATAGCAAGAGGGATGGCAGGGAAGCAGATTCTGAACCAACTTTGCAAACATGCTCTGCTCTGACCTGTAACACAGCTGAAATTAAATTTTGGCCACAGCAAAAACAGTGGCAAAACTCCAACTGACATCACTGCATTGGTTTCCACAACTCAGGTCTATGTGCCAGAACTTTTGATAGCATTTCAGTGCTTTAGCAGTTTTAAAAGTGGGATGCATTTAATTTTATGGGCCAAGCCCCCAGCAATTCACAATAGGCTGAGGTATGGTTTGGAAGTACAGAATTCTCAGAGGAGACCAACAATGTCAGAGTCACTTCAGTGTCCCTTGTTATCAGACTGGAACATGCCTTCAGGTGTCTCCATGGGGATGTCCTAGTACAATTTCTGCACTCCTGATTGCTCCAGACAGCAGCAGTCTCAGTCACACTCAGTGTCAGAATCATTCCTACACTAAGGCAGAATCCACAGACCTACTCACCATCTAACTGCAGACTTAAATATGTGATGAATCACCAAGTTGGACAAATGTGTTGTATATGAAATCCATTAAAATTTGAAAATTCAGTTCCTCAAAGCTTTCCTGAATCACTGATTTTCAACAGTATTGTATCAGATAGTACAGGACAAAAATTAAAACAGAATCTATCTTGTAAGCGTTGACAGCCATTGAAACATTTTATCAGTCTGATTTTTAAACAAGAAACAGCCTCCAGGTGACAAAAAAAGAACCAACAAAAGTATAAAGGAAAACTTTAGCTGATCCTTTCACAGAGCTGTAAAACACTAAAAAAACAGCTTTTCTCCAAGAGGGACACAATAAATGCAGGGCAGAGATGTATTTCCAGAAAGTGCATATTGGAGTGCTTGGTCCCAGTTCCTCTCTCTCATGTTTTTGTGACTATGGCTTGCACTTCTGCACAAGAAAGAAACACTGAAGCACAGAATCAGTGCTGTAAATGGTTTCATGCACTGCTTACATCTTGGCAAAAAAAGTTAAAGAAAAGTGTAGAGAACACAGAAACAAATTTACAAGAGCCATTTTAAAGCTCACATCTTGTCCGAGCTCTGTTTCTCATTTTGCTTTTGCTATGTGAATGCAGAAGAAAGTTTTGTTCCTTACTTCAGGAAATTTGCCTGTGAGGCAAATATTATTAAGCCCATCACTAGTAGGAGGTTCAAAGTTATTTCAGATATTTAAACAGCTTTGTGTATGAGGCACTAATCAAGCAACAAGGTTTAGTCAGAGACCTTTTGACGATTGCTTGGGTCTTAACTGTACTCACTGCTTGTACTCTGAATACCAGGAGAACAGAAGAGGATTTTGAAGAAGACTTTGCTAGCTTGATTAAATCACAAAAGCAAACAGCCTCCTGGACTGAGAATGAGGGGGGACAGAGGGAAATTCATTTCCAAACCCACCAGTCAAGACAGCAGGATGAGTTCAGGAGAAGACAGATACCCCATTATGCTGTGTGGCCACCTTTTCCATTTAATGCCCAGGAAAACAGTTGGGTTTTTCCCCCTCCCCAGCATGTGGTGTTTAAAGGAAGGTAACACCTTTGCAAAACTTGACAAAGTCAAGTACTGTTTATTTACTTGCTTTCCTGGAGACTGGAGAAGTTGAGAGCTCTATTTTCATGCCACAAAACACAAGAAGAGGATCATATTTTAAGTGTTGTTCATTGGTAGCATTAGGACTGTGGTGTATATCAAAAGGCTGTGAACAGCTTGAGTTGAATGCAAGCTGAAACCAATAAAAATCTGTAGGATAGCATCTCATCTAATGTGTTTAATAAAAGTTGGATGAACTTTCTATTTGACTCAAAGGAATGTAATCTTTTCCAGATACAACCTGGGTCTTTGTTTATTTTTTTTTAAGATACTGCTTAAGGATCAAGGCTTCACAGAGGGCAGTGTGTAGAGGGACACTGTAAAACAAAGCTCTTCCCACTCAATTCTAGTGGCTGAGAGTCAATAAAAACTGCTTCTAAGAAAAAAGGAAAGTTCTGAAGTGCCTTGAGAACAGACTAAACTGGGGGGGGTATGACAGCAGATAGTGTTACTCCTGGGATCAGCACTGTACAGCTGACTGCAACAAACCCAAGACAGCTGCAGAGTGGGAGAAGAAGCTCTACACTTGGGCAGCTGCTAAACCTCAGATAAAACCTGAAGTTTCAGCAGACTGACATAATACAAGCTCTTTCAGTTATTTCCCTTTTAAAGGCAAGTTGCTTGCCTCATGTTATTCACTGCCCCTTCAGCTGTGTTTGTATTCAACCCTCGAACTCCAGGCAGCTAAAATCACAGACAGTACCTTGGAGTAAACAATACAGAATTTCTCATAATGAAGACTCTTAAACACATCCATCCCTAAAGCTTTGTGCATGGTATAAGAGATTCATGCAGTCAGCTCCCTCTGGCACGCTGCCTTAAAGCAATCCTAAAGGGAAGGCCACAGCATTCCATAGGTTTTGCTCCCCCAGTACTACTGTATGAGGGACCACTGAGTGAGCAGTGAGGATTATTCCTGACTGCAGGAAACATCTGTCTAGACCCCCTTTACTCCAGCAGGGAACATCAGGCAGATGTGAAAGTTGTAATTTCAGTGCATGCTTGAGTGAATGATTGTTGTAAGGAGAAAGGAGCTTCTCACCACAATCTATGGGGAGAACCAGGCAGGATGAGAAGACTTGAAGTATGTTAGTAAGAGAAATCTGAAAAGTCAGAGGTAGGACAGTAGTGTCAATGTCCTTCTTTTCAAAGGAATCTGGTAATTACAGACAGGCTGACTCTCCAGAGGCACAGGAAGAGGAAGGCCAGCTAAGAAGTTCTGAAGTACTAAAATAATAATTGGATACCAAATCGACCCATAAGGTAGAGGCAATGTGTACCTGAAAACTGTCACAGGAGAAAAGGAGTTAGAGAAGTCAATGGGGGGTTTCCCCTCCATGTCCTGTATACACACCTGAGGGAAGGCAGAGGTTAACATGAGAGAGTCCTATTACCTGCATGGTCACCAGAGGCATGGCTCAGAGGAACACTGCTCTCAGGTGGTTAGCAAAGCTCTTGGGCTGTAGACAGGAAGGGATTAGTACCAAAACCTAAACATCCTGTTAACTGCTGCAGTGGTTGTCCTGCTGACAACAACTGCAGCACGTACATCTCCATCTGGGAGAAGACAGTAACTCCCAGAGCATGTGCTCTTTGTGTAAGGACAGAGAAATACAAAGAGGTTTGCCAGCTGAGGAGGTAAGAACAGGGAGACAAAATAACAATGATGAACATCCAGAGTCTCTGAGGGGCACCTGTGACATGGTGGGACTTTTACCATGGAAACTCACACAACTGCAGCAAACCAGATGAAGTGACTGCAGACTGAAAAGCTTACTCAGCCCTAAGCAGATGGATGGCATCAGGTGAAAGACTGCCACTGGGTATGAACCTGGCACTAGAACTGGGGCAGGGACGGAGAAAAATCTAAAATCTGGTAAGCCTCTGGCACTACACAGAGATGAGATTTACATGGTTTATTTTCCAGACTATTAGGTTTGGAAGCTGACACATTACCTACAAGAATTCAAATAAAATCTCTGAATGACTGCAAGATTTTTTCCAGTAAATTTACAGTTGTCAACACACAAGTTGGCAACCAAAGTGGCTGAAGCGTGTCCAGGTCTGCATTTCATTTAGTCCCCATCCACCCACATGCCTGATAACCTTCCTCTGTTACTGTGGAGTGGGTGGGAGCAGATTGTCACATCAACCTGAGACAAGAGAAAACAGGGCTGAAAGCAACCTCCTGAGGAGGCACTGAATGTGGCCTGAGATGCTCAGATCACCTGGTCTTCACAATCTGCAGTACTGACAGTCCTGCTGCCTCCTCAGACAAGTGCTACAAGAAAGTTTACCTTGCTATTTAACTAAGTTTCCTTTACCATAAGGTCAAGTCATAATTTTAGTCCTATTGCCACAGGACAGAACAATTTATTTCTTTATTTCTCTGTAGCAACTTCTTATGTAATAGAAAAAGGTCATCTTCTTTTCCCTTTGTCTTCTCTTTTGAGATAAACCCAAAATATTCTAGTCTTCTCTCATTAATCATGATTTTAAGACTGATCATATGTTCTCCTTCAGAGACTGTATAGTTTTGAAGCACAGTACTCAAAACTGAACACATTCCAGGAAAGTATTACTAATGCCATGTAAAGCCAAAGGATTATTTTGAGTTTATGTTGTTTGCTTTCAATGGTGTAATGCTACTGTTTCCTGATATTTAAATATTGCTCCTCTTGGGACTACATAGGTAATTGTTCCTACCTTTGTACTTTGAACTTAACTTATTAGAAAATGGCCTTAAAGGCATGTAAATCAAAATTTTATGAACTTTAACCTTGACCTTCAACATGTTTACAACCCCTTTGACATAACAGTCCCCTAAGTTCCTTTCCTACTTAAATATTTAACTCTTTTCAGCCTACTACTCTTCCTCTTAGCACATATAGTACCTATAGCTAATTACCTCTATAAGCATTTAAGAACACAGGCAGACCTGGAGACAAGGAGAAGGCAGACAGTGAGCAGGAAGGGCTTCCCTACATGCCAGGGAAAAGAAAGAACACCTTGACATGGTTACAATTAGAAATTACTGGAATTGCTCAAGCACTCTAAACACAGCCAGCCAAACACTTCCACTGATGGAAGCTGGACCAGTGTTTAGCATGAACTCTGTTTTTGTAACATTTCATTATACCATACATGCTACTTCTAAGACTACCCACTGATGCCAATGGAAACAGATGCCTTACCCTTGCAAATTACTTCAAAAAATAAACTCCCTGTGACTGCTCTCTAGTACCCTCCCTTTCTCAGCAAGTGTCTCAATCTTGCAGGAAAGTCCCTTCCTTTCCTAAAAGAGCAAAACACATTTTCACACTCTCATCCCTCTGTCTCTAGAGCACTCAATCCAGACTTTCAAGTTCTTTCCATTGCTTTCACTAAATCCCACTCCATTCCTTGGCCATCTGGCAAAGCCCTGGATGTGCTTGTGGGCCTGTAATGTACTGACTCCCCCCCAGTGTGGAAGGGGGGGTGATGATGTACCTGGTAACTGCTCTAAAGCAGTAGGGAAGGCTTTCCTAGAGCAGGAGAGTGCAGGACCAAGTGCATGTTTACCCAAGTCACAGAACTCTGCCCTGTCTTCCCACAGGACAGCCTTCTCTCTAACACCTTCACATATTTCCAAAGGCAAGTAAAGCTTCCTAAAAGCTCACAGTTCCTGTGTTATTCACATGAGAATTGGATTTTCTGAAAAATAATCTCTTTTTAAACTAATCTTTGAACTCAAAAGAATAAAACTCCTACACTGCCATGTTCTTGAGATACAGTTTTTATCCACTTGGCAAAGCCCCTCTTCACTGTCTATTTTACATTTCTTCAGTCACAGCAGCAGGACAGCTATGGACCTTGCACCTGAAACTTCAACAGTGAATAATGTTCTCAGGATACAGAAATTGTATTAAATGATTTTCAATTATTTGAGAACCTACTTATAAAAGAAAATTACCAAAAATCGCCTTTAGGAAGACACAATAGTTGATAGTGAGGGGGCAAGTGCTTTGCCTGCAGAAAGAACACACCATAAGATAAAGAGAAATAGAAGCAGGAAGTATCCTCCTTTTTATGTAATGCCTTAACTTCTTTAAACAATTGATAATCATTGGCCTAATGCTGTTGCCTTTGCATAACTCTTGATGATTTCTGTGCCTTTGGGACATGTATATCTGAGAGTTAACTAATCAGAGTCACTTTTGGCCTCAAGTGCCAAGATCACTTCCATACAGAACAGTGGGCTGAAAAATTCCATCTGCTTCAGTGATGACTGTCCTACATAAACACTGACTGGGTTGTGAAACCAGAGAAGTCATTCAGCTGTGTATATTTGAAACACCACTCTTATCTTTAATGTTGCCAAAGTAGCAAGATGATTGATTGGCCAGTGGTCCTCATTCACTGAGAAGCCTTGTTTTACTGCTGAGGTGATTCATTCCATAGAGCCTTGCTAGAATCCGGGGTCCTTCCACAGATTTCTAGCCTGAGAACTTCTAATTATGGTTTTTAAAGAAACTTTATTTAATAACCACTAATAAATTTAAGTGCTAGTTACTGTTCCTAGGCAGGAAGAGATGTACAAACAGGCTACATACTAAAATTATGTAATTATACTTCTAATGTTTCCTGACTTTGAGATTACCATCTTACTTGAGGGAGGAAAAGAGTTTTTGTGCAGATTTTCTTAGGTTTAAAACCAAAGCAAAACTCAAAGCCTTACCCAATCTGCTATCACATCAGGTCACACTGACATAACACGTTCAAACATGAAGTTAAGATAATGTTTTCTCTAGAGCAAACTGTAATTGGTAAAAGCAACAGCCTTCACTTCTAGATAGCCACATCTGGAGTGGGGGGAGAGAACTACACACCCTAACAGGGAATTGTATAACTGTTTTCTAAAGCAGGAAACAGCAAGACCTGGGATTCTAAGTTCAGATTTAAATGCCTTGCAAGAATGCTTCCAGTAATTGGAGGTACTCTCTCTATGCCTCCAGCTCCAGCTTCTTCTGCTCTTCTCATCTCCCACCCATCATTTCTCAGCCTCTCCTGCACTACTGTACATTTATAAATATGCCAATACCCCTTTTAGTTCCCCCTTTGACTCAGAAATAGACTTTTTAAAATTGTATTTTTAATCTAATAGATTGCCTAGGAAATTCTATGTGACTTTCTAAGCCAACAAAACAATGGGTCAAATTCAGCTCTGGATTATCTCCCACAGATTCACTGAACTAAGGCTAAGGAGGAATTTGGCTCTAAGACTTTTGTTAGAAGAAGTTGATTACACTCACAAGTCATTTAGCAAATAAAATTTTCAAGTCATCCAGTCCCCTGGGGAGTACAAGAGCACAAGCAAACATCTGAACGTGAGGCAGATTAAACACGCAGCCGCCAAGGGCAATAAACTGCTCAAGAAATGTAGATGCCTTTGACTCAGGCCAGACAGACACACACTGGAAGCCAAGATTAGTAAACCTTACCACTTATAGTCACGTGATCATCTTTGGAGGCACTCTGTGTTTCCTTTAACTGGATCTCTGAGCTCACATCCACTTTTCTTCCAGACAGCTCCAAATAGGCTTTGAGAGATGCAGGCACCTTGACTGTAATTGAACCTGGTATAAATTTAAGTGAAAGCTAGTTAGTTTAACCCTGAGATCAAAGCATGAAACAGGCCATTATTTCACTAACTTGAATCAAATCATCATTTGGTTGTGCTTGGTTGGGTTTTTTAAAAAGTCTTCAGAAGCAATAATCTTCTTTTTTGCTTGCTAAAAGGATAAATGAAGGTATCTTCATTTATCATAAACAGAGCTCTGTGTGTCACATATAGAAAATGATATCTCAACATTTCCTTCATAGACATGAAAATAAATAGTGACAAACACTTCTAGCAATATCCTTTGGTAGAGAATCTTATCACAGGGATGATCAAGGGAAGTAAATATAATAGATACCACAGGTATTATGACTAAGTTCATTTTCTAGTTGCATATTGACATTTCTGAGCAAGGACAGAGCATCAGACTTGACAAATAATGCAGTCACTGTGTGGCATATGATGAAAGAATTGCTCCTCTGCAAGGATGAGACACTGCTCACATCCTGTGAATGCTGGAGATTGTCTTTGCTTTACTGCTCAGGGCCAGCTGTTCACAGCCTCCAACAGATACAGTCTCAAACTGACTAACCAGTTTAGACTATGCATCACTAAAATGTAAACTAGTAGCAAAATTGCAGCTTTGGTGGCCTGAATAATTCTACTTTGAGATTAAACCCAGAAATTCTGACTTCTGCTTCCTCTAAATATGTACATCTATGTACAAAGGCAGACACTGGGCCCCCAACCTGCCCACATTAGTCATCTTTGGAATAATTCAGGCACAAAGTTTGGAAGCTGTCTTACACATTAGATCAAACCCCTGAAAAATTTAGAATAATCTTCCTTTTTATGTCCTCCTTACTTTTTGCTCAATTTCAACATTCACTTTAGAAAAACATAAAAAAGTTTCTTGGCATAAATCCCAAAAGCCTAAGCAGAACATAGTAAGAATAACAGCTAAGTAGCACCAGAAAGCAACCCTAGCTAAGCAATTTAGACTCAGCAGAATCACTTGCCTGTGACAGTTCTGATGAACAAGTAACTTCCAGTATAATTTAGGCCTGCATTTTGCTGGATACACAAAAGCCTTAGAATAAGAAAGGGAAAAGGTCTTCATCTTTGGGTCCTCTTTGGAGAGTTGCTCAGTGATGACTCATAAAAACCAACACACATGCAGCTCATTTATCACAAATGGGACATTTTCTACACTGCAGCTGTCGGCAGTTATTCTGAATTTACAGGGTAAGCAGAAACAGAACTTCAACTTTGCCTTTACTAAACTGTGCTGCCAGAAGAGATGTCAGAAAACATTTTGAAAATATCATTAATTAGCTTCTATTAAATACACTCCTCTTTGCTACTATCTCAAAGAGACATTAAGTAAGTGATACGAAAGGCAACGAAGAAATAATGTAAAAATAAATTTCCTTGCACTAATGAAACCAAAATAGATTGTACAGAAAGATGTACAAAACATTTCAATGCACTGACACCATCAGTCCCACTTTGAGTAACTGTTAGGTTTTAACAGGGCACAGGCATTGGCTCACAGGAGACAGAAGTGGACCAAACACCATGCTAATTTAAAGCACCTGAAGTCCCTGACATGACATTAAAGTCAAGTGTAAAAATGCTGTAGAGTGTTTAGGCTTATTCTGGATTTTGTTTGTTTGGATTTTGGTGTGGTTTGGTTTTTTTGTTCAAAACTAGGACTAACACAATGTATTCAGGGCTCTGTAATTTACAGTATCATATCTTCTAAATGGCAAAACTATGAATTCAACTTTAGGTGTGAGCTTTTAACTAAGAAGAGAAATTTTAGTGAGTAAGAAGGAGAGAAAAGGAAGGGAAAATGGTAGGGTAAGGCTCTCCCATCTTTGTTTTTCTGACTTCAAATTTCCATAGTAGGACATTTCAGTCAGAGGGCAAGAAGAATAGATGTATGTGTGTCAGTTATCACTGCACATACAGCATCATAGGGAAAACTGTGCTCAAGGCAAAGGAACACTGTAACCTTAGCCAACTCTGTAGAATTCTCATGGGTATTTTGCCAGGAAAAAAAAAGAAAAACATTGAAAAACACAAACACTTTTAATCCATCTTAAGTATTCTTGTCCCTTACAGAGCTTATTGTATTTTAAGTATTTATAGACATCTGCCAATAATGATGAAAAAAAAAAAAGGTAAATAACCAACAACCACAAGCTATTTTTTACAGACAGATTAAAAAACTCCCAAAATAAACCAAATCTGCTACAAAAATTATTTGATTTAGTTTGCCAACCTTTCTGGGATTTCAGGTCCACTTTTCTTAATTGACTGACATAAACATCTATTGTCCCATGGTATGTAGAAGCTTTTAGACTTCCATCTGATGAATCTAAAAAAAACAAAAGAAAATAAAAGAACTTGTGTATCATTCACTCTTTTTAAATAAACATTTGCCAGAATCTGTCTTTATACCTCAGACTGACTTTTGTAAATTCTTCTGTGTTTGGGAAGTATAATAATAATTTACTGAATGTCAGACCTCACTTAGAATAACAAGTTTCTGGAAAAGCCATATCTCCCCAGGCCAGAACTGGGGCACACTCTGGTCCTCAGGCTGCAGCTCTGCAGTTGTTCTGCATCTCCATGGCCTCCACTGCACTCCACATCTTCCTACAGGAATGTCTTAATTTTTGTGTGAAGACCAAGCACTTGAACACTGAGATCTATTTAAGTTTCCAGAGAGTTCATTTGCTCAGACTCTGTGCAAGGAGAACTCTACCCAGGAATGCTACTCCATGCAAAACCCAAGCAGCTGTTCACTGCAACATGACTAAATGAGCACAGGCTTTGTAAAGTCTGATTCACTACATCTGAAGTTTCAACAAATGTTTAATACAGGCAAGAGAACAGCATTTGTTCTGTGCCCTGGAATAAGGAGGCCTAAATTTTCTTTTATACCTTATTAGCAGAAATTTATGATCATAAAACTTTGCAAAGAAGCATTTTTTACAAATAGAAAGTCTTTAAGAAGCTTTAATTGTACACTTGAGTAGTCTTTATTTGCAATGTATTCCAATTTTAATAAATACATAGACTTCTACAATATTAAGTGAAGTCCCAATGAGTTTACTTTCAAATTACTGAACAGACTTACACCTAATAAAAATTGCAAAGAAATTATGAAGAAACTCTAGAGGAGCATAAAAAAATTACATTTGTACATGAACAAAAGGCAGTTACTGAAAGGTATTTTTAGAGACAATGCTAGAAATTAAAGTATTGCCAAGAAATCCTGAGGTACTGATAGAGACTGGTTTCTGAATATGCATAGAAAAACCCAAGAGTCAAACTGTCAGAAGTAGCTAAGATAACAAAATGAAACAAAATTAATGAAACTTCCAATCTTAAAAAGTAAAACCATTAAAGACACAGACTCACAGAATGAACTAGGTTGGAAAAGACCTTTGAGATCATCTAGTCCAGCCTATGACCTAACACCTCCTCATCAACTAAACCACAGCACTGAGTGCCATGTCCAGTCTCTTTTTAAACATGTCCAGGGACAGTGACTCCCCACAGCCCTGGGAAGATGATTCCAGCGTGGAATTACCCCTTCAGTGAAGAATTTCTTTCTTTAATGAGAGAATGAACTTGATTAATCATAACAAAGATGTCTCATATTGATGTTTTATGCTTGCCATACAGTTTTAGCTCTAAGTAAACTCATCTGGAGCTTTTCTGATCCCAGATTTCAAGCACAGATGCCAAAGATCAGTGCATTGCTTACAACAGCAAAAACATAGAAAAGGAGCTTTATCCCACAGCTAAAGCTGATTTCTTTGGAGGGGAAAATAATTTTAAAAAGCAGCTAATTCATACTTAGTCAGTTGAGAAACTGAGAAGGGTTCTGGCTAAAAAGAAAACATTAATAACTAGAATTGGATGTGAATGCTTCTGCCATCTCAAGACTTGTATGGAAGAAGGTCTGTTTGAAATCTGGAAAAAAAATTAACTCTTCATTAATAATGAAGAGTTTTGCTTGTGTAAGTGAAAATGAAACACTGATTTTAACTGATGACTTTTAAAAAGTTTGTTCATAGTAGTTGAAAAGTTAAAGTCATTAGAACTCAAAAATTTGACATGCATCAACCTTTTTAATGAGCATTTTAAGTAGTGATCACTAGAGGTTTTCATGCAAAAGCTGTTTTTGCAGACATTCCCTATCAAATTTAGTAACAGCCAATTACTGACTCTCCAGAGATTTTGCTGGCAACAGATACAGGAAACATCCAACCTTTGACTCTTCTGCTTTAAACAGAACATATCAATTCTTTTATCTGTTCTAGGGAAAAAGAAGAGTCTCCTGTGACAGAACAGCAGCTCTCTCCAGGGAGAGGAACTACAAACATTCCCCACACCACCAGCTGATGGTGCTTCAGAGGGACAACATTTATCCAGTGAAGCCTTTCTCTTCCCACCTCTCAAAAGCAAAAGCAGCTTCTATGAGATTCCTACCAGTGGAAAGATGCCTTCTGTAAATCTGCAAGACTGAACAGAGTGTTCTTTCCTAGATCTTCAATTAATATCTATTAAAATAAAAACAATTCTCATTTTTGAGAGACTGGTTTCTGTTTGCAGAAGGCACCAACATGAATAAAGGATGCAGGAGGGCAGTAAAGGACAGGCTCACCAAGGCACAGATTTACTGGGAAAGCCAAAAACAACCTCGAGGGGAATGGAACACTTTTCCATTGAAGAACACTGGGATGACTTGCCAGATTTTGACTCCCAGAACACCCCACTAATACAAAGTTTCCTATGGCTGAAGAAACTACAGCACAGTTTCAAAACCACCAAGAAGCTTGGCAGCACTAACCAAACACTAAACCTGACATTACAGCACTGCACAGTAAACAACTGTTAAGCTTTGACCTATGGAAGTAATATGAAATATATTTTATGGAAACAACTGAATATGATTTATATAATGAATGTTAAAGATATGATATTAAATACAATTAAGAATATCAAGAAACATGGAACTGTTCATCACTTCTGTAAAGTCCATAAAGATGCTGTTTTAAGTTTGTGTCTCTAACTCTTAACAAATAAAGGGGAATAAAAGGAAAATGGATTAAAAAAAAAAGAGGGGAATATAACAAAAAAGTGTCCAAATATAAATAAATAAATATTTCAACAATGAAAAATTACCTTATACTAAGAAGCATAGGCTGATAGGACAAAATAAATAACAAATAGTAATGGAGACAATACATATTTTATGGTTATGACAGATCAAACCTAAGGCAGTTTATTTTCAAATATATACCCAGTGCCAGCTGATATGAATGTGAATAACTGAAGGTAAAAATAAGGAAAAAATGTATAGTTTGGATTCAGAGTTTCCTAAGGACTGACAGGGAAAAATTTTCTCCAGGTTTTTCAAGGAGGAGAACAAGGACAAAGCCTTTTCCTGGAAATGGAACAGATGGTCACTCTTGAGCAGCTTCAGCTATTTAAGAATTTACTGGTACTAGATAAAAAAGATTAAAAAAAAGGGCACAGTGAAGCAAGATGTCCTTGGCAAAGTCTTTGTCAAGTCTTATGAAAAATAGAGCTTGGAGAATAAAACCTAACTCACATAACTTGAGAAAGACTACACAAAAAGATCAGTGAAAGGACTACAAAGGTAAGATTTAGTATCTCCTTTCACTTTATCAGCCAAGTACTAAAAAATGGATTAAACACAAGTGATCTTTCCTTAAATCTAAGCAAAAACATACTTTTCCTAATAGCACCTTAAAGACTGACCTTGTTCATGGTACAATCAGTGACAAAATCAATCTCCATAGAAACACAAAATATTTATCATGATTTGATTACAGACTGAAGGAAGCATAAAATTCCAACATACCCGAAGTGTGATGAAGATTTAATTCCTGCTTAGCTAGCTATCTAGTATTGCTTATTGACAGAAAACTGGCAAATATTCTTGGTTTAGTTCATTGTTCTAAAACTGTCATATAAAAAGTATTATAAGAAACTGAAATGTATTCACTAAATAGACTTCATTATTAGTTATCATTTAGAATTCACTAAATTGCACATACTACTGAAAAATCCTTAGCAGTCCTGACCATTCTCACCATGGGGACCTGGCAGAACAAATGATGCAACACACAAAGCAAAGAAATCTCTCATGAAAACAGTTCCTTCCCTAACTAAGGTATCCAGGCTATCCTTTTACCTCTTAATGATCTATTTTCTACTCCAATTTTAAGTTATGTCCATTGGTTGTAAAGGCCATAGTCTCTTTTTGATAAATTATTCTGCTTCAAAAAAACCCAAACAACCAAACCACCTGGTTTATCTAACTTGGAGAAAAGGAAGCTGGGGGGTGACCTCATTGCTCCCTGCAGCTTCCTGAGGAGGGGAAGGGCACAAGGAGGTGCTGAGCTTTTCTCCCTGGTATCCAGTGAAAGGTTGCATGGGAATGGTTCTTTTTTAGGAAGCATTTTTTGACAGAGAGAGTGGTCAAACACTGGGAGAGGCTTCCCAGAGAGAGAGGTGCTTGTGCCCCAAGCCTGTCAGTGTTTAAGAGCCCCTAAACAAGACACCTCAACTC
Organism: Notiomystis cincta; assembly: GCA_013398075.1. NCBI lineage: Eukaryota > Metazoa > Chordata > Aves > Passeriformes > Notiomystidae > Notiomystis > Notiomystis cincta. The sequence continues at coordinate 427,970 of VZRX01000031.1, forward strand.
TTGGCCAGGCAGTTGGACTGGATGACCAATGTAGGTCCCTTCCAAATGAAATAAAGGATAAGGCCTTGAGCACACTGGTTGAGTAGGTGGTGTTCTCACATTTTCACAGTTGAAAGTCTGGATCTTAAAAGTTTTTTACCTTCAGAAAAATCCATAAAAGTAACAGGGAAGTTTAATGCTCTTTAGGAAAAGATGAAGTCTAACTAGTGCTGTCAGAATTGAAATCTGAAAAATAAAGTTTCTTAAACTGTAAGATGTGTCTTAATGTTTAAGCTGAAGCTGGTTAGTTAGGGAAAATAATCATCATCTGTTGATGGAAAAAGCTACCTCGTATATTAAGAAACCTTTATTTAACCACTCTTCATACCCTGTGAGTTTATTTAAGAGAAGGAAAAACAGCCTAGCAAGTTGAATTTAATTCTGTGGTTTAATGACTAACTCATAAGAATGTGTGTTGCCTTCATTTCCAGGAATGTTAATATAGAGCTCTTAGAAACATAAGAAGAGCTGTTAACGGTCCCTGAACAATTTTTAGAGATTGTCCCTCAGAGATGCTTAGTGAGTGACTACACTTAACACCATCAGCAGAAATCTTCAAGATTTGGGCCTGAGGAAATCCTTCTACATTCAAAAGACCACTGAGCCTTGTCTATGATTCTGTTCCTTCAATTTTCTGCTATAGCAATAATTAGAATTAGAGTTTCTCACTTTGGTGTTTGTGTGCTATAAAATGCACTGATATAAGGTATACCATAACTGATAACTCTGGGTTTTCCTGTTGTATAAATGCCCAGGTTCCCAAGAAAGGTTTATGAGCTTTTTTCATTTCTGAAGGAAAAACTATTAGCATAATAGTTTGAAAACACTGAAATTATCAGAAGCTTTCCCATCACCTCCCCAAATAAGTAATACATCAATGATTAGCTTCCTGATATAAAAATTAAACACAGCTGATCACTGATAGCAAACATGAGCTAGAGAACTATGCTAAAGGCACAACTGCATTTGATATACACTTAAGAATTTTCTCATGTCCTTTTATCCCATCTTTATCTAAAAGATGACATCCAAACTCAGTCTAACTTGTGCAAAGTCCAGCAACTATTGGGTAGCAAGTGAGATGTGTGCCTTGCTCAACCACAAAAGTCTGAATTTGGAAAGTTATCAGTGCTACTCCTGAACAGGAGGCAAAAACATCTGGGTGAAATCACCTCATTTTACTTCCCCTGTGAATATTTAGCTTTTAGAAAGGAGAAGGGAAGAGCAAGAGAGACAGAGAAAAGGCAGAACCTACCTACGGTGATACTCCCTGTTTTGGTCTGAAGGTTGGTATTACCTACAATGAAAAGGGGAAAACATGTTAAAAACATAGTATCAAAACACATTGTTTATTTTTAATATTGTTGCTTTACAAACAAAAGTCTCAACATATGTGGGTAACAATGAAGTGATTCCAGACAAGGAAAACATGAGTAAAGTTAAAGACATCACCTGGATTTGAGGGAGGAAAAGATGTAGAGAGGCATGTGCAAGGCTAATGCACAATATTGTCTTATTTTACTTGGGGAAATTTTTGTTAATTGCTCTGATGGCTGCAACAGCACTACAAATGATTTAAGTTCAATTGAATGAATAACATAAACAGCTTCTATTTTCCTCTTTTATACATCAATACCCAATCTCTGTGGAGGGAATCTTGTGTGTTACCTTCAAAGGCTACTTCCTGGACACACTGAACATTTCCTACTGCCTCCAAACTTATTCTTATGTGCATGACAACCCCTTGTCAACATTGCCATTGACTTCAGTCTGAGAACGTTGGGCAAAGTGGAGAACATCAAAGTGTGTAAGGCACAAAATGCAGAATGGTCCTCAACTTGCTTTAAACAGGCACTGGTGTTCAGCCTTAAAATTTCAAAATACTTATTCTGCCCTTTCACCTATAACATCAAGAGAATCTGGAAGGAGGACAGAGGTACCTCGGAACAGAAGAGCCATCTATATCTCTAACAGTCTAACCAAACTGTAGAGACTTCGACAGCTCCATGTAGAAATGTGTCACAGAAAATGCTCTAAATTAAAAATGAAACCACAACATGTCATCCCTGCTATTCTCTTATCCTCCCAAGAGAAAGACAGAATGAAGAATGAGGCTGATCACAGTAACAGAGTCCAGTTCAGTAATACACAGTAGTCATAATTTTCAAATCTTTCAGAAGAGGTTTTAAAAATTGCAAATAGATTAAGCTCTAGTCCATCCTGTGTAATTACACAGTAGTAAACAACGATTAGGGGCAGAGTGCATTCCATTGTATATGACCTGTATTTTTCTTAGTGGTTCATGGGCTGAAAGCTAGAAAACCAGCCTATCATCAACAGTCTTAAATTCATCTTTTCAAGTATGTACTGTACAAAATACTTTGGGGTTCTGAAAATCAGAGCAGAAACAAAACTATATTTCAATGACCTTGAAAGATGTTTGGCTTCACTCTTTGCTGTTTTTAAAAGGCTTGGTATAATTATCCCACTCTTTTCTTCATTTTGTCATGACTGGCACTTAGTTTGGTACAACCTATAGAAAGACCAAGGGTTTTCTCAGCCAGCAGCTCCCATGGAGCTGAAGATAAATTATATTCTGTCAGCATTTAGCTCCTGGGTCTGATCTTTGTTTTTCTGGGGGTTTCCTTTTCTATTTTCATAAGCAGATCCTTGAAAAATATTCAACATGTAGAAATCAAATTCCTTTTAGACACTTATTTATATGGCAGAACCACCAATGCTGTGCAATGCCAACACAACATATTGGTATGAAAAGCTCATTTCAAACATCTAGCTGGAACAAAAGCTGCTTTTGAAGCAGACAGGGATGTCCTGCTGTGTTCTGTCCTGCACTATCCACAGACAGTGCACAGAACTGTGCTTTTGGTCAGGTAACTGTTATCTGAAGGCCAACACTTAGGATTTTTAAGACAGGCAAGCATTTCTTGGGCACATCAAGGGCAAAGAGAGAAAGACTGGACTAAAGGAAATTAAACCAAACAATTGATTATTACAACCAACTGACTTCAGCATTGTAATGCAATACTGTGATATCCAAAACACAATATCGTTAACAGTACCTTAAGTTTGGGGGTTTTGTTGCTTCTGAAGAAAGTTATCTTTTCTATCATCTACAATCTTTGCTTCTTCAATGAACATTGTAAAATTTCAAATTACAATATTGCAATCAGGATGAGTATAGGATCCAGAATTGAGGCAAAAGATTGCTTTTGGGATGTAAAAGCTTATTTCTAGTTTGTGCTTGCTAAAATTAACTTTATCTAACAGATTTTGAAACCATTTTCACTTTTAATATAAATGGACAGAGGAGCTGCTCCTTCAAGGAAGAAAAAAGTCATTTCTCAAGCAAGATGACAACATAAAATTGTTAAGAAATTCTTTTTAAGGGATATAGCTGAAAATCTGGAACTCTGACTGAGCTAATTTTCTTTGTACATCCTCCAGTTTGTTTTACTCAATGTTAAATCACTACAAATGCATTACAGCACAGTCTGAATTCAGTGGGAGTTTTGTTAAATTAGAAAACCACACCAAATTTGAACCTCAACTGCTGCTTAAATAAAAGACTCTGTAGTTTATTAGTTTTAGTTCTAGAGGAAGGACACCAAAGGGTGGATAGATTAGAGACTGCTAAGAAGTTCTAAGAACTTCTTCTAAAAACAGAAATGGTCACCACTCAATATAAGATGCCAGCAAACACACAGACTATTTCTAATAAAAGTTTCTAATTATGACTCTCCCCTACAACAGTTCTTAGCAGATGATCTAAGAGCTGCTTCTCCTACAAAGAAAATAAAGGATGGGGAGAGGGGAACAGAAGCTTCCTGACAACTTTTGGTATTATTTTTGTTGCTAAATTTTAAACTATTTTGATGTTCTTAGTATGTGTGATATTTCTTTCCTATAGTATACACTTTTTGCTATTAATAAGTGTGCTTATGAAATTGTTTTCAAAAATACAGTTTGCTAGATGGCAAAAAAATCAAGTCTTTAATAGAGATAGAACTATTTTGCTCATATACTGTGCATTTAAATCACTGATTTAGTGATAGTCTACTGCATTAGTCCATTTGTTACTGTGAACATTACTGAACACCTTCAAAGCAGCTTAATTTGTGACAGGTTCACCTTCTTACCATGAACACTTCCCAGCATAATATCACCAGATTCTGAAGAGAGAGATGCTGATTCTGCATAGAGATACTTAGTTTTCAGCAGCCCATCTTCAGTAGAAATGTTGATGGTTGTCCCCTGCAGCTTCTCTATATTTACACTCTAGGAGAAATAAACATAATTGAAAATTTGTCATCACAGCTTAAAAAAGCAGTGGGAAGTAAAACTATTAAGACACAAACCAAATGGAAAGCAGTTGTTGGTGCAGGACAAATGGAATCAGGTTCTTAGTTAAAAGCTACACAAGACAAAACAAAAACCTTTTCATCCAAGAGCTCTGACCTAAGAACCAATGATTCTTCACAACATTCCTATGAGTTATTACATCCATCCTCCAGGTGAAGAACCCAAGTAGTCACAAACAGATGAAAGAAAAACTTGATTTAATTTGCAAACTTAAACATTTAATTTTAAAAAGTAAAAAAAAAGTATTAACTTTAATAACGAAAACTGAATCTTCATACAGCATTATGATACTTAGAGCATTGGTGATCAATTTTCTGCCACCACAAACTGAAACATCCACTGCCTTTGTTACATGCAGCTATTTATAAAGATTTTTAACTGTCTAACTTTGTAGATATGTCTTTGGTGACGGTTTTCAAAAATGCCCCACCCAGATGCCCTTTTTCTCAGTATAATTTTCCTATTACCTTGGTTACTCAGGCTTCTATTTTTGGACTTAAGCCTCAAGACATACAAAGCCTTGAAAATCCAGGGATAAGAGCTCCATTTCTACTCCTTTTCAATAGAAACACAGAGAAAGGACAGAATATGAAAAGCTGCACTATGGATTTAGGAAATAAAAGGTGACAGATGAGATTATCTATGTAAAAGTGATGAGCCACGTGATATAAGTCCAATCTACTTGAACAAAACAGAACAATTCACATGCTTGTGCAATGACCATATGAAACTGATTTCTATTCTCAGTTACACTTTATTTATGATGGAAACATGCAATAGTTCATACTTGAACCCCCACTCAATTTGTTTTTATTCTGCTTATGCAGACTTTCACTGAATTGCAAAAAATCCTTATTCATTACAAGAAATGATACATGGCTTTCTAGATCAAACTGTGCCTTACTCAAGTTATCTTTAAATCTTCCTTGTCATTTTAGGATTGCCATCTTGTGCAAAAAAATCTGGTATAAAAAAAGTCTGTTGACCCTCCCAGTCTAGTATGATATGAATTATACACTATGGATGAAGCAAGAGCTATTCTGACAAATAGCCACTAGTGTTGCACAAACTCAGTGCTGCATTGTATCCCAAAAACTGAGCTGAAGAGCCTGGTTTAGTATGGACTATGTGACAGCCAAATTATACTGTGGCCTTACCCATCCATTCATACTGAACTCTAAACTACAAGATGACAGAATGGACTACTGGCTTAAGACTTTTCCCATGATGCTACAATACAGATCAGATCTCCAAGAATTTAACAAGATACAGTAAACTTTAAGGACATCAAAATGCTATGCATAATCTATGCTAGAATTAGAAATACATGACAGTCAATATCTACAATCACTGCAGGTGTTGCTGCCTAGAACTATGCTACAGATATAAACAAAATCCAGTAATATAAAGGCACAACTGAAACAGCAACTCAGCTTTTCATTTTCTACTGCTTGCATCAAAATCCTAATAACCAGAGATCTTAAACATAAATTTACACTGCATCTGTCCTAGGAATGCTTCCCACAAAGTCCTCCCCCACTCCCTCACCCTGCATGGCAAAGTGCAAACCTGCTGAGACACGTGGCCACAGCAGCAGGTAAAGAAAAGCCACTCTCATTTCAGGCTCTATCATCTAACCTGTCCTAGGAGTTAAATGACTTGCAAAGAACAGTCCCCATTTGAGCAGAGCCACCAGTGATAGCAGCACAATGAAAATAGAGCAAACCACACTTTAAAGGGGAGGAATAAAATAAAAGTATCTGCATAGTTTGGATACAAACTGGCTGCCTTGTGGCTTCCTAATCAGGCAAAGGGAAGTTCAAAAAGCTACCTCTCTTACTACAGAATGCAAGTTTTAACTCTATTTAGATATTTTATTTAAAAATTAAGTGCTTTATTGTAAACAATCTCACATACCAACTCATTTACCAGCTTCAACTACCTTTCTTAAAATTGCACAGTAACAAAAAGTTGTCTCAGATCCAGATCAAAAGAACTTACTATAGACAACTAAACAAAAACTACCAATACAAAGAACATTTGTTTCAGAACAACCCAAATCAGGTTAGGGGCATGGAGGAGGGGGAAGTCAGACTGCTTAAATATAAGAATAAAAAAGCATGGAAAAATAGGGTTGCTTTTCAATGGAAATAAATATGTTTTCAATCTCAAATTCTTTAACTCTTGTGGATTTTTCGCAGAACATCGATATCTGGCTCTACTAAGCAAGTGTTATAGAAAAGTCCCCATGGTACAGATTAGCCACTAACTCCCCAGCCAAACAAATTTCATTACTTTTGTCCACTGAACCACCAGATCTTCTGGAAAAAATTCCTTCCCTTGGGCATAGGGCCTTGGAGGTTGCAGTTACTGAAACTGACCACATGCTCAAGTTCCATTGGTTTCATCTGCATAAACCAGACTGAGAAGGTTTTGCACCTCAACACATTTTCAAGATAAAAACCAACATTTTGCTATGTTTAAGTAGACATATACAGCTCCTTCTCCACATATTCCTGCTCCTGGCCTTCCTTTCATTGTTCAAATGTTTTACAAGTGTCTTCTCCCACTTCCCCCCTTAAAAATATTCTTCATGTCTCATGTGCTTAGTGCCTTTTACCACATCCTCTCCCTCCCCACCTCCAGGAGGGGGCTGGAAATGCTGACAGAGCCATAATTATATAATGATGACTGCAACTGATGGAAGAAACATCTCATACAAACACACAGAGGAGACATAAGGCTGACTGATTATTAACAGAAGTGGCCAACTGAGAAAAGAAATCTGTCCTTCCTAACTACACTGCAAAGTTTGTTAGTGAGAAATTCAATAACATAAGCCAAAATATTGTTCTGTAGCTGTGAATTCGTGCTAAAATGACTCACTTCACCCAAGTTACTACAGCTTTACAACTCTGATTGACTTCTTGTAATATTACACACTACAGACAAATATTTACGATCATAAAGAAGCATTTCAACTTAATCTGTATGAAGTTTGTTTTATTGTCTCAGAAAAATGATTTTTTTAGAAGAATTAATTTTTTAAAAAGCATTTAAAGGCTCCAAGCAAAACAATTTTCTGAACTATATTTTCCCATACAGATACAATTATTACATTTATTACATAACAGGCTGTCTAACACCCACTACAAGGAACACAGATAAATTAATGCTGACAGTTTTTGGAAAACCCAACAGCAAGTTGCTTAGTTTGCAGTGGGACATTAAGAACAGCTCACAGCTGGCTCGAGGTAAGTGAACTGCTCTGGGAACCCAACCTACAAGGTGTCCAACAGTGCCAAAAGCACTTCACAGAGGTGACTCTGGATGCCTGGAACTTAAGAGCTTGGTCTCAGATTTATCCTTGGCCCCACTCTCCTGATTCTTCACAGTGCTGTTGGTTTAAAGGGTGCCTGTGGATTCTGACAGAGCACTCAGCCAAGCCAGGCTCGGCTGGGCTCCATGTGTTCACACAGCAATGCCTCAGATCTAATGAGTCCTAAATCAACCAGTTGCATGGACATTACAATACCTAAAAATAAGACTGAGTGTGAGAACTGTAGGGAGTTTAGCTCTAGATTATTTTAAATAAATGAGAATTGCCTACTTATGTCAAGAAACAAAACCAGAGTACAGTGGTTTGTGGTTAGTCTCATACTGCCATCTACTGAAAAAAAAAGCAAGCTAGTTCTCAATAAAACTGTTCTGTGACTCTTCCCACTGCATCTCACAGCAAGATTACATGTGATTATATTTCCTCAGCTGCAAAGAAATCTGCAAAACCTTCTACTCTTCCATTCTTACAACTACATAATACTAGAAGAGTCCAGCATTTACAAATATCAAGCCACTCTCCATGAGACACTAAACTCCTGAACCTTCTGCAGAATCCAAGTGTCTACATATTAGCCAAGGAGAAAGTTTAAGAATGTTTTGAAGGGTCTATATAATTAAAACTGATGGGTTGTATCAGTAGAACAACCTCTGAACTGATGAAATGATCACATACTTATTCCTGCTTTCTGTGGAACCTGTTTATTAATCCAAATCAAGCATAGGATAATATAATTTAACAGACAAACCTAAGAAACAGTGAAATTACAAACAACCAGTGAGGGTTATTTACATATGCTTTAGACATTCTCTGAATTTAGCCATTTGACAACAAGCAAGGAGAATAAGCCACTGAAGAGAAAGTTTTACTTCCTACTTACCCCCTTTTCTGTTGCACAAATATCTGTATTTCCATAAAGTGTTCCAAGACCAATTACTTTGCCACCATTTGTCCGTATATCAATTTTATGGCTCTGAAATAAAGTTTAAAAATCACACAGTTAGGATAACTTGTTTTCTAGCTATGGTTATCTTGTTTTTTCAAGTTGTACCACATTAACCACTGCAAGTTTTAGTCCTGCAAACAGAACCAGATTCTACAGTGTTTCACTGCACACAAATTCTAATTTAAATTGTTTTGCATAGGGAAAATCCCAAGTTTTCAACAAATAAGGCAGGTTTCAGGTAAAAACTGCTCTATAGCCCTTATACCTTTCAGCTGTTGCTGCATATAACCAACAACAGAAAAAAAAGTACAGAAATACACATACCAATCACAAAAAGCCAAAAAAAAATCCACCAGGTCTTGAGAATAAAATGCAACCATTTGTAAAAGATAAGAAACATCTTAAGAAATCAGATTTAAATAAATAGATTGTTCTCTCCTTATACAGTAACATGATGAATTAAGTGTTTCAATCTGGCATTACAGTTCCTTTGAGGCAGTTACACCAGGCTTGTTATCAAAATAATGGTTAAACAGCAAATCCTCCAAATATGTACCTTGAGGAGAATATGGGAACTTGCAAGATTGGAAAATCTACTGTATAGCACAGGCTCACCAGTATGGCCACTGACAGTCCAGTAAAATAAAACCACAACATACACTCTAAACTCTCCTGTCCCAAATTATTAGAATATCTTCCTAAAAAAAAAACAACCAGGCTTTCAGAAGTAGGTATCTCTAGAGACACCTAACAGACAGAAGATTCTGCTGACAGAAGAAACCAGTTACAATGGTCAAGTAGCTTTTTCACTAAGAGGAAATATTCCACCAACTGAAAGAAAAAGGCAGTAATTTGTCATAGGGCTTCTCCAAGCAAGGGAGAAAGGCTTGAATGAGGAAGAGGCAAAAGGCTGTCAAGACCTTAACAGATGTCAGAGGAAAACCAGAAAAAATTGTCCAGAAGAAGAGGAGGACACTGGTGCAGGATGAATCAGGCTCAAACACGGTGTGTGGTGAGGAAGCACAGCAGGTGTTCTGCCAGTGTGTGCAAAATGCCTGGAAATTCTTGTTATTACCAGTACAATCAAGGAGTCAGGAGTAATTGAGGTACATGGAAATATAATTAAAGGGTCTCCCAGGTGATACTGTCATAATAAGAAGCAGGAGAAAAAAAATTAAAAAGAAGAAGCACTGCATTCTCAAAGAATTTGTGAATAATTCATACTCTGAAGAAGAGCTGGATGTCATAACTGTATTTTGGAATTACTGGTGCTATTAGTTGACCTAGAGACTTGGAAGGGATAGGGTGAACTGGACTTAAGCCAATTAAGAATAAATCACCACCCAAAAAAAAAATCTCAATAAAACAACCATCAACAAATCTCACTGGCTGGGTAATGTCTACCACACCAAAACTGCCACACAAAATCCATTAAAAAGCCTCATAGAGACTCAGCCTTTCTGTTCAATTAGTAATATGCACAATTAAGGAAAGTGGACATCAAAACTAGGTGTTCTGTAAAGATAAGATAGATTATATAAAAAAAATCAGCAGGTTTTTTGAATTAGAAATTATACAAACAACTTCCTGCAACTTAAGAAAATCAGCAGTTATGAAGCTGCTTGCTGGAGCTCCTGAATAATCCCTACATGATCAGATTTTTTTCTTTTCAAGTCATTTACCAATGATCTTTTTCTCTCTCCTGTAAAGAAAGGGTCTCCTGCTTTGTTAGTTAATGAGGTTTGTTAATGAGAGTGAAGCAACATTAAAACAGCTTTAATCCATCCAGGGGAGGGCACTATCACTCCAGTTTGCTCAGTAAAGCAAATTCATTAAAAGGGAATCAGCTCTTATGCTTCACTACAGTATCTGATTTGTATGATTTTTAATAGTTTTGGAAAAACTCTGAAGGCTAATACTTCTGCTTCTCCCAAACAATTCTGCTTTTCTGATAATACAGAATATAATTCCTGAAGCTATATTAGAAAAAATTAGTTCAGTCACCTTACTAGAACTGCAGTACTTAAAAACAAGATTAGACTAAAATCCAGCTCTTAATTTTTAAAATTCAAGATTTTTCACATCTTGGATTGTGTTTGAGACAAGGTTCCCAGAAGACAAGTTAGCAGTCTTTCATCAAAACCATCTTTTTCCATGACACCACAAAAAATTCTTGATGTGATGGCATGCCATGATTACTGTCATTACTGCTGGCCAAAACCACCTTGTTTTCTCATATTATGCAGTTTCTCATGTACTGTTGTTGTCATTGTTACATAACAGAATAATTTTTAACCAAAACTTTAGATGGGCAACACACAATACTGTTAACTTTAGGGTTTTGGTACATTTATAAGAATATTATGGTAAATTACACAGAATCTGGAAGGTCCAACTTGTCTACAGTTCCCTAGATGCAGAGTAAACCCAGCTCTGTTGCATATTACATCCCTCCCTAAGCTCACTTTTCCCTACATCCATTATAAAATCATCTCTCACCACAACAGATAAGAATGTTGAAACATTTTTCATATCTCAAAAAAATTGGCCCTTCTTTTGAATTTATACCAATTCCTGCAGGTTCAATCCCAAACAAACAAATGAATTTGATTCCAAATAGCACCTAAGTCAAACTGTGATTAATTTTAATTTTGCTTATGTCAGCAAACCTGAAGTGTAAGACTGAAAAAAACAAGGTCATGCCTATGATTTATACAGTATATATCAGATATATTTCAGTCAGGTATTTTGGACATGTAATGTGTAACTTCTGATTGAAAATTAACTTAAAGGGATTGTCAATAGCTCTTATATATTGACTATTAAAAAAACCCCCCCATATACACAAAAATGAGCAGCACACTGTAAAGCCTTGATTGAGCAGGCATAACTATTAACCTACTAGACAGGAAACCCCAGACTATTTCTTTTTTTTGAGGGGCAGGGAAGACAAGGATGAGGCTTACTGCTGTCACTGTTTCTGCTGGCTTTGCCTATCACAGATACATGGACTTCTGACTCCACATTATTTACTGTTATTGACTTTGTGCCATAATTGTAGCAATAATTAAAGGTGAGGTGCTATACACATACTAATATGAGTGTTGCAACGAGAAATACCAGGGTATTTCTCATCTCCAGAAATGGTATTAACGTTTTGACACTATATTCCACCACACAATCCCTTTTCAAACAGTGGGGGAGGGTTCATTGTACCTTTATTGACTGCAAGACACTAGTCCCCTTCTCTGTTTCTATTTTGCAGTTATCACATTCTATTTTCTGAATCTTCACGCAGCCAGTCCCTGATGTTTTGATATCCAAATCTAGAATTAAAAGAGTTTTATTAGCAACAGAATGAAAAAAGCCCGATATGTTCAATAGTATTTGATCATGTAATACAGTAACCATATGCAGGAAGGAAAAAGAGCAGCTTCTTTGTTACTTAAGAACTTGCTTGCTAAGTCTGGCCAGGCACTCTGAACTGCACGAACAGTCACTGTCAGCTATGGACACTGAAAGTTTAGTAAGCCTGTGTCTGAGCAATCCAGCTCCAAGAGAGAACATGAAGAAGCCCAAGGATGACTGTAACCTCTGGCAAGGAATCAGCAGGGTGTGATCCTTTAGTGAAGTCTCATCTTTTTTCTTTTTTCACACCACCTCCATCTCCTATCTACCCCAGCCACCAATTCCATTAGAAATTCTACTTAGACACTTGGGCACCCTGACACACATTTTGGGGTAGAAGGTTGCCAGGTGTCTGAGGCCACATGTAGAGTGATGAGGCTCAACAGCACAAATAAATAGGCTTTGCTGCTCCAGTAGCCAGCATCACAACCCAGACACAGGCATAGAAGCGTTGGTCTGTGTCATTCTTCCCAGCCTTCTGCAAAGCCTGACGCTCCCCTGGCATGAAGAAACATGTCTGGCTCTAGTCTGAGCCTTGCTACTGTCTATAGACTCCAAAAAGAAAAATCACCAGGTCTTGTAGATAACATGCAGGAGCAGCAAAAGCATTTTTCTGCCACTTGTCTCACCCTTAGGTTTAAGGAATGGAAGAAGTTTGAGAATGTACTGTCTGGGGATTATGTCTATATTAATAATAATCATTTATATTAATCATTTGTATTTATGACCACCATACTGACTGGCAAAAGTAAAGGCAGGAGAGAAAAAAATGGATTTTCTTCTTCTAAGGATAAAAGGCAGAAAGAAGAAAAAGAAAAATTGAACAGCAATCAGAAGTGTTTGCTGCAAGACACAACTGAAGGACTAAGAGATAGTGAGCCCCCTTACTCCCTAAAGGAAAGGAGATTATCTGGTAAGGAAACCTTCATTTAAACAAATGTGAAACTCTTCCCACCACTGCCACTGCCTGCTAAGGTTATCAGAAAGATGAAAAGAATAACCAGAATGTGGAAAACAAGCTTTGCCCTGAAGAGATTGCCATGACCTCAGAGCCTCAGGATCAATACTGTCACACTGATTCCTGGACAGGCACTTCCTGGAGCCACGACAGCAGTAAGCTTGCAGACCATGAAGATGAGACACTGAGAGCTCCAATTAACAACAGATGGAAGTTTTGTCACCTGACAAACCAGGAGAATCCAACAGACAAAGCTAAAATGCAACACCTTTGCAGCAAGTGCACTACCTTATGGCTGCAGTAAGCCAAGAGGTTAAAGAGGTTAGTGAAGGATGTGGACTGTGATCACAACGAAAAAAGGCTACAAGAGGTACACTGGAAAGCAACGTTCTTTTTGAACAACACTGAACAAGCTGTCTTGCCCCAGACTGCTCAGTTCACCCACTGGACAACTGCACAGTGCTTGGGAGGATCTACAACCATGAATTTTGCTATTTTGCTTTCTGAGAAGACAGTCCCAAAAGCCAGTTTGCTTGTGCAAATCTTTGAATTCAATCAGCTTGAAACCCTTCTGCTCCTATTGCTTCTGTTGAAAGGGACTAGGAAAAGGCCTGGGAGTGCTCAGTTTAGCCATGATACAAACTCACTAAGACTTTTACAAGAATAAGGTTAATAAAAAAACTTCTGATCCTGTAGAGCATGTTATGGCCATCATTGAAAGGTGGGTCAGTAGTATAATCCTAGCTATCAGAGATGGGTGCTAGAAGAGGACCTGGAAATCCATAAACATGTCGTTAAGAAACACCAGGGACTTCTGGAAACACACTTTGTGCCTTGATCCTCTGCAAAGTCACAGTGCTTTTCTAGCCTTGATATAGCAAAAATTAGTGGACAAGGAATTGAGTCCCTCTGTCTCTTCCCCTCTGAGTTCCTCTACCAAGGATAAACATCTCCATAAAGAAGCAGACTGAAAGCTGGATAATATTGCCAATGAAATTTTAACAAGGAAGAACAAGATACAATCTGTTTTTGTGCCAAAACTCCAAAAATAGCCAGTTTGATTCCTCCCTAGCAAAGACGAGGGCTGAAGCCAACTTTAGCCACATAAACCACAAAGAATGCATGAAGACCTTTGTGGTGTAAAAGACTCACATCAGAAATAAAGGTATATAGGAAAAAAGAAACACTTTGGTATCAGAATGTAGGCAGGGGTACCCCAGGGTATTCTAGCATGCCAGTTATTAAGCTGCCTTAAGCTATAATACTTGAAATAAACAGGATAATTATTTATTTTCAGATGACTCAGCAGCCCTAGACTACTAGAATTATCTCAAATTATGGTTATGCAAGACCTCAGTTCAGTTTACTTCTGAGTACTCCATGCAGTCAATGTACAATAACCAGAAATCAAAGAGCTGCTTTCGGGTTTAATTAACACATGAAAAAATAAATAAGCTTGATTAGACAGAATTTCCTTGACATCTGCTATTGGCAAAGGTTAAATGTATCAAGAGAGGATTATCAGATCATGTGTGATATTGAAATACTACACAGAGAGCAAAACTAGACACTAAGACAAACAGAGGCTCTTTGGGTGCTTGCCCTACTAAACTATTTAGAGGTTGCCTTTGGTTTAAAATGCTACTTAAGCTCAGCATCTTCCACACATGCTCCTCAGGCTCTAAGGATTTTAGATAACTTGCAGCTTTCTGGATAAGCTCCAACCTGAGTTGCGAAAGCTGTTATGAAATGCCTTAACTTCCAAAGTGAAGAAAACAAGAGCACTGGAAAGAGATTCACATCCCAGCTTCTTACAGCAAAGCAACTGACAGAGCTCAGGCAAAAGTGTCTAAGCAGAACAGAGTTAACATCCTCCTCATGCATCCAAGGAAAGCCAGAGAAAAGCCAAAGTGTTTGCAGAGCAACAACAACAGCTCCTGTCTGCTTTGAGATGTGTTTTTATAAGGGATAAGATCTTCTGATTATACGAAGATATTGCGTGGATAATTCTTCTCTAAATAAACAAACGGGGCAACTCAAGCACAAACCAATACTCAGAAGATCAAAATAACAAACTAGAGCTGAAGGGACACTTAAAAGTAGAACCTCAGTGGCAAGGAAAAATTCGACTTCACTGAGTAAAAACTCAAAAAACCCAAACCCCACAATCTTACATTTTTGTAAATGTATCTCTAGATATGCCTAGATAACAGCATGAACAGACAATACTAGCATCATGGTAATGATGGGGTGGCAAAGAACAACTTGTGGAAGGCCATTATAATCCACAGATTGTCCAGGGAACCTGACACCCAAGTGGAACAACTTATAAACCTAGAAAAAAAAGAAAACCTGCTTCAAGAAGAAAGCCCCTAAGACTGTCTGCAGTGTTGGCTGACATTCAGAACATAGTAAGACTCTCAAATCTCAAAGACAGGACAAAAGCAAAATGATTTGTTTCCGTCAATCAGGATTCATTACTGAGACTTTTAGGAAAGTTCCCCACATTGAAACCCTTTATGAAGACTGAGATTCTCCACATCTTATACAACGAATTCCACACCTCGAGAATTACCAACTCTGGAGTGACTTGTAATAGTCACTCAGAGATCCTGGAGAAACTGAAACAGTAAAGGACTACAGTACCCAGACACACCTGGTACCAGAGAATTGAGGAGTAATAAATGGGACACTGGGTTTGTTTGATTCTCAGTAATTATGGAACGGACTCTGTGAATGTGCTACAGACAAGACAATATTTGTGCTTGCCAAGCAAGGGAGGGAGAAAAAAAGAAGAGCTGTAAGATTGTAACTGAAAATTCTCAGGTAAGAGTCAAGACTACAAGACTCTTGTAGAAGACAGTCTGGCTACAGTTCAGTGACAGAGCCAGTAAATACAGAGGTAACAGCTGATCTGTTTTAAGAGAACAAACTTGGATTTTCAAATGTTATCCTGATATTGTTATCCTTAGTTCCATATTGTCTTTCAGCTATAAGCTATGCACCACCTTCACCAGTACAGGAAGCCGGAAATCAGCACAAATAGCAAGGTTGAAAACTTTTATCAATGGCACCAAATTATTCAGACTAGTTAACAATTCACTGAAAAATTGCAGGAAGACCTTGTAATACCACATACTTAAATGATAAAATAGCAGGAAATTAAATTGTGGGATTCTGCCAAGAGTTTACCAGGAAGCTTTTACCCTGAAACTGTTTCCATGTGTAAAGGGATGCAGAAGAGAGATCCACTGAGGCTGAGCTATATCAGGCTCTGAAAATGCTGTGATGAAAACAACTGACAGCTAAGAGTGCTTCGATGAAATATCATTTACATTTGTTCTGTTCTTACTCTTCCCTGAGCACCTGTTAACGACCAGAGACAAGGCAGTGGGCTGCTGGAGTCCTGGTAGGAATCAGTGCAGCCATTCTGACAGAGCACTGAGGGCAGGAAGGGCGAGATGCCCCTGATTTTAGCTACAGAATATTTGTGCATATATTAGTTGCTAGGAAACTAAGTTGTGATAAACATATTTAAGAAACACCCCTTCAGTTATAAGCAGAGTTAAAAAAAAAAAAGGGGATTACAGGGATGAGTAAGGCTGGAAAATGTGAGAATGATGTTATGTCAAACCCATAGGACTTCTCCATTTTTAATTATATACAGTTCAGGTCATTTTAAAAGAAAACAAGAAAAACAAAAAGCACATTGTAGAATTTTCCTTAAGACACAGGGTGGGAAAAAAAAGTAAAGTAAGATAAAAGGTGTAGAATATCTTTGCTGTATGTAACACCATATTCTACAAAACTCATAGACTACATGCATGAAGAGTAAGTAGAGTGGGATTATTCATCATTTCTCATATCACAACTGAAGCAGGGCATTAAATGAAATAATGCAGCAGTCTTCATTATTCAGTATGTTATATTATTCAGTAAAGTTCAGTAACTTTAAGCAAAACAAGAGACCAGGTGCATTGCACATCAAAGTTTTTTCAGCATGGTGAAACATTCTGCATTGTATAGGAAATTGCCCAAATTCACAGGAAAAAACCAAAAACACTTTAATGACTGAACACAAATCTCTGAGTTTGTACTCCCTAAACTTCGGGACACCGTCAGAATTTCAGTACAGCAGAGATGTTTATTGTTTCAGCCACTACAGCCGTTCTCCCACACTGTGTTCCATACAAGAAGCCCTGCACAGATTTCAGGCGCGTGCCCAAAAAGACAATGCAACGTTTGTACTGGGCCAGGGAGCCCTTCCTGGTATTTCACCCGTATCGTTACCTTGCAGCTTCCTTCTCTGGTCCCGCCGACAGCCACGGGGCACACCGAGCGCTGCGGGAGCCGGCGGACGCCAGGGCCCTCCCGAAGAGCCGCTGAGGGCAGGCGCGCGCGGCTCCTGCTGAGGAGGCTGTCCCGGAGCCGGGTCCTTTCCCGAGGACGGCCGGAGCCCCCAGAACCAGCTGAGCTCTGGCACCACCTACTCCATAAACCCCGTCTCCCGACGGCCGGGGAGGCCAGCGACACGGCCAACAAAACGGAGCTTTGCATCAGCGAGGCCACACGCGTACCCCGACAGCGGCTGCCAGCCGCGGCGGCAGCGCCCGCCCGCTCCCCGTGAGACCCCCTCGATCCGCCGCACCC
>VZRX01000031.1:445852-519109 GCA_013398075.1 Notiomystis cincta
GCTGCAGCCAATCAGGAGCGGGGGCCGCTGAGGCGGGCGGGAGGCGGGGTGCGGGTTGCCACAGCGACGGGGACGCCGCTCGGCCGGGCCGGGCCGGGCCCTGCGGCGGCCGGGAGGGACTCGAGGGGACCGGGGCCGGGCCGGGAGAGGCAGAGCCGCGGCTCCGACGTCGGTGCGAGAAGCGAGTCAGCGGCTCCGACGTCGGTGCGAGAAGCCAGTCCAGCGGCGCCGCGAAAGCCCTGCTGGAGGAGTCCCTGAGGGCCGGGAGTGCGGTCCCCGCGCGGGGCCGGGGCGGTGCCGTGACGCGCGTGAGGAGACGAGGTACCCGGGGCAGCCTCCTCTGTCTCCATTGCTCTTTAGCCTACAGCCTACAGCCGGCCTGCGCCTGTTGAAGTGTCCTCGCTCAGCCGGTGGAGAAGCAGTTTGGCAGATGTGTTGGAAAACCAGTTATTTATTTAGTTGGTTTTTTGAAGTGATATCACAAAGCACCAGAATTGCTCTCTGTCATTAAGTTTTGGTCAATATGTTATGCGTTGTGTTGCTTTTTAGCGGTTCTGAATCCAAGCAAATAAATATTTTCCTGAGGTCTGCACAAATATGCCATGAGACAATTGTCCTGACAGGGTTTACAAACAAGCAGGGAACCACTTAATTCAGTTTAAAAGACTTTTCTGGACTTCATAGCCCACATTATCACCGTATAACAATTTACAAAAATGAAGTGGGGTATGTGGGCAATAGATGATGTACAGTCAGGAGCTGAATTCTTGTAATAGTTGTCGTTTATTCCCAATAATGAGAGAGAAACATGCACAGAAAGCCGCATTGTCTTAGCAAGATTGCAACACAAGAAATAATGAAATCTGGGCCTGTTACTTAATTACTGTCTCCCTTTTGCACTCCATGTGTTTCTTTTCCATAAATAACCATGCAAGCATGATACTTAGTCATCAAATACTTTTCATCTCGTTAGCCCTCTTTCCATTTCTGTCACTGTCTGGCTTTAATTATTTATGAATCTGAAATGACATCTCAGTGTCCAAGAGGAAAGAGCCCTGGTTTTTTGGTCCTTCACTAATTTTCACTGTGGAAATTTTAACAAAGATTCATATCCACCAATCAAGCTCTTCAAGTTAAATTATTTCATTGGTTTACATTACTCAGCCTCAAAAAAATTATTAGGTGAAACACAGAAAGGGCCAGCCTGCTTTATGAAAGTCTAGTATACAAAAATTGAATTCTAGAAAGTCAAAAATGTATCAAGAAATATCTTGGGACATGATGGAAGCTGGAAGGTTTTTTTTTTTTCCCAAGTCTTCAGAAACAGTTGATTTGGGGAAAAAGCCCTACAAAATTCTCACCCTTGAGAGCAATAGCAGGTTTGGATGTCGGATTGTTTGCCGGGGAAAGCTGCAGCTGTGTAGGAAGTGTGTTGCAGTGTGCTCTGACTCCACTAGATGACAGCCAGTTCAGCAAGTACCTCTGTGCTCCGGCTGTTCGGGGGATCCCGTCTCTGCTGAGGTGGGGCTCGCCCCTGCCCCCTTTCTCCCTGAGTCACTGCTGCTGTTCCTGGTCCTTGGCTGCCACTTCCTCCTAAACGACGGTGCTGCTTTCCCACAGCCCCCTTTTCCTCCAGGATCTTGGTATTTGATGCTCCTCATGGAGGCAGAGGTTAATCAGCACCCACAATCCACAGTAAACCGTGCTCTGCATCACCTTCAACATTGTCAGGCTTTGCACAGTTGAGAACTTAGTTCATGAAACTATTCCAAGATGCTTAAGCCTCAGTTATGTTTACATTTCATTGTTGCTGTTGGGTTTTCTCATTAGATACAGTAAAAGCATAATCACACGGTTAAAAATACTGAATAAAACAGATAAAAAGTAATTGCTAGGAAGAAGTTCCTTCTCCATACATATGAACCCTCATGTGTTAAATCTTTTTGCTTTAAAGATTCTGTTTAACTTTCATGCTCTTATTTGGATTAGCTGGTACAGCATGTAGCAGACTCCAATAGTGAAAGAATATTTATTTATTTGTTTGTTTATTTGTTTGTTTGTTTGTTTTCCTCTTTCATTTTCTGATTTGTCATTTGCAGGAAAAGAAAGTTATATCAAATTTAGAGGTGAAGATTTAATTAGAATTGCACTTTTGATAGCTGCATGATTTCTTAGTGAATTACAATGCTTATTTGCCTTTTTAGATATTGGTGTTGTATGCCAAAGACTATTCAGTATTTCATGCAGAAGATAAAAAACCTAGAACGTATGAAATGATATAAAATAGATTTTAAGCTAAAGCATTATCAGAGGCACTTTTAGGCAAAGGTAAGAGAGAGTTTGCAAGGAAAGAGGAATTAAATAAAAAGGGTTTACAGGAGAGGCTGTGGAATATATTTTTCTAATTTTGTATTTGGAATTTATCACAGAATAATCACAAACAGGTGATTGTGCAGGCACCCACAGGGTACTCAGTCTGCCTGGGCAGGATTAATTTTATCCATTTGCTATAATTGTAATGAAGAAATAATGTGACTTCACTTCTTAGGAAAACAGGGCCACCTTTATTTGTGTTTTGGGTTTTTTCAGTATTGTATTTCTGAACTGCTTCCTTGAATCTTCTTAGATCTCAAGGTGTGTCTAGGGTTCAGTGGGCAGGCAAATTATGTTTTGTTTGTTTTCTCCTCTGTATTCAGTGTTGCAAAGCATGCAATGGTTTGGATTTTAGGGATTTTTTGTTTGTCACACTACCAGAAATTTTCTGAGGAAATTAAGTTCCTCATGGAAACCATGTGAAATGGGAAGTGGCAAATCTTACCATTCAAATTCTCCTTATCTTAGCCATATCTAATTAGAACTCCAGCAGATAATGTCTGTGTGTGGCTCAGGGTGATTCTATCCCAAATAGCAGAGACTTGAAATAAGGGAAAGCAGCAGAACTTGTGACAGAAATTGTTGAGCAGTTTAGGTACACGGTGTGCTCTCATTTCCCCAAAGCAGTGAGGTTGTACAGGTTAATCAAACAATCCATTCTGATTCACATGCTTAGGATAATGTCCTATTATACATGATGTAGTTTTAAATTTAACAATCATTTAATGTTGGCATGGTTTTGTTGTTCAAAGACACATCCCTTCATGCTGAAGCACAGGCTCTGCCCAGTTAAAACAGAAGGCCTTCTACTTTAACATTAGAGAAAAAGCATAAAAATAAAATTTTAGGGGATGGAAAGAGGATCACCATGTGATCAGATAAATCTATGGTGCTCCTGTTATTAATATTATCTGTAGGTCTCATCCCTTCTCTTTGAAGAGGATCTGGTAGAACTGAAAAAGTTTTGGAGGAGGACAGTGGAAGGCAGAGAAGGGCTTTCATGCCAGTGACAGCAGGTGGATTGTCTGCTTCAGCCTAGGGAAAGGATTGTAAAATGATGATTCAACATTAGGAATAAACCTAGTGGCATAGAAAAGTTGTGATTATTCAGTGACTTATTCAGTAAAAGAGCTAGATGACATCAAGGACCTAGATTGAAAAGCAACAAGCAACACTGGTTACTCATGTCATGCAGAGGTAAAATGAAAATCTCCATTCCCCTGGATTTTATGAATACTGAAAGTTTTGTATGAGTTCACAGAGAAAGGGGATGGATTCAGGGAAGCATCACCACACCATGACTGGTCAGTACTTCTGTCCCTCCCCAGGCATCCAGTGTGGGCTGGAAGTGTGCAGAGATAGTTGATTCATCTTCATGCATGGACCTGCATTTCTTTATGCCCAGAATAAAATTCTACTACTTTTTGCATCTACCACTCTGAAAAGAATCAGTGCAGCTAAGTGTCACCTACCTGGATTCTGCACTGGTTTGTCTATGAACATTGCTGTTTGCTAGAGAGAGACAGAAGTAAAGATGCTGAAATTAGTTTTGGGAATCTGAGTTCAGACTTCTATTCTTATAGAAGCAGCCCTGAAGCTGTTTCACAGGACAATTCTCAGCCTGATTTAACCCAGGTTCCAAAACAGCCTTGTAATTCCCATTCTCTGCAATTCTGTCTTGGATCAAGGCTGTGATATTATTTGCAGTTCTACAGTTTGAAAACACCCATACTTGTTGGACTATTTCAGGAAATTAGAACTCATCACAACTTTCATTCCTATTTCAATTAGACAGTTTATTTACCAGATAATGCAAAGACACCAATTTTCCACTTTGCTTTTTGACGTTTATAGATCCAATTTTATAAAGCTGAATTGTATATATAGTAATGTAGTAGGTAATGGAAGAATGCTAAACTTATTTTAATGTCCTATAAACCTACATCTGTTTTGTTAGAGTCTGCCCCCTCTTAAAACCCAGTGGAGACAAGGGCTTGTCACACCAGCTGAGGCTGTCTAATGCTTTTTCTCTGTTGTGTCTTAACATAACATTATAAACTTTTCAGATCCACAAGGGTTTTTTTCTGTTCTCTCCCTGCCCAGCAGACTGGAGTCTTGGTGAGGACTCTTGTACTACTGTATTGGGGGGAGGTATATTTTTGACTGATGCCAACTGTATGTTTCACATACAGTATCCAAATATGCCTATACCCATGAAACTCTCACATTTTGGCATTGTCCTACTTAGAGTTTCTGGCACAGTGCTTTTCCCTCTGCCTAAATTCTTTCAAAAAGTCAAGAGGAATAAATTAAGCAACTGTAGTCGTAAACACAAAATGCATATGCTAAAATATTTATCAGTTCTTTACAGATGAAAAATCACTCACTATTTATAAATGTGTATACATGTTTATGTACAGTAACTCAGAGTTTATTTCTTGGCCTCTATGATGTTTACAGTTATTTCACAATGTTTTGACTCCTCTAGGAGGGATCATGAAATTTCTTTTTTTTCCATAAGCAGATACAGACACTGAAGTCACTCTAAAAGTCAAAATGTTCCCGAAGGAATTCCAAACAATTCTGAAGAAAGTAATAAACTTGCTAGTTTAACTTTCACTACCTTTATAGACAAGTGGCTTTTCAAAAGGTGAATACAAACAACACAACATTTTAATATCCATTTTCCCACCACAACTATAAAAGAAATTATATTTTTCTTAACTGTCAACTTTCTGGCTGTGGAATGCCAAATTGCTCTGTCTGTTTCATTGAAAGGATCTGGTATATATTATTGGTATAGTCTCAAAATTTCTTTTTAATTTCGTTACAGTTTTAATTTTGGTTGTCCTTGATTTATAATAAGATGATCTCTTTTAAAAAAGAGAAGCGTCTCCCATATGTTAGGTGAAAGGCTGAATGATGTCAAGACTGCCTAATTTGAAGAGGATTCTGCATCTTTGGCAGCTGATATGGGTTTTATAATGATGTGGTTCCATAGCAGAGTACTATGTCCTCTGCATAATATCTAATGTAGGAAGACCTTCTGGTGTCAGGTGACATTTGCAAAAGTCAGTGATCTTTCTCCCAAAATTTTGCACTAAAATGCTGTGATACTGATCTGTCCATTTACATCTACAGAAAACTTCAGTGACCTTGTGAAGGAATTCTTGAATTCCTCCATCTCCACTCCATCTCCACTTTCCAGTACTAGTGCTTTGCTCTACAAATGCTCTATGCCTCCCCTATCTCACTATGCCATGGCAAGATGTCTGTGTGCCTCACAAGTCACTCTTCCCTTCTCTTTCCTTGGTAAGATGCTTATTGCCTCTGTTGGATCATCCCATGTCTCTTACATCTTTCTCCTGAAATGTTTTTGTCACCTTTCATGCTTCTTCATGCAAAAGATTGGTATTTTAAAACTGTTAAGATGCTGTTATGCCAGAAGATGGATGTGTCAGATATTAATTCACATTTGATATAATGATGAGGACCAACCTGATGGACACTGCTGTCTCACCAGGGTACCAGGAGCATTTTATCCCCTTGTATTCCTCCCTCATCCACGTTGGCATTTTCACACACTTCAGAGTTCTGATGATTGATACTTGGGAACAAAATTCTCAAGTGCTCTGAAGACCAAGATAGTAAACACAAAGTGAAGTTACATGAAGTTATAAAAACTTTATGGCATTAAGTCTCATCTTGCTGAGAACTAAGTACCAAATGTCCTTGATCTAACTGTATCTAAGGCAAGATTTCTGTTCCTAAATGACAGCTATGAATATGGGATTTTCTGCAATATAAATGTAGCAAAATTATCTTTTCCAACAACCCTGCTTGTTCCAACCTTCTTTAATTTCTTTCTGTGCATTTATTAAAAGACTGTGCTACTTAACTGGAATAAGAGCTTTCTTCAGGATATTTAAAAAAGACTCAAGAGGATGACAGAGTGATAGTGCAGCCTCTTGCATGAAGCCTTTCATGAAGTTGTAGCTATAGAGTTACCTAGTGTGCTCACATTGTGACTTCTATGGTTTGAACGTGGGTCTGACATGTTGACATAGTTGTTTTTACACTACACATTTATCTTTCACAATCATATATATCCCTGGATCTAATGAACTGTGTTGGTATTTTTGTTACTTTCTAGAGCTTTAAACAATGAGTCAGGATGGTGAAGGAAGTCCCACTGACACAGAATTGGCAACTGAGAGTGAGTCACCTACCCGTGCACTGACTCCAACAGCTCCTAGCCAGGAGGAGGGACCCACTGACATAACAGCAAGTCCTGCATTTCAGTGTTTAGATGAGGTACCACGTGCCCCAGCTTTCTCTGTCTGTAACAATGCAAACTAATTATTCTGAAGTGTATCTTTTGTTGTTAATAATTGCAGGTTGTTACCATAGACTAGCTATATATTCCCTATTTCTTTGATTTTTTTTGAAGTTGTAAGAAAATTTTGTGATCATATTCTTGCTGGGGATGCTGTGCTTGATAGATAGCCATGGGTTTTATTCAGTGATCATGGCCTTAAGGGGAATGAGAATGCAGAGGTCTTGGTTTTGGTCTTGTAGTATTCTATCTGTAGAGGTAATTGCATCATGATTTTTAAAAAGGCTCCATAGCTGCAGGAAAAATTGCAGGTAAGTGGCTCCTGAGGCACTATTAACTGATGATGATGATAAAAGAAACCTTTGAGAGCTCAGTTTCTTTTGTAGATTTTTTTGTGTTAAGGAATCTTTCAGATTACTAGAAGTATTTTTAAATTTATGTTACCAGATACAGATCAAATGGAATCCTTAAAAATGTAAACCAGAAGAGTCATTAAGAGATAATCTCATCCAAAGTCTGCACTGAAGTGAATTCTTTACAGATATTTTCCTAATTTGTTCTTTAAATCTTTAATTGATGGAGATAGCTCTTTGGGTATCCTTTTCCAGCATGTCATCATTGCTGGAGTTTTATAAAAAACTTTCCTATATCCCAGTTTAAGTTTCCTTTGTAGTGAATACTGCAACTTTCTTCTTGCCTTTCCCACTTTAGAAATGGAGACCAACCAATTTCTGCCCCCTTTATAATAAAAATGAACATCTCTCTTGTATCCTAATCAGGCTTTGTTCATACTTTCTTGAAGTTCTTACCTGAAATTGCTGTACTTTGGACTCCTTCCATCTTGGATCTGTCAGATCAGTTTGCTAGTCTGGCTCTCATTCTGACTACAACCTAAGGTCAGGAGAAAGGGCAAGGCAGGAATTTGTAGTGAAGGAGAAAACACGACTGGCCCTTTCCTACCCTGCTATTAGATCATACTGAACATAGCTTGAAGCTGCTGCTTTCAGTACAGTGGCAGTGTGTAGGGAGCCCATAGCTTCCAGTATTTTTGCAGCACAACCCCCCTTTATTCTCAGTCCAAGACAGCAGCAAAAGTGACCCCATGCCCCTTCTAAACTGTATTCTGCATTTCTGCTTTGTTTTCCTTATTTTTAATCATGGCAAAAACTCATTTTTCTAGATTTATTCTAGAAAATTATTAAATCGCTTCCCCATTTTTTTTCTCCAAAAAGATCTGCCCAGAGAAGTTATTCTGCATATCAAATTTAAGACTAATTTGTTTAACACTGAAAACACTGTAAACCATTAATGGCAAGTACAGGATAACCTTAGTATTTACAGTTAATCCCAACTATGGAAAAAACATGCTGTGGAAAAACAAAGTAAGCAATTTGCATAATATTTCAGAAATGAGGTCTTCTGGTCATTTTGTCAATCTCTAGAAGGAACTATGACTCATTTATTTTACCATAATTTTTAACAGTTTGCACTTGTACTTTATGGGTGAATTTGGCTTTTCATCACTTATTCACATTTCTTCTCTTCCACTGACGTATTTGTTTTCTTTTGTTGACCTTTATACACAATTCAGGGATAAATATATGACTTTGGTCACCATAGAAGTTGTTGCATTCAACTGTTGCTGGCTTCAACTTCTTGGAATAGCTTTCAGGATTTTTCCACAGGAGCAGAATTATATTGTTTTATCTCAGTTTCAGTGACTGATCATTTATGCCTGCGCAGCATGTACTTATCAGAAGGGACACCTTTTGTTATTATAAGATTTCTTTTTAAACAGATATATGCCCTCTTCTAGTCAAGCCAGTCTTTTTTTCCTCATATAAGCAGCAGATACTCAAAGATACAAAGAGTAAGAAGTCAAAAATGCACACTCTCTTTCCTTTATTTTTAATAAAACAGAGTAACATTGTTTAGCTTTGTGGGTTAGGTAAAAATATTAAAATCTTGACAGAGTTCAAACAAAAGGCACCCACTTCATCATGACTTCTTTCCACCAAGTGTTTTTATTTATTTCCAAGTTGTCATCATCCTGTTCTGTTGGTTAGAGTACTGCCATACATTCACAAAATGAACTTTCCACTTCCTTTAGTCTTTGTTGTTATGTCCTTGAAATAAAGATCTTTGCTCTAACACTTATAATTGAATTTCTTGAATTGTGAATCTCTCCTCATGTCTTGTTTTCTTCTAGTGTTAGAAATAAATCAATCTGCATCGTGTTAATAACTTTCATGGAAAACTACATAGTCTAGTACCTGTGTGATGAAAGAAATATGTTACTTGACTAAATGCCACATTAAGATGCAATAAATTATGCTGGTTTTCTTTTGATTTTAGTGCTTTATAGGCCATGTATATGTAATCTGACTCTTAAAATGCAGAAAAAATTTATTGAGTTTTGTCATTCATGTACATTGTCTACATTTAAAGAGCCATTACTTTTACTAAATGGATATTTAGTAGTAGTTAGCTTCAACAAAGTGGTCTAAATTTGTATTCTTCCTTTGGCTGCAAATTTATAATTTTTTTTGCAGCAGATGGTAATATAATACATTTAACCTCTCCCTTTATCCTTATATCATCCTTGCTACAACAATACTGTTACTGCTAAAGCAGCAGAGAACAAACTGAAATTGTCATTTGAATAGAAAAAGCAACTGAATGTGACATGAAATTGGATTAAATGCTCAAAAAGACAAGATTTTGCAGAATGAAAATTAAAAAAAGACCAATTAACAAATCACCTCCTGCCCCTTCTCTTCATTTTTGTCCCGGTAATTTTTGTGCTTCACTGTATTGCAGTGTAACATTTTTTCCCATCTGGCCACTCAAGTTGTGTTTTACTTTTCTCCACCTGATCCAGTTTTAATGGGAACATAAATAAATAAAACATCATTTACCATAATGGTGTTTTGATGTTTAGTTTGTAATCTATTACCCTTTTCAAATCCTCTTCTGTTGCTTTTGGTTTGTTGTCCAAATCACAATCTCAGACACAAGAAAAGATCCCTACTCCATCCATCTCTCAAATCTGATAGTGAATCAAACAAAAAAACTCCAAAGAGAAATCAAATGGTGGGTATCTTCTCCAAGTTTGAGGTCTTTTCACTTAAGGCAATGTCTTGTGCTTTTTCTTTCTCTTCCTTTTGTTGGTATGTTCTTAGGCTAGAAAGATAGTTCAGTCAAATGTATACATTCATTTTTAAAACCATACCAGAAAAATGATTCTGCAACATTTATCTTGCATGCCTTTGCAGTGGGTGTGATGAGACAGTTATTAATTCTGCAGAATAGTGTATTTGTGAATGAAAAGTGCTTTGCTTTTATTTACCAGATCCAGTGAGTGGTACCTTGTTGGTACCACAATAATCCCTTTCTGCTAACAAACATCATCCATTTATTTGCTAAATTTAGCATGCACAAGAATAAACTCCTTTGGGAGATTTTCCTGACTGGTCTATTGCAAATATTTTCACTCCATATCCTATAAAATGGCCAGTACCCCCTATCAGCACCAAATCTTCCATTTGTGCTGCTTTTTCTTGATGGAAATTGTCACTATCATGCTACATTTCTTCATCACTGATGTCCAAATGTCCTATTGCCATAAAGAAGCAGAAAGAACCTTTCATGAATATTTTTCATTACTATTTTGAAACTCAGAATCTTTCTGAGATTAGTGGATTTATACTCCTGACTGCTAAACGTGGTTGAACTGTTAATAAAGATGCAAACCAACGTCTTGATTCTAGTGGAAGCACGGAGCAAAATATCCATGTTCAGCAGAAAATCAACAGTATGACAAAGAACTTCTCAAGCAAATTTTGTTTCTGGTTATCTGATGCTGTTTCATGTCTGTCTACTGTCTGGAAGAGCTTTAAAGTCATAGAATGATGCATATGTTCAGTGTTTGAATGTTAGAGGAGGAAGGTACTTCTCATTTTTCTCTTTTGTCTTATCTGTGCTGCAGGAAAGAAGAGGAAGTCACATAAAGGTTGGCTACAGCTTTCAAATATAAATACTAAGAATCAATATTTCATTTAATTCTTCAGTGGCGTAATGTCATCTAACAACACCATTTTAACAATTACAGTTGTTTCCAATTTCTTTTGGTAACAAACAGGGTTTTAATTATCTCCTAACTTAGGTTAAATGGTGGGTATAAACAACTTCCATTTAAAAAAATGTTTATTTATCGTTAAACGAAAAGTTTCCTAGAAAAGCCACCTTGGTAGATTAGGATAGATTTTTTTTTCACAAAAGCATCATTTTAATTTCTGTCCCCCTACACATTCTGTAATGTGCTTTCTGCTATTATAAAGTGTGATCATCACTACATTTTTGCACGGTAACTATAGCAGCGAATAATTTGTTTTAGTACTCACCAAATATGTATGTGCTCTATCAAAGATATAAAAACCTTGACACAGCTTTGTATGTTGAAAGCAAACAACATTTTTAAACTTAAGCTGATCCTGGCACACTCCACACTACAAACTTCAAAGGCCAACAACAAAGCGTATAAATATGTTGGCACAGACACCTAAGACAGATGTTGTCTCCACCTCCATGCTCAGGAATCTGGCTGCTAATTAAATAAACCTTTTCTGACTTTGTTGATATGGTCACTTGGGAAGTCAGCTGGGGATGATAATGTGTCTGTAAGCTGGAGTATGTTCTTTTGCAACAGCTTCCAGCAAGTAGAAATAGTTTCTATTGTGATTGTTAAAGCGAATAGTTTTTGCAATAGAAAAGTTGATTGTTCCTAAAAAAAGTTGTAGAAGAGCTGGGTGAATTAACAGGTGCCTTCAAACAGCAGGAATGGGAACAGAGCTGGTGTAACATGCTCATTCTACTGAGAGGTTCTTTTTACCATTAGCAGGTGACCTTGTGAGGAAACAAGGCCAGGAAGTGGTTGAGTGTGTTTGAACCATCACAAAGCAGATTGTATTTCTGTTCATTTCTGAAAAGCCTGTTTGAAAGCATTTATGATGTCTTGTTTTTCTCTGTTGTTACAAAGTCAAGTGCACAGATTTCATACCATACAGAGGAACTAGAGCTCTCTCAAGCTGTGAGACCAGGGGAAGGAATAACCTTTAACTGTAACATCTTCTTGCATTTTGGCCTTTTCTCAGCCCTTTCTGATACTCAGGAGACTTGACAAGACAAGTATATTGCTATATTGTTTTCCAAAGCTATCTCCCTCTTCCTGTTTCCTCACCTAAAATATGTATTTGAGACAAGGCAAATTTGTACCAAAATTTGGTCTACCTGGCCTTGTGTGGCAGCACAACTGTGCAACAAGGAAGGCAGAACCAATCATATATTCAATAAAAACATCAGTGCTGGAGAATTATCTGTTACACACATGAGGTTACTTTAAATGTTAAAAAGGGGATTCCTGGCTTATTTATTCAAAGCACCTGTGTCCAAATACTCCTGAATAAACAGAGTCTTAAAGATCTGCATGAGGAAGAATCCTTGTATTTGGATTTAGCATATGGAGGTTAAACTGCAGAGAGAAGTAGAGAGGCTTTTGTTACTCTGTTTGAAGAAAAGCATGAGAATTTCTGTTTCTCAAGGTGCATCCTGCTACTCCATAAAAATCATCCACTCCATGTAATTGCTTTAAAGTGTGTAAAGCCTACTATTATTTTTTACAGTGTAATTTTAAATATATTTAAATATAAGCATATTATTCCTGCTGAAATGTAACCTTAATTAATGTTACAGTTTGTCTAGATTATATGAACATAATCAGGTAATTTGGGTTATTTTTCCCATTATTATATTCTAAATGGATTACTCTTTTACTGAGATCAGAAAAAACTGATGAACGAGGACTTAAAAAATAATGTTTTCATAATTTCCTTCTTCTCAAGACTTGTGTGAGGGTTGGAATTGACATACCATCTTAAAACATTTTTACTTTCTGTTTCTGGTTACCATTGAGCGTGACACCCAAATTAACTTCTGGCAGAAGACCTCTGACTCCATAAAAGTTCAATTAAAGCAGTGAATGAAAGAGATTGGTTTAGTATGGGAAATGTTTGCATTTAGCAGGGCCTATAGATGGTATTGCTCAGCCATTTCTCTTTCAAACTTATGTCAATGTCTTCAGGCCTATATGTACCATTTAATCTTTTTTCCTGAAAGAAAAAGAACACAAAAAAGTTCTGAAAATATATTAAACATATTTAAATCCTCTTTCTTTGTAGGCCAGTATTTAATTATATTCTGTCTTCTTTTGTTCTATGAAAATTCAAAGTCACATCCTTCCTGCTTTGGTTCTTCCATGACAGGTAAATCATAGAAGCTAGATAAATTTGGTCCTTTTATTTGATTTTGGTTTGTCAACAGGGGTCTGGGTAGGAATTGACAACCATCTTAAGTTATTTTCCAAATAAACACAAAGAAGTAAGGTTTCCTCCCACCAATTAATCAAGCTAAGTATTGTTCTCAACTCACTCCCAAGTTTCACTGCAGTCATTCCCAATAAACACCATTAAGGAAACAGGCATTTGCATTTAGAAGGGAAGGAAAAAGCACCAGTGCTTCCAAACCTTCTTTGCATTTCTTCTCTGGTTTGTTTGGTTTTTCTGGGTTTTTTTTTCCTTTTTTAGTTTGGTTTTGTTTAAGCAATGCATAGAAAGCCAAGATATTACAGTCTGCTTGGCTGATCACATTGAACAGATGGGCTTGTGTCTTTATATTTTGGAAACAAGCCATAGGAATTCTGCTAGCAAACCCACTGCTTTTTCCACTAAAATTCACAATTTAAATATTAGCAGGATTAAAACCACAAGTGTTTTCATATGACAATTAGTGTTACATAGATGTTTTCCATAGATTGAAAGACATGTTTTAAATTATTAAGCCTTAGGCAGAGATCAAGGGCTTTTTCTTTGTATAAAAAGATTGTATTGTTTAATTTGGGGTGGTATTTGTATTCACATGCTTTGATGACTCTTGTAGGTGATCTGAAAGGTCAAAACAATGGATTTGCTTCTCCTCTTTCATGTTAAAGATAGAGGTTGTGTAAACTCTTCACTGGGCGATTACTTTTTCCTCTTCCAAAATATGAATAGTTTCAAAAAATGTCTGAGATTTCAGCTCTTGGTATTATCTGGCCACTGAAGGCTCATAAAACAGATCTCTAAGGAATTATCATTACTAGCAATTACTCTCCTGGCATGTCACATAGTCATCTGTGTTGGTTATTAGTGTTTTCTTACTGCTTCAGTTCTTACAGAAAATAAATAAAATTATTTATGAGAATTCTTTTATAGTCCTCATGTACATCTATGACAGTAGCAGAGCTTCATAAGTGGACATAATTTTATTACACCAGGAAAAAAAACCCACAATGTTTGCAACAAGTAAATGGAGTTACACTTTGTAAAACTTGACAGAATTGAGCTACAACAATTCCAGGCAGGTAATAATCAGATTTCTATAATAGCATTACACTTTATTTTTCTTTCTTTTTGCTTTCTGTTTTTAAAGACATGAGATAAAGCTTTTGCAGGTGATTTTAGTCACATTTTCTTATTCTGTTAAAATTTCTGTTTTACAAAGTTTCCTTTAAACAAGATTTACAAAGGACAGTTTCTCTAACAACTTGTCAGTGAAAAGACATTTTCAAGTAGAAGCTTGTAGATACTCTAAGTCATACTTAGCTAGTTATCATATAATGAATAGGAGCAAATTGTACATTTCATGCAAAATGATTAAATATAATCATATACAATTAGATATTTGCTCTTCTAACCAATACTTCATAAGTTGCTTTTTTTGTTTTCTTTAGACAACTATTTTTTATCCCAAAATAAATATTCTATAGCTTCAAAACATATTCTCAATCAAAGATGATACATCTTGCAATTAAAATTTTCCATTGCTCTTTAAAATTGAAATATAATAAACCAAATTACATTTGAATTATCCTTCAAAGTATTTACTTCTTTAAAATATATATTAATATTTTACAATTTAGCTATTACCAGTGTTCTTCATTTGCATAACTTATAGCCATAATAGTTTTGTTATAATCTTTAAAAAACAGTAGACATCATATTTATAAAGTATTATGTCAGATGTATACTTGTATTCTTTTTTTTATGTCTCTTTTAATCTAAAAGTCTATGCCAGCAATGACCACACTTTAATTGATAAAGAAATAGAGTCTTAGTGTAGTTTTTCTGCATCTCAGGATTGGTGTAAGCAAGATAGTAGAATAGCCTCTTGCTAAAATAAATTACATCTCTACTCAATGTTGGTCACTGTCTTTACAGAGACATAATATGTTCAGTCAAATTTGTGCTCACGATCTACAATGTCAGATTTAGTAACAGTATATCTTAATTTGAACTTCCTGAACTATAAAATTTAACAATTTTATTTTTTTATTTTAGGAAAAAAAAATCTTTGATCATATATTCTCTTTTTTGCCTAGAATTGACAGTAGGTTTTTATGTTTCTGTGGCTACAAAACATGTAGTCTAAAAATGGTGAGTTTTTTCTTATATTACAAAACATTTATAATTTTTTTTTTTAGTTTAGGGTCTAATGATACCTAGATTGAGAAGTATTTGAATGACAGCTTGAGTCTCTACAAGAGCAACTTGTAACATTTGACTTACCTAAAGGATTCAGGAGAAAGCAAAATGGCACTGGAAACTCTTTGTATGTATTTAGAGGCATTAATGCAAAGAATATGGATTCTTATTGATGTGTCTTCCTCCTACCTGTCTGCCTGCCTGCATAAATGCAGCAATAAGCTGCAAAAGGGCTCTTTTCTCCTACAAATAACAAATGGGACCTTGAGCTTGAATGGAACAACCAAAAAGAGCAAGAATGTAGTTGTTCTTTACATGTTCTCTCCATGTGTAGATGTGACACTCGGGGACATGGCTTATTGTCGACTTGGCACTTCAGTCTTAACAGTTGGACTCGATGATCTTAAAGGTCTTTTCCAAAGTAAATGATTCTATGATTTTATAATTCTTTCCTCTGCTTTTATTCAACTTTTTCTCCAATTCTTTGAAAAATCTTTGATAAAGGGATGAAATTTGAGGAACCATCTTCATTTTCTGTTTTCTTCAAGGCCTTTTTTTGTGTCTTTGGGCAAATCATGTGGCCTTCTGTTTTCTAGTTCTTTAAAAATTTTTTGTACTTTTCCTAATTTATATTGATATTGGTATACCTTTGAAGTTGTGAAGGATAATGATATAAAAAGACTGTTTTAGAGAGACTAGGGTCTTTTCCAAGTGTTGACAAACTTATATTAGTTACACCTCTGAATTATTTTCAGGTTAAAATGTAGGTATTCATTCAGACACAACTTGTGGAAGACAATATCAAAATTTTAGATCATTAAATGTGATATATCACAGTCAGTAAAAGCACCAAAAGCAATGTTTAGAATATTTACATAAGGAAACCAAGATGTAACTGTGTTAAGTTTTAGCAATAACTATTCATGTATTTTAATGCTGGTTTTAATACATTATATAGGTCACACTGTCTCTAAAAAAATTATGTGGAAGTATGTTGTTTTGTCTAGAACGATCTTTTGCCAAACATAACTGAATACTTGATTTCCGGGTATAATACTGAGTAAGTACGAATTTGAGTGCAATCCAATGCAAACTGGTTAAGAGGAATGTGTAGAATTATTGCATAAAACTTTTAGGTCTGATCATGATCTTTACCGATTTAAAGGGTTGCCTATGTCCAGTGGGAGTATCATCAGAAATACCATGCCACGTGCCCCAGAAAATGCCATTGCGCACGCCTTTGTATTTCTTGTGGTAGTACTTGCCATTGAGATTGGCTGACAGGCAGGCGTCGAACCACCAGCCAGAGCTGTAGTAGGCGCCGCAGTTTCCCGAGGGGTACCTGTCGTTGTCCCTGTCCGGGGTCGTAAAGAACTTCTGGTCGTGGTTGTAGTGCCTGCTGTAGTGGAGGGCGTCTCCCGCTGTGCCGCTGTAGCCGTGGACGCTGAGACGGTACTTGAGGTACTCGTTGGCCACGTAGAAGTGCTCGTATTTCGCGTACTCTCTGATTCCGTTGAAATCTTCAAGATCAATTCTCAGTTGCATTTCCTGGCTCCTTGTCAGGAGGTGAATTTTGTCATTGCCTAGCCAAAACTCCCTGCTGAGGTTTCCAAAGCCGTGTTTGTAGTCATTCCAGGTTCTGTTGAAGTTGGTGCTGCCATCCTGACGCCGTTGCAGCACTGTCCAGCCGCCTCCTTGTGTTTGCATGTCACAGTAAACCTCAAAGCTCTCGTTCTTGGCATCAGGGCTAATCCTGTAGATTCCATCACTCCTTCTCCCTGCTGTGTAATGGTCAGCACAGTCTCTCTGCATTATCTGTATAACTGGTGAAAGGACAGGTAGTGTTAGAATAAACATAATTTCAATGTAATAATATATAAAATTTTTACCCAGACTGATGTGTTATACAGCACTTGCACTGGAAAGACTTTTCCATTAGAAGTAGTGTTGCAGCAATTTCAGCTCTAGGGCAAAAACCTTTTCCATCAGATTTACTTTATCATAACAGATGCCACCTGGCATCTCTGCATCAGATAGTGTCCAAAAAACCCCATCCAAACTACATTTTTTAATCAAAATTCCTAATATAAGGGCATTTTGTTTGCTTTCCTTTTTGTTCTTTTCTCTACTCTATCCTTTCATTATCTCATGTAAATTCAACCTGATTTCTTCAGCCCATATTTCTAATGGTTCATGTTTACACACTTGCTGCTTTTTCTATTTGAAAATATAGCTTCACAATCTGCCTACAATTTACAGCTCCATCTGGCAGTGTGTCAGAGGAAGAACTTATGTGGGAATGATGTTAACCTAGCTATTGTTAAGTAAACTTCATTTTATGGAGAAGATAACTTCATTAGGAATGCACTCTGTGTGTTAATGTTGACTGTTTAGTAAGCAGGAAGAAAGGAATAAAATTGTCACATCTGTTCTAGTAGCTATGTGACTCTTAGATGGATGAAGGTGGAGAAGTGATGGTGCTTTCCTGTGTTTGTGGCATTGCTGGCTTTACAGAATGGAAGAATGTTAGCATCTACTATTAGCAGTACCATTTTCCCTCCAATGGGTGATGTCTTTTATTCAGAAGAAAAATACCCCCAGTTTTTTTCCTCAGAGTGAAAATCCATTTTTTGATCCACAGTGTCATCCAGTAATATCATTCTGTTCAGTAGCATGGTATTAGAATTTCATATTCTTAAGGGATATGGAGAGCTCTCAGTTCTCAGTTAAGAGCCAAAACCATAATGGTCATTGCCAATGCAGATTTGAATGTATGGGTGTGTTCATTTGCAGGTTCTGATTGTAATTTTTCCTAGAAAACTGAAACTACTTCTTGAAAGGGAGGAGTGATCTCAGGCTGCAGCAGGGAGTAAGATTCAGGATTTCATGTTTGCCAGAAAACTGGACATTTATGAAACCACAAAGTATAGGAGTCAAAGGCTTTAAAGGCAAATCTAAATCCGCAATAAATTCTCATTTATTTTGCTGAACTGTGTGTAAAATCTTTGGTGGACTAAATTTCAGAGCAGATATTAACAGAGAATATTAATTTCAGATAAAATGCGTCAATAGTCCAATTCAACTCCTATTTAAATAAAGTTTTAGTATTACTTCAGTGGATGCAGAAATAGCTCCTGAATAAATAAAAGTTGTAGCTGTTTTCCTTGATAGGTTTCATAATGCATATATTGCTGCTACAAATGCTTTTAGTATATTGCTGTAAAATATAAGGAATATATACAAGATCATGTGCCATGAACACTACCCAGCATTTCAGTAAATTTGAGGAATATCTAAAGTGATTTAATCTGTTATTTAGTCTGTTTTGAAGTATTTGAATGTGATTCGTTGCCCATTATTAATATAACTAAAAATTACTCATTCTTTTTGTGAATGTTTTATATCTGAATGAACACAATTGATTTGTAGTGATTTTTATCTGATTTAAGCTGATTGCTGATATAGTAAAAACATTACCTTTATTACTACTTATTTGCTCTTCACACTTTCAAGAATTTCAGCTGTACATGCACTGTACACTTGCAGATCCTTCTATTTTCAATATGTGCAGACAGAAGGACAATTTTGTTTTAATCTTGGATGCTAAGCAAGAGACTTAAAGATTGTAATGCAGCCTGCTCTTTCTCTGTTTTGTCTCTGAGAGCTTTATCTTATGTTTGATATCTAAGTGGTAGAATACACTGATATTCTAGGGAACATTTCTTGTTGTCAAGGATTCTTATATATAATATAAAAACTTTATGAATTTTAGAAAATCCCTCAATCTTGCCTTAATAACAGTAGACATTAGAAAGAGAGCATTTTTTCTATTCCTTTATTTGGAGAATTAAATGGTAAAAGAAAAAAAGTGTTTTTTTCAGTGATAACACCTGTTTTCTGGTTTTTTATTGCCTATATATTCAATTAATACAAAGGATTTAGTGTTAAAATGATGGTACATATGTTACCCAGTCAAGAAGTGCTGTTAGTAAGCCTTTTTTAGTTGAGCCTTTCAGATGTTTGCTGTGATGATAAAAAAATTATTGTATTTATATCTGTTAAAAACTAAGCATTTTGCTAGATTCACTTGATGATTGATGATGTCTTCCACTCCTTTTCAGAGTATCTGCAGTTTTGCAGTGGGAAAAAATAAAAGGACAGTTTTCTAAGGCACACCTAGAGAAAATTTACCCCTTCTCATCCAAGGAGAAAATATGTGTATGTCACTGATGTTTAATGTCTCTAATGAAGGGTATTATGGTGTAAAATAAAGTTAATTTTTCATGTTTACTTATTAAATTGCAAAAAATTGTCCTTTAAAAATTAAGTTTTTTAATCCCTCAATTAAGTCCAATTCTAGGAGGGACTGAACACCTGCAGCTCTCAGTAACCCTCTAGTGGCTGCTGAAATGTTTTACAGGAGTATAAATAAACACTAAAAGAGCAGATACTTGTGAAGTTAATAACACAGCTATTTGGGTAAAATATATTTAAAATTGTTTACCTAATACTAGTGAAAGGCATGGAAAGCTTATAAAGGCAGTAAGAATTAACAGATTACATACCAGGTCTTGCTTGCGTTGCTGGACACTTAGAAGAACATTTATTATCCAGGTTGTTTACAGCAAATGTCAAATTTGCCACTTTGCTGTCAACATAATGTTCCACATTGTTCATGTTTATGAGGCTCAGCTTCTCTAAACGACCCTGCAGTGTCTGAATCTGGCTCTTTGCATTTTTTAAGCTGGTTGCCATTCTGTTAACTTTGCTTTGCAGTTCCTTTACTCTGTTATCTTGGTTTTCGCTGTTTTCTGCAGTGTTAGGTGGCAGGAATTCATTACTTCTGTCTCTTTCTTGGTTGTCATCTGCTTGCAGCTTGCAATCTTGGCAGCATTTCTTCAGCTTGTTTACTGATTCTTTAAGGGTCTGTACTTCTTTGAGAGTCTTCTCAAGTATTTTTAATTCTTTGGGCATCTGGATGGTCATCGGAGGCAAATTTATCTGATAAGGACAATCCTCTCCTTCATCACATTTCCGATTAGTTTTGAGCTTTATGGGACAAGTCTCGGTAAGTTTTGCTTCTTTAGCATTCTCTTCCTCTTCTAAAATAACTGCAAAAACATTTGTTAAAGCAAGGAGAGTTGACTTCAGCAAGACTATGTAAATGAGGAGCTTCATCTTCACGGAGAAACTAGCAGTATGAGGAAGTATGCAGAAGTGGAACAACTTTATAAGGGCAGCTTGAAGCCTGTGAGTTATCAGACAGCCTACACTGTTCTCAGAAATGGGTGGGAGTGCTTGCATCATGAGTGATTAATAGCAGAGCAAAGTTAGGTAGTGCTTGCAAGAGTAGCACATTTCAGTGAGTATTTCTGACTCAGAGCTAGTGTATGTAGGCAAGATGATGAAATGCATGTGTGCTGGTAAAATATGCAGTTTAATTTCATTCCTTGCTGTACATGGATTTTCTTTTTTTGGAAAAAATCACCTAGCTCTTTATTATAACAGTCTTCTAACATCTGTTTCTTTAACACTCGAGTGGTCTAAAACTTATTTTCAAAACCAGATCATAACTTTAGCACAGCAGGTAGAGAAAATGAAAAGCAGCCCTTTTCCCAGTTTGAAATTTATCACAGCAATAGCTTTACTGACAGTCAGACCCCTTTTACCTTAATTTTTTAAATTTAAGATATATTCATATAAATTATTTAAAACCCCAAACGTGTTGAAACACACATATGGTTTTGGTTCCAAACATTTTTCAGTATAGACTCACAAATTCAGGAGGATGAACAACACTTTCTTCTTACTATTTCACCTGGCTCACCTTAAAATAGTTATCTGGAATATTCATAATCTGTATGGCACATCACAGTTAAAATTCACTATTAACTGATTTGGGCTACTTCTTATTAAGCCTTTTTTAGTGAGGGGAAGTGAACTTAAGACAGTTTCCCCTTTGATGCATGAGATCCTACTTGTTAGACTAATTGTACAGGAAACCCAAAGAAAATCCTGATGTTCTGAATAATGTCCCAAATTCTAAATCTAAAGTTAGTCAGAGACCTAGAGAAGGAACTCTATTCTGTTTGAGGTCCAGCTCTTGTTTTTATTGTGCCTCATATCAACTTCCAGAGTTAATCATGTACTTTATATGACTGATCCCTCCAAACTAAATACTTCTCCAGGTGACAACTGCCATTTTCATTCTAGAGCCACCTTTGCCATTCTCATGTGATGCTTATGCAATTTTAATGATCTATGTAATTTTCCTTGTGCCTCACAACAGGGCTACGTGGATATGTCTTTATGCATTCACAACTCAGTCAAGAGTCAAATAACTTGCATGAGTAAAGGGTATTTATTTACTCAGTTCTGGTTTAATTAGTCCAATCGGAACCATTTCTTTCCCTAACCCTATTTGAAATTACTCATAACGCAGATTAAACATTAAGCACACATTAGTCACACATATAATCCACAAGTTCATGATCTCTGTGATGTTACAAGGTTTTATACACACCACATGCTTATATTGATAGTACAGGAGGGAGGCTTGGTAAAAAACCCTACTTGTCTAACCTGCTGCAAGAATTCCTTCAGATTCCTGCATTGCACGGAAGTTCAGGCTCTTTCTTGGGAGATGGGTTTTGAATGTACCTTTCCCGTATTGTAAATTAGCATCCCAGAACCTGCCATGGTGCTTTTAACAACGTGGCAAAATTGTATCCCTTTCAGACCATGATAGTTCCCCAGCAATGAGGTGAAAAGCACTCCCCCTCATTCAGGTGTAAGTTACTGACATCGCTTTGGTTTGTTAAAAGTGTATCAAAGCTGAAATGTTTTTAAAAGATAAAATGTATAATTTTAATTTGCAAGTAAAATTTTTACAATTTTGATTTGATTGAAAGGATGGTAATTTTTCATTGTATCAGTCTCAAATCAGATATTTTCAGAGCCTTGTTCTTGTGTATGGCTGCTACTGTCAAATGGAGGAAAGCTATACCAGCCTCTTTGGAGGGGCTTTAGAAATAGAATTGAATTCTTAAATCCTTTTTATTTGGGAAGCCATGTTCCCCCCATACAGTTGTTTGTTCAGTTTACAATTAACTCTGCTATCTGCTTTGTGACTGTGAACAGGACAAACTGTTCTGTATCTGTAAAATGAATAATAATTATCCTTGATAGACTACATTCTATGATTTGCCTTGAAATATTTAAATGTATAACAAATATTTATGATTGCTGTCCTTCATTGAAAGCCTAAACTGCCTTTAGAATTTTATAGTATCTAGAAGGGCAATTTTGCTCATACTGAATGTTTAAAAAAAAGAAAGTTCATATAGTAAAGTGAGGTATCTGGGCTTTTCAAACATCTCTGTCCTGAGTCATCCATTCCTGAGTCCCATATGTATATTCCTTTTGGGATATTTACTTCCTCCTTTGAATGAGACTTCTGTAATCTTGAGTTGCTCTTTTATCCTCCTGATTTCATTATTGGTCTGTTGTTCTGCTGCTAAACTGTCACCAATGTGCTTGGAGCCCAAAAGATCCATTTCTCCACCAGTCTGTGTTCTTCCCCTACCTGGAGCACTCTTGTAATTGAGTACTGGTTTTTCTTCCTGTTCTGTCAGGGAATGTCCATTCCCAATAATTTGTCACATCTCTCTTCTTTCTTCAGGAATTCAAAATAGGATGATGCAGCCTTTTTCATGTTTCATGTCTCTTATCCTTTTTGGAATAAATGA
Source organism: Notiomystis cincta (assembly GCA_013398075.1). NCBI lineage: Eukaryota > Metazoa > Chordata > Aves > Passeriformes > Notiomystidae > Notiomystis > Notiomystis cincta. The sequence goes on from VZRX01000031.1 coordinate 468,886, forward strand.
AGCAAACTTTCAAATCTGAGTTTTTCAGCAGTCTGCCCTTGGGAAGAACACTGAGTAGTCTTGAGCTGTGAGATGCTGATGCAGCTTAATTAATGACAGAAATATGGGACTAGATTTAAACTGAGACCTGCAGTTTGTTTATAAACAAAGTTTCTTCCTAGATGAGGCTTCTGTAGATCTAGAGTGTTCTACATAATACTTAAAATTTTAAACTATTTAAGTAATCACAAAACCCAAAAGCCAGTCTTTTTCAGCTGTGCAAAGGATGTAAGTGAATAACAGCTGATGACTGTAGCTGAGACTTTTCTGCTAAGGTCTTTGCTTTTTACGTAAAGCTCATTTTCTTGTAGCTTCTAATCTCTTTTAGTCTACTTTTTAGGAATCTATTTTCCTTCCTGTGGACTGAGGAGATATTTTTATTATACTGCCGTCTTTCTAAAGATAAAGAAAGTAACTTACAGATCAAGATACTCTTAAAATCTACTGAAGATTTTAATTCTATTCACAGAACTATCCAGTGATTACAAGGTTAAAGAAATTATATATTTTGTTTTATCAGACTTGTCTGAGGATTGTTTATCCAGAGTTTATCAAAACCAGCATGGACTATTTCCCATGAATTTTTAGAGTAAGGTTTTTCCTTTTTCTGGCAGATAATGGAATGTAGGTCAAACAGAAAACAACAAGGTTATGACTGCAGGCAGATGTTAATTTAACTAGTGACTATGGCAATTTAAAACACAACAGCTTGGCATCTGTTTGATTTCTAGCTTTGTTCTGGGAGTCAACATCTCCTGCAGAAGAATTGCTGCAAAATATCCAGGTTTGTCTAAGCAGTTCTTAAGCAGTTCAAATGATTGGTATGAACAAACCTGAAGTACACTGGGGCTCATTCATATGAACCATTTTGGTGGCAGAGATGGAATGTGTTAAGATACAACTGCTGCAATAATATTTCTGGGTTTTGTAGACTTCAGTGATTCTGTGATACATTTTGGCTGAGAAAGAGAATGCCAAGTAATGAGATTAATTTTCATGTTTTTCCACAATGTGGAATATATACCAAAAATCCATACTAGAAATAAATTCCGATTTGCAATTCTTTCTGATTAACTAAATTGTTTGCTTTTAAACTCAGTAGTTTTAATTCAGTAGTCATTCTTCATACATGCATTCCTTATGTTGTCCACTGGATTGTGGGACTGCCTAGTCAACTTCCTCAAGTGTCTATGAGAACACATCAGAACACAAAAGGAAAGGCAGTCCTATTCCATTTGTTATTAACTGTTAATATTCTTATTCAGATACAGATTACATAGGACTAGTGGCTGCTTGACTTTCCTACCTGCTTAAATTGTTCATTGTTTTATTTCTAAATTCTGGCAGCAGGCAGAAAGGCAGCACTGACATAGAGCATGTAAATAGTGGATAGGATATTTACATCAGCAACTGTAAATATAATACATGTTATAAAATTCATGTGGTCAAAGAAAATCACTCCTTCTGTTAAGGTAAGGACCATATTTGTAAAGAAGGAGATCCACAAAACTATGTTCTTATTAATTGTATTTCTCCCATGTCATCTGATCTGCTCAAAATCTACGGTTTACTGCTGACTATTTCCCTTATCTGTAGCCATAGAAGCTGCTGTAGTTAGTTCAATATACAGAGAGAATAAACACAAATCAGAATGATGATATACCAAATAGAAAAGCCTCTCCCTCCTATGTATTTTCAGAAAAATTCCTTTTTGATTCCTGCAAACCTCCAATAAAAGCAGTAAGTGTAAGACTGTGCTGGTTACTTAGTATCCTGATTTCAAGCTTCATAGCCAAATGAAATTGATGACAGCAGGAAAGCTATGTCCTCTCCTGAAAGGCCTGTATTATCAGTCTCCTATGCCCTCTTTTCTGAGCCATGCAAGCCTCAATTGGCCAACTCATTCTCACCCGCTGTACCATCTTGATTATAGCTGATGTTTATATTTTCCATGTAGATATTGCTTTTTCCCATGAACTGAGGGACAAAACTACTGTTATGAACTATGCCTTAAGAAAGAATTTAGGATATTATTTTTCCTGGTCATTATTTGTTAGTTTTAGGAGGCTCTTCAGCAGTTTATTTTTCATTAAAGGATGCCTGGTTCATCCATCTGTAATTTAAAAAGTAAAATTGTAGAAGTTCAATGTAAGGCAGTACAGTGTATCTACTGTAAGTAAGCATATTTTTGATTTTTGTATATGCCTTTACCCCCACCTGACTGCATTTGTGCAACCAACAGCCTCATGGCTTCAACTGTTGCTTGTCACCGAAATTAATTGTTTAGGAAACTCAGTGACAAATATTTTTCTACTTGAAAAGCTAATAAATAGGCTTTTTCTATGGACTTTTCATACTTATTCTAAAGTCTGCTTCCTGAAATAAAGGTATGTAGTTCCAGGTGAGAGGGATGACACTTTATTTTTAAACTCCAATTACAGCATCAATTTAAAAACCTCAGTGCATTTTTCTTTACTTTGTATCACTATAACCTTTCTCTAGAATAATGACTTAAGCAAGGCATATTGTTCCCTAAATGTCTGCAGTATAGCTATTTCTGTGGGTACTTTCAGTGTTTCCCAGTCTCCAAAATGGAATGCAGAATTGCATACCAGTAACTACAATTTATTGTGAACTAAGTGTTTACAGTCTTATCTTCTTGTTTTATCTTCTTGTTTTAAAATACTTTGAAATACATTCTGAAGCCTGAAATATTGTTGAGTAGAGAATTTATAGATAATTCTGGGAGTGTTAGTCTTCCATAACTCTGTAGGAGTATTTGAGACATATTGAAAAATGCACAATGACTGAATAAAAGGTGGAATGATTATATTTTTGGGGCATATAGAAATAGTGATGTAACACTTTTCATTAAAATCGGAGTTTAGGTCATCTAAAAATCTGGTGTTTAGGCTGAGCTGGGTTGTCATCTTTGACTCTTTCTATAATCAAAAGCAACTAAAAGCCTCACTGAGAATGTTTCTTATTTGTTAAAAATGCTGGAAAGCTGTCTGAAATAATTTAATTAGTTAAATTTTATTATTAAAACTAACTAGAATCTTACTTAAATATTAGTCTCTATTAATGTTTGGGTTTTGGGGTATTTTTTGCCTTTTTTACTCTTCCTAAAGTCTAAGGGAAAAGTATTTTCACAATAACTGCAGTTTGGAAAAAATATGCAGGAGAGACAAAGTGAGGTAGTCAATGTTTAGATTCAATATACTTCAGGACTAGTCAGTATCTTCTTTTGGGTAAAAATTAGAGAGGGCTGATAGTACATTAGCAGAATACAGGGACTATCTTATAAAGGGTGTAATAAATATTCAGTCACTGCATCCTTACTCATTCACTGCTATGTCAAAATTTGACAGGACAAGGCCCTCACGTGACCTGGTCTAACTTTGAAGCTATCCCTGCTTTGAGCAGGAGGTTGGACTAAATGGCATCCAGGGGTTCCTTCCTGCCTTAACTTTTCTGACTTTATTCCTCTCTTGTACGACGTGGAGTTTATTTTTTGCTTTACATTATGTTGTAATAACAATTCTGTAAACATAATATTCTGGAAAATGAAGTGCATACTTTAAGCCCTCTAGGAAAATGGTGAAGATGGTAAAAATTGTCTTATGTATTGAAATTGCCACAGAAGTCCTGTTAAACTCTCTGGCATCAGGACTAGTAATTTTTGGAGCAGTTTTCTTGTGTTGTGTTTTAGCTTTTCTTTGAGATTGCCAGAGAGGTTAGAAACAAAATCTTTTAATTGTTTTTCCTTCATTTTTGGATGCTCCATCTTGAAATAGCTAGGACGTGATCTTAGTGAGAAGTTACAGTTTTGAACTTGCTCTGAGCAATGGGCTGAACTTGAGGAGGAATCTTCGGTTCCCTTAGTGCATTATCATGGGTCCAAGATTTTGCCTAGATAATTTGGAGATACCAGGCACAGGCAAGCCAAAACCCTGCAGATCTCCCTAGCCCTGTGATTCTGTGGAGACTGGTGTCCAGCAATATGGATAGAAAAGTCATGGCATGAGTTCAGCTTGCGCCTGGTGCCCTGCTACGATGTTGAAACAAGCCCTGAGAAGGTGGCATTGCCTTCTCCCCCAAATAAGGCATAGCTGAGCTGTGTGCTATGTCCAAACTGGGTGGCTTCATGAGTATTTTGACAGAGGATACAGAGCTTTCTGTTCAAAGAGGAGAACTTACCCTTTTTTTTCCCTGAATGCTTAAGCTTTAAAATATTCTATGAAAGAGATAAGAAAAGCTCTTCAAATAAACAGCACAGAAAGAAAATTCCAAACCTGACAAAGCAGACTGGCCAGAAGAGCCATATGCCAAGGGGCTAATACTGTAATGACATCCTGAATGTATATAAACTATAAAATATATTAATCCATTGGTATTTTTCTCTAGTCTACTATTAGGAGGCAAAAGAATTGTTTAATGAGGTATTTTCAGTTGTTTGAAAAAGCAAATTAATATAAAATGTTGGACATTCTATGTGTTAAAATAACATTGTGTAGTCACAATGTCTTGTTACAGTTATAAAACCTATAACTTAGCATGAAGAAAGGGAAAGTGTTATTATTCCATTTGAGCTTAGAATACATTTTAGTTGTTTTGCAGTAACTGCAAACATAATTAGAAACACGTGTTAGCTACATAATTTCTCCAAAATGCAGAGATCCTAGGCACTGCTGAAATTGGGTCTCTCCTAAGAAGCCTCAAGTGCTTCACTTTAGTAATGATTGTAAGTAATTGATATTAATCAGTAATTTCTTGGTGGTGACTTTATTTCTTCTATGCTTATTTTGTGTGCTTTTTTATCCAAAGACTGTGAAGAGTTAGACCAATATTCAGATTCCATCATCTATTTATGTTTAGGATTTGGCTGAATTTTATTCATTTCTGCAAAGTCCCAAAAGAACTTTAAGAGCCTTGAAATTTGAAATGGGAAATGTTCCTAGAGTTCTTATTTATTTCACATTTAAGTTACAGAAAACTTGTTTTGCAATTTCAGATGTGTTCCTTGCTGCATTGTTTTGAGTTGACTGTCAGAAAGAATTGAATACAACCTGAAAAAATTGAAAATGCACACTGCACTTAATGCAGAATGAGGAGATGTTGATAAAGTTAGATTTCACTACTAGTTTTGTTCATGTGGATGAGTGCCTCATTTTTTTTTCAGGTGGATCTTCTCCCTTCTGTGGTTTAAATTCCCATTCGTATTCTGACGTGTTCTTTTTCTAACAAACATCTACATCCACCTTCCAACCTTGGAGAAATTACTGTAGTCTTAGATCCAGGGGCTAGTGTGCCTGAAGTCAAGCTGGAAGGATATAAAAGAGGTCCCTCAGATAGTGTATAACCTCACATAGTGCTCACTTTTCTTGGAATTTTCATCAGGGGATTTTGAAGACGTGTCTGGTGGGGAACAGTTGGTAGCAAGTGAATATGAACTTGTAGGGAGAAAAGTTATTCAGGTGTACAGAACAGCTATTTGAGCATAAGTATGTTCTATTTTTCTCATGGACTCCTGTATTTAAATAATGCATGCTCTGAGACAGAAAATCCACCTTTTCCTGACAGAAAAATATTAAGGATATGTCCTTCCCTTTCACCTTTTCAGCAAAATTTTCCTCCACATTTTTTTGCAATAGAACAGAATTATCCAGCACTTTACTTCATGGGACTTCTCACTGATTGAAAGAAACATATTTGCTTTGGAACTTGAGTTTGGATTTGGTTTTGCTTTATTATGTTTTGTTTTGTTTTTCTGGTAGAAAAGCCAGAATTCAAATCAAGAAGCAATATAAAAATTGCAACAAAGTTAGAAAATCACAAGGGCAAATTAAGGGTAACTTAATAGGGTAACTTCAGGGTAACTAAATAGGGTAAAAGAAACATAACAGAAATTTTAAATTAAAAGGAAAAGATGCAAGGAAATCCGGTAATAAGACACATACTTCCATATTTTCAGTGTTATGTCATTTATAAGAGTATGGGGAAATGGAAGGCAGAAAGTTGCCAGGCAACCATCTGTTAAAAGACAAATCTTCATCCTACTTTCCAGTAACTCTGCATCAGATAATGAAAATTTATTCTGGTTTATCCAGGTGATCTATCAATGTTGAGTGTGTTTGAAAATGTATGGGGTCCCAGTTCATTATAAAATGAAAAAGAAAATCTGAGAAAAGCAATATACAGTTAGGTACAACTGATGTGGAATGGGACTGGAAGACTCAACAGGTTAAGTATATTTATCTGACTGTATTTGAGACTCCAGATCTGAGATCACCAGTATAATAACATTACCTCAGTTCTTTCCAGGGTATTATGGTTAACAGACGACTGAATAAAAAGTCATCCTCAATTGCTATTTACAGGCCCTTTTTTTCCTCACTCCTCCATCTTCTCATTTGCTCTTTTACTTTTCAGTGCAGCAATGTAATGAGTTTCACTGAGGAGACCTACATTTCACCTAACCCAGCAATGTGAGAGCTTCCAAGCAATAAAATGAACTATGAGTGCATAATACTGTTGGTTATTTTATCATAAATGTGGGACAGGCCACCTTGAAAGAATTACATATCTGTACATCAGGGGCATCATCTCTTGTCTGGTTTTATCATCACAATTTATACAATTTTTCTAGAGTAGGATCATGTTTCCTCCCTTCTTCCACAAGCTGACTATTTCTTCCCCTCAAACAGTTGCTTCTTTCCTCTGCCCTCCCAAGAATCTTGGAGAAAACAGCATACCAAGCTTTAATAACAAATCCTGGGACCAGAGTAGCCCAGTGCTGTCTCTCTGATGGTTCTCCCAGTAACATTGTGGTAATGGGAACTAGCTGGTGATGAAACTTTCCAAGAAGTCCCACTGCCTTTGACATGCTGGTATGCCATCCATGCAGTCTGTCTTGTGTAGTCCTCAATGCTACAAGTCTTCACATTGCATAGGATCAACCTTCTGAAATAGAGCTCTTAGCTCTGAACTGAACTGAGAAATTAGGAGTCAAATCTGTAAAAAATTTATGGACATAAAGAAGAAGACATGGCCTCCAGGAGAAGTGAGGTTATTTCTGTGGAAGTGGTATAGATCTGCAGTGAGAACCTAAGCAGTAAAAAAATCCTAACTCACAGGTACGGATCAGAGGAGTGTGGAGAAAGCACATTAGTGAAGTACCACACAAATAGGACAACTATATCTTCATATGAGGCTAAGAAATAAAAGGGTTGAGAAAGGGAAATATTTTATTTCTCACAGAAGATCTAGATAGTATTTTGAACTTAAGTGAACAGTATCTTTGATCATAGAGAATGCCAAAATAAATATTTGAGAGCTGCTTATCTTTAATCTCATGCAAACAAATGAAAGGCAGACCTTCTATTCTTGGGGTCTCAGGGAGAAAAGGTTGTCTTTGCTACCATGAAATATTTTGAAACAGATCTTCAAAAATATTTAAACAGTTATCAAGGAAATATATGCTTCCTTTGACATATTGACATGTATTCTGCTTCTTGGTCATAGGATTAGTTCTAGATGGTTTCTTCTGAATATTCTGAAGGTTCACTTATAACTGCCAGGATTTTCTTGGTGCTGTAGTAATTTCACTCCTTATTTCAGGAGATCTGCATAATCACATTTCTTGGGAGGGTCCCACAGAAGTTGCAGATTTGACTTGCTGCCCCACAAGGTCAGCCATGGACTTTTATAGAGGTGGATCGGTTTACATTTTTTAATTGGATTTAACCTGGTTCTCTTTATTTGTGACCAAAGGAGGGGAAGAAAGGTTTTCTAAAGAAATATCACACAGGAATAGTGTGGTCAGCAGGACCAGAGTGATGATTGTCCCCCTGCACTCAGCACTGGTGAGGCCACACCTAAAATCCCATGCTCAATTTTGAGCCCCTCACTACAAGAAAGACATTGAAGTGCTGGAGCAAGTTCAGAGAAGGGCAACAGAGCTGGGGAAGGGTCTGGAGCACAAGTCTGATGAAGAGCAGCTGAGGGAGCTGGGGTTGTTCAGCCTGGAGAAAAGGAGGCTCAGAGTAGAACTTACTGTTCTCTACAACTACCTGAAAGGAGATGTAGCCATGAGGTCAGTGTCTTCTTCCAGGTAACAAGTGATAGAACAGAAGGAAATGGCCTCAAGTTGCACCAGGAGTAGTTTAGATTGGATATTAGGAAATATGAAAGTGTGGTCAAGTGTTGGAGCAGGCTGCTCAAGGAAGTATTTGAGTCACTGTCCATGGAGGTATTTAAAAGACCTGTTTGATCTTGGCATTTGCTGAAGACCTGCATGGACCTCTAAAGGTAATGTGTTCTCTTGCCTGGGGATAATCCATCTTTAGCCCAGCTCCTGTTTTTTACAACCCTGCTGCCTGTGGAGACACTTTGAGCCTCAGTTTTGCCTGTGCAGGCCGGCGGGTTTATAGCAAAACTGAACCAGTTAAGCAATATGGAAAAGAGGTTACTGACAGCCTGAGTTCAGAGGCAAGACAGAATTATCATGAGATATTAATACAGACAGAAACTCAGAGACTAAATGGTACAGTGCAGGTAACACTGTAGTTGTGACAGAAACATTCTTTATGTTCTTGTATTTGTGCTTTGAATTGTTATGTAAATAAGCGGGGGGGTTGTCTGTTTATTTGATTTAGTTGTGTATTTTATTTGTTATGTTACCAAAGTCTGTATAAACTGAAAGGCTGCCAATTGCAGTTATAAAAAGTTGCAGCAGAATGAAAGTATTAGTGCTTAAGAGATTTCATAACTGTCTGTTTGCCTTCCATAGCTATTTTCTGCTGGAAAAATCACAGACACCAGAGTAGCTGAGCTGAAGGAACAGTACAGCCTGCTGCATAAGACTGTGATAAGGTATAATATTGCTTTTTAGACTTTCAGTAGCCAAAGCATTATGTCTTGAAAGTAATTTTCTGCTCATGCTGAAGCCTAATTATCATTTAAGACTTTCTTACAGTTACAGTTCACAAACAGGAAGCCAGAACACAAGGTTGAAAACCAGTATTATTTAATAGGAATTTTCAATGTAATTTGGGATACTTAAATCCTTGTTTGAACAACAGCTTTGTTTCTAATACAAACATAATAATATTGGGGATGGATGTACAGACTGCAACAGACAATTTGTGAGTTTAAAATAAATATGTATTTGAAGATCCTGTAGCCAGAATTGTAATATATGAAAAGACTGACCTACTGAACTGACATCATAGAGAGCAACTGAAGAAGCTAAAGCCTCATTTCTAAGAAGGAAAATGAAACTGTAACTCCTAAATAGGTGTGAATTTTACCTTCTGAGAATACTGAGTCACATTGGACAGGAGTGCTAATAGATTTCAGTTAGAAACTTAAGCTTTGAAGTAAAATGAAATTTGGAAATTAGGTGTAGTTGTGAGCCTGCCCTGCACCAGAACTTGCTGGAGGAGAGAGAAGAGGTCATGCTCATAGCCTTGGGCTTGGGCAGGGCACGTGTGAGTGGAAGGAGAGAGACAGAGAGGGACAAAGGGGGACACAATACTGCAGCTGTATCAGGTGAACAGTTTGTCCCAGAACAGAGCAGTCCTACTGAAAATTTTGTAATAATCCATTAGTATTTATATTTATAGAATAATAATTTTATATTAATCACAGCATACCTGTAATGAGTAAAATCAGCACCATGATATTCCTGTTACATTTTTGTAATACATACCATAATATCCACCATATTAACAATATTTTATCCTGCTTTCACTGACAGTCCATATCAAAATCTTTATGGCAATTCTGTCATTGAAGCTAAAGCCTAATTTAAGTATTCTAAAACTACTTCAGGTTATACCTACTTATTTGGGTTATGCTGGGATTTGCTGTGCCTCCTGGCAATCTGAATAGCATCAAGTGCTAAGTAATGTAAAGTAATTTGAAAAAGGGTTCTCAAAATACTGAAATAATAGTTTTTCTTGAGGACAGCTGAGTCTTCTAGTTTTGTCTTAATAAAATGGGGAGTTGAGATATGGTTCTGACTCTGTGAAACATCATCTGATTTTGTTTCAGATTACTGAGATAGCAAATCTTTCTGAGAAGCAAAATTAAAAACAGCACTACTAAATTTTTCTAACTGCTCAGATCTAAATATATTATGTGGGGTTTGTATTAATTGATTGAGAAGGTTTCTGCCAATTGGTGTTCACTGAGGTGAAGCAGAAATCCAGTAGCTGCTAATTAGTTGATTTTTAGCCTGTGTTAGTTTGAAAACAGTCTTTCATTGGAAAAATACAAACATATTCCTACACATTTTATGTATTTATACAGTATTCTTTTATACAGGACATTCATTTATGTAAAGGCAATCCCTTTGTGTGTACAGCAAGTGGAATATGATCTGAGTGTAAACAGGACTCAGCTGTCCTTTCTGTCACACTTAAAACTACCCTTAAGAGCATGCACCAAAAGCATGAAAATGTTAGATGGTAGATTAGATCTCTCATTCTTTCCATCATTCTCACAGGAGTATGAAATGGCTGTACTTGTGTAAGAGAGTGGATCAGAGAGCATGATGTCACATTCTGTATTAGATGTAGTCCTCTGTCACAGCAAAACACCAATGTGTGAACAAGCACTAATTCCCATGGATAAATTTCTCCTCCTGCCAAAAGAAAGCAAGGAAAATCAATTACTAAAAATCAATTATGATCTCCAGTATATTTTAAGAACATCAAGAATGGGATTCAGACATCAAAAGTGGGATTCACTTGTCCATATGTCAACATCGGTAGACGTGCCAATCTGAATGATGTACCAAGGGTCCCTTAACAATCAATAGAAATAAATAGGAACCACACACTTCCTCCTTGTACAGACGTCTCCAAGGGTCTGGTTTTCTCCATCAGCTGTAAGGACTGTCCTGGTGGTAAATGCACTATGTGTGTATATTCTCTTCCTGCAAAGAACCCTTCACAAAATCAATGCTGCTTTTTAATTGTTAGTTTTTCACCCTAATATCTGCAGTGCAGTTCTGTAGATCAAGAACTTATTTTTTCACCTATTACAGTTGAATTCAATCCCTTTCCTAATTAATGCCCATCTGTCCTAGTGTTGTTGCAATGCCATGTTAAGACAAATGTCACAGGATGAGATCTTCAAGCTGTGTATTTTCTTCTTTCCTTTATTAGCACATAAAAATCTCAAGGTGAAAGCCATATACATCTTAAGCAGCACAGTTCCTTGTGACATCTGTGCCAAACTATTGCAACTGATCTCTCTGATATACAACACAAATTTGTCTGATATGATGAGGGCAATTAGTCTGTGTGCAGGTAGCTTCCAAGGCTGTTGCCAGTGTACACAGAGCTATAACTGTATAATGCAGTCCTCTGTTTAGTGGCAAATAGTCCTCTATTTCTTGCTTTCAGTTCGGCACAATTTGGCATTCTGAAAAGCTGTAAGATGTCACCTGGCAGATAACATCTTTGATACTTTTCTTCAAAGTCTTAAGTGCATTTGAATTTATGTTTGCTGAGAACAGGCTGTCATCCCATTGTGGTGCTGTCTCACCCATCCACTTTGCAGGAAGGCTTCATCTAAAGTTGAAGTATCTGAGCTTGTATTTGGCCCCTGAAAACCCTTTTAATTACTTAATTGCATGGTCTACTTGTAGATTTTATTTATATTATCTCAATTTAGGAACCTACTATGAGTATTCTGATAACCCAAACTAGAAGATACTCAGATAATAATGAAGATTCATTAGCAAATTTGGAATCCTATTTTCTTAAGCCTCTGCTAAATTACCAATTATTTCACAATTTCACAGTCTGCCACATCAGATTGCACAAACTTACTTTTGCAGTCATGTGATTCTATATGTGTACATTGTATAGATGTGCAGTTATTTCTTCATTGTCTTCAATTAAATTTAAATGAACACATGAAAAAATATTGTTGGCATCTGTAGGGAGCAAAATCGAGATTCAATACTCAATTCTTGTTTCTATTTTTCCTTTTCTTTCTTATCTTGAAAAAAATCAATACTAAAAATTTTGTTGTGATGAATTCACTTCTGTGTTTATGTAACTGTATGTAAAATGTATGTTATGAAAGAATTGTGTTTGAAATTATGTGTATTACTACAACCAATTAAATTTTCTCCCACAACTGCATACATGCTGTTAGATTTAAAGAATATTGAAGTGTCATATAGAATCCAGTGTCTATAAGTTGGTTTATTTTTCCTTTAATATATGTGTGTAAACACATGAAATTATTTGTTCATGATGAAGGCACACTGTTTTTTGTTGAAATCTGTGGTTTTCTTATTTTCTGGTTTAGAAAAAGGAAGTGTTTATCTAGGGAGAAATGTTTCATGAATCAAAACTTTTTCTGCTATATTATTTCATTATGTTTGTGCAGTATAGTCAGTCATTTTATATTTTTATCCTCATTTTACAATCTCAACTCTATTTTATAGTGTGATACTTAATTTTGTTTTTCTGTTTAAGCCATAAATGTCAGATTGCAGCCAAAATTTATGTCTGGAGTTTCTCAATATGGGAAATTCTAAGTTTCTTTGTTCTACAAAATATTTATTACACTGTTTTTTTAATTAGTAAAAGGCAAGTGATAGAGTTCTTTATTCTTCTCCATAATTTGTGACTAATTTTAGTATAATGTTATATAAAACTCATAATGTAGTAATATTGAGGAGGCATACACAATGATTTCTCTAGCATAAAGCATAGGTTTATGTGTGGTACACTGTATATGAATTTCCATACTGTTGTTCCTTTTAAGAGTTTTCCATAATAATCAATGTATTTTACTAACAGCCTTTAGGATGTTTTTCAGCTGTCATCACACAGGTTCCTAAGTAAATTATGAATACCAGTCTCCAGACACTGACAGGAGTTAGATTTTTGTTTCTGTGGAGCTAGACTGGTGATACAAGTCAGATCAGATCATTGATCATTGACCTACAGGCCTTAGAATAAGCTTCCACAGATGTCCACAAATGTATTTTCAACTTGTGTATCACTACATGAGTTAATGCAGATATTGATAGCACTACAGCAGTAGCAAGATGGAATTCATCACTGGGTAAATGTCCCAGTGTTTATTAAGAACTTAAAGTTGTCATATAGGCCAGATTGGGCCTTGACCTAGAGAATATTTCACTATTATAGAATCAGATCTAGCCTTTGGCACTTCTTAGGATAAAATGGATTCCCTGTCTCTTCATTTGTGTCTAGGAAGTGTAGACAAATAAATTAGACTAAGTAAAAGTTCTGTCATCTGGTTAAAATTAGATGAGATGAATCTCACTCCAGCTGTAGGTATAAGGAACCCCCTCCTGAGACCAGATTCCACTGCTCTCAGGGCATCGTGGGATGATTTGGATCTCAATAGAACTCAGGAGGTCCAATCTCCTGTCCAAGTCAGGATCAACTAGGAGGTCAAACAAGATTATTCAGATCTTAATTCCATCTCATCTTGAAAACCTTGAATTAAATGTTATAGGTATGTAAAGAAGTATAAATACAAAGCTTGTGCTTCTCATCTACAAGTTCTAAATTTGTCTGTTTAATGTAGTTTACAGGAATCCGAGAGCCAGCTGTTGCAGGAAGCCGAACGCCTGAGTGCAGAACTGGAACAGCAGTGTGAACTGGAAAAAGCAGAGCAGCTCCCCGAAGGAGCTTCCAGCGAAGCTTCCCAAATAAAGCAACAACTTCTTAGCTGCCGAGGTGAATACAATGCTATTAAAGGAAGAGTGTATGAAAATCGGCTGAAGGTGGAATGGTAGGTGAAAGTGGGAAATGCTGATAATTTTGTTATAGCTAATCTAAAAAGATCATAACATGGAATAAAATTCAATCTCCTTTACATGGACACATTTCTTGATGGGTGTTGTTAAACAAGTTGCCACAAACTTTCCCCAGTAACAGCAACATGTCAGTGGTGAATAAATTTACCATGGTGAGATTTGTAGATAATTTTAAATTTAGAACATGGTATGGTGTCCTTTAAAATGCTGTTTAGAAATTACTACATTGCATGAATAATATTTAGGTAGGGAAATTAACATGAATAATTCTAGTCTAAGACACCTTCAATACAAATGTTTAAAGAGACCTGTTGGCTTGGATTTTATGGAACAGTGTCATAAATAGACCCAATGCTATTTTTAAGATCTGTAGCATGGTGTATTCAAGTTTCTCTATTCAGGTATTCAAAGGGGAGGAAGTACTTGTATATTCTAATGTCAGAAAAATGATACATTTGCTGTGAAAGAACTGAAATCTTAACATATCTATATAAGGACAACAGTCCAGAATTAGCTTGGTATTGTATACATTTCAATTATCTGCATACTTTATAGTAAAATTACAAGCAGAACTATTGCATTTGGAAAAATATGTACCTAGGCATATGAAACCAGATTTTTATTTTGTGGAGGGCTTGCTATTTTTACCCATCTTCAATCCAGCTGTAGTGTCATTGGTGTGTATATAAACAAAAACATGTCAGCATATAAACACAAACATGTCAGCATCTCAGCAGTTAAGATTATTATTCTGCAAGGAAATCAGGAACACTGTACACACTGCATGAAGCAGATTTTTCTGGCAATCCTCTTTCTTTTTTTTTGGTTTTTTAGAGCCAAATGTTTACTCTAAGAGAAAAAGAAACTTGAGAATGAAGCAAATTTGGAGTGGGAAAGAAACATGGAAAGCATCTGGAAAAAATTATTTGCTATGAGATAACTAAGAAACATGAAATTTCCTGAAATAATTATTAAATACAGAATTTATTGCAATTTCCAAGCAGTGCAGAAATGAGGTTTTCAGAAGTATCATGCTTTTTAACTCTTTGCCCTCATATCTTATGAACATTTTTCACTGATTTTGCATCAATTTTCAAAAAAAATATGAAGATTTATATGTTTAGGGAGTATTTTCCCATTCTCTATTTTCTACCTCTAGTCAGAAGGAGAATTCTATCCAAAATGCAGCACAGCTATTATTTCAATTACCCTTGCACATTTACTGGATTCATTTTTATATATGAACTGAGTATCTTGCAGATTAAAAATCCACCTTTTGGGTCAGTCATGCTGTAAAAAATGTTCCTTCACTGTAGTAAGAAACTTATGTCTTTTGTATTGCCCGGGATCAAACCCAGCTGTACAGTCTGACCAGAAGTCCATGAGCTGCATTATCTAATGGAGACCAAAAGGGCAGCCCCAGCTGCTTATGATGTGGGGATTTCATGAGCCAAATACAGTCCTCTGTGTTTGGGAATCCTCAGCTGACCCCTGTTCCTTTGAACTCCTCTGGTCTCCTCCAGAACAAACTTCTGCCATTGCAACACGCTGGGCAATGAGTTCCACAGATTAACTACATAGGAGCTGCCACCTCCTTGCTTTTTTAACCTGACTCCTGCAGCTTCATTTGGTGTATTGGATGAGACAATGAACATCAGATTTACTGCTGCAGAATGATGATAGATCTCTTTTGTACAACTCCTTCCCCTTTAATCTGTCATTTTTTCAGACTTGAGAGCTACAGATTGATAATTGTTCCTTGTTTGGAATCTGTTTCATGCCTGATGGTAGCATCGGGTCTTATGTGTGTTGTGGGTGTGGAGTGAGAAGGATGTGCCTTGGTTATGTGTGGATTTGCTTATTGGGAGAGAAATTCCAGAAATGTTCAAGAAATTATACTGATTTTTAAGTTGGACTAATATGGAATAAGCAGGACTAGCACAGTATGTGTGAAGAATGGGTGAGTGAATGTAGTGGAGAAAAGAGAAATGGACTATGAAGAAAACCAGATAATGGGTGTGAAAATATGTTTGTAATGAAGGGATGAGTTTGGTTGCCTGTGAAAGACAGTGAAAATGAATGTCCAGAATAGAGTTGTGAGTATGAGGTGATCTAATAGTAACACTAATGTAAAATTGAGATCTATATGCTTGCTGGTTTTACCCAAAGAATAAAGCAACATTTTCTGAAATACCTGTGTACATAGACAATGTCACAGACAGAGGGGAGGGAAGCTGCATCAAAGGTATTAGAAGTTTGCTGTTAGGTTGCTGCTTGGCTTCCTTCATTTCTCAAGATAAAAAGTCATGATCCAACCTCTCTTGGCCCTTGATCTCTCTGGAACACAGTTTCCCTTGTTGTTCAACTGTGTTAATACAGTCCCAGGAGTGCTTGGCACTTACAAGTAAATTTCTCTTTGGGAATTATGACTAATGGCTGTCCAGTCTGAAAACAAACATGTTGTTTATTTATCTTTGTATGTATAGCAGGCAGGGAACATGAAGGGGGAAAGGTTTTGAAGGGATTATCTAGGTCTCTTATCTACTGCTTTATCCTTTTTTTAGAATGTCTACTCAGACCTATGGCTGAGCTGCAAGTGAGAAATCTTATCTTGTTTCCCTGGTTCTGCAAATCTGTTCTCCTGATTCTGTAAACCTTTCTTTCTCTGAAGCATCCCTCTTCTCTCTGATGCCTTTGTTTCCTGCCTTGATTCACTTCCTCTGATAGCTAAGAGTACTTAGCACCTTTTTTGCACTCAGATTCAAATCTGACAACAATGACATTTCGCTCTAGTGAAGTCATACAGATATGTCATAACATTAGCAACTGTCTCAAGGTCTCTTAATATTCCATACTCTTCGATACCTTTTTAATTTGCTATTTGCTTGCCTCTGTAAACAATTTTTCCAGACCTTTCTTAACTGCTGAAGGTGATATTTCATCTTCTGTTTTAGTTCTTTGTTGTTCCAATGAATACTCAACATTTCCAGAATAAATTTAAATTGCTTTCAGCATTGAAAGTTTTCAGGAATTTTGTGACATTTTCCATACTTTGAATAGTTACATGAGGTATTCCAAAGCATCTCTGACACACTTCAGCTGCCAGGGAGGTCACCCTGAGGGTGACTGCGTGGATGAGGTGTGTTCCCACTGTAGGTATGTGCCTTCTCTTCCAGTCTGTGCCCTGTTCTGCCATATGGCTGTACTGGGCCCATTGCTGGTGTGTCTGTCTGAGAGCTCAGCACAGGAGGAGAAAAGGGCTGGAAGGATTTTACTGAGTTATAAGGCGTGGGCCTTATCCCATCCCAAAGTCAGAGCTGACTCTGTGAGTATTCTTCCTCTCAAAAATTACTTGGCAAGGGTAATAATTTAAAAGGAAAAGGAGTCATCTCCACTCACTTCTGCTAAAATTGCATTCAGACCCATGAAATTTCTTCATACAATTGATAAGAAGCCTCAGTAAATAAGAATATAGACCAAAAAATCAAATTAGCAGAACAAGAAGGAAAGAATCAGTGTGGTCAGGAAGGATTTGTTCTGGCTCAAGGAGACATTTCACTTTAATGTTCATGTGAGTCCTGGAGTTCTGGTTTATGAGACAAAATAAAGAAGAGCTGCTTTTCTTTATTAAACAGGGGTATGAACAGTAGTTTATTGTTGAGAAATAATAAATACTAAATCTAATCGGTCATCTAAACAATTTATTTAAAAGTAAGCAGTTAATTTGTACTAAATTTATCTATAACAAGAGTTTGTGAGCTTAAAGGTGCCTGATGCTTGAAAACAATTTTATTTGAAAGCCTAGGTCCAATCTCTTGCTCTCAGAGTGATTTGTTCAGGTAACAAAGCAGCTCCTCACTGAAGTACTCTGTGTAACTGCATGCAAGTCAGGATTGCAAAATTGATTTTGTCCTTGTAGAGGCATTGCAAATAAGGAAAACTATTTCAATACCTGTAATTATTTCTGTATTTGTCACTCAATAATTAAAAAGTGAAAAGTTAAGCTTTTGTCCATAGCTTCTCTAGTAAAGAATTACAGGCCATAAATAAAATAAATAGAGTCACAGCTGAAGTTTTTATCAGCTGGTCTTGTGACTGCATTCTCTGGTACCTACAAACTAATTAGTTTAGAGTCTTACAGGAAGCCCATGCTGGCAGCTTGTCAGCTGTGATAACTTCTACCTGTGGTCACTAGATTTTAGTTGTGAGGTACCAAACACCTTCTGTGGATTTCCAAGCAATCCCAGCTATGAGAGAGAGTAGCTGAAGGAGTTCACTTTCTTGCATAATGGGACTTCTAATGATAACAGCATTGTGGTTATTTCATGAACTGAGGAAGTGAAATGGACCTCTGTTGACAACTACCACCACATTTCTTAATCTCTTGTCTTAATTTTTTTTCTGTGTCAGCTTGCAGCTGTAAATGTCTCTCAGGAAAAAATCTGGAATGTATTTTTATTAACGGCACAGTTTTCCAACTGCCTTTTTTTAACTCATTACATCTTCATCTATGACAGCTTTTCATGTACAATACTCTTATTACACTTCATGAAATAAGAAGAGCAATGTTAGAAACATCTGCACACATTAATGCTTAAACTTTAGAATTTTATCTTCTTTCCATTGTGTGTGTTGTTAGAGGTATAATAATTATACTAGTAAAATCCACATGATGTTGAAAACTACCTCCATCAGGGAAGAGCTATAAAATAATGGGAAATTCAAATGCCTAATGCCAGTTGCAGCTGTTTTGTTTGTTGTGATTGTTGTCTAAGTAAAACATTCATGAGGTTGATATCCATACAACACAGATTAAAAGATTCAAATGCTAAATGGAAAGACCAAAATTTCTCCACTTATCATACATTAAGTTTCTGTGTTGATCTATTAAATCAGAGACTAAACTTATTTGATTTTTAAATGCGTGTTAATCATCCTGCCCCCCCTTTAGAGTCTAAGAGAGATATATGTTATCTTCAACTGGTACTTTGTGCCATTCTGAAACAGTCATCTGGGATGTCAGATGACCTGCCCTTTGGAGGCCCCAGTTTTTATCCCTGACAGTAAGGAAGCCCAGGATGTTAGCATGGGGCTGCCTGTCTGACTTCTGGCTGTGGGAAGCTGGATCAAACTCATTGCACAAAAGGGAGAGACTTAACTTCTTTCTTTTCACCCATTTTTTATTTTTACATTTCCACTGTTTTTTATACGGAAGTAGTTGGTTTGCCAGCTATTTAGGTAGTTTGGTCCTTGCCATTCACTGTTGCCTCTGTTTATGTCTCAGAAAATGAAGTGTTCAAATCATTTTATTTTTGCTGGATGGAAAAGTCTTTGTTGTGAAACTGGAATGGTTCCACAGGAATCTGTCCTCATGAGTGAGGAATGTGACAAAATGAAAACAGTGTCAACTTTGCTCTCCCTCCTGATCTTTGGTATTGCACTTTTGATCGTCCAGCGTGATATGAAAGAGGGCACAGCACGGACTAACCACAAGCCATGCAGTACCTCTTTAATCATTTTGCACAGGACTTATTTAATAATATTTTGTGGCAGTCAAACAGTTATGGGTATTTGTGCAAAGTAGGCATTCATTATCCCTAGTGTGATTATGCCAGTCCCAAGGAGTTCAATTAGGAGTACTGCCAAAATGGGTTTGGAATATGATTTTGGAATTTTTGAATTTTTTTTTTACATTAATTTTTTCAATTTTGGGGGAACACTTATTTAAATTCAACTTTTTTCTTTAAAAGAGTTTGTTTTGCAAACTCCTTCACTCTGTGAGTGTTCAAACACTGGCATTGAAATTGGTTTTTAGACTTTACCCAATCCCTGTAGAAGCATACTTGCAGTCTGCCCTTACAAATATCATACATGCTGTATATCAACAATATCTACTCTGTGTCTGTTTTCTCTTTGCTCTTCATCTGAGCTGGAGCTTATTATTCATGGGAGGGACGTTGTTTTGTTTTGTTTTGTTTATAGTGCAACACCACCAATCCAGTTCTCTTTTTTTTTTTTCACTATTTCATTTCCTTAATTGGAAATATGTTGCCTGAGACTTCCAGGTATAAGCTTCACTCCTTTTGTTGGAGGACTCCAAAGAAAGAGTTTATTGAGAGAGTGGGGGTGGTGGAGTGTGAGGGGGAACCTTAAATCAGCACTGCTAAAGGACTGAGCGTAAGGTCCTAGGGATGGTCCTGTATGAGGTTGGCTGCTGGGAGACTGATCCCATGACCACACACTGTGAAACCTGAACCGCCATCACCACCAGCACGCAAAGTCTTGCACTTCTGCTGGAAGGTTTCGGAAGAAAAAAAGAGAAATAGCAGTCAGGTGCCTCTTTTCTGTATCAACTACATTAGGAGGTAACTGTAGCAGCTACTTTGGGTGGGTGGGGCTGCCCAGGAGTCCCCTGCCATTGTTTATAGCTCCATGTGACACAACTGTTTTATGGAAGTTTGTCCTCTTCTCGTAACGCTTCCCTAACTTAAAGAATTATTTATTCTACCAGACTGCCTTTGGTCTCAACAAACCCTGACCAGCACATCCCCCCACTGGAGTTATAAACATAAATTTAAGCACTGAAGTTGATTCTTTGCTGTACCTGGGACAGAGGATTTGTTTGTTCCACCTATTCCTTAGCTGCAATCTTTACTTCTTTATAGCCTGAGACTCTGCAATGTCAAATTCCATTGCAAGAACCTGCCTCCTTGTTTCCAGTGAATAGCACAGTGAATAGAAAGTTGTTTGGTTGTGGTGGCATACAGACTGCTGTAGCCAATTTACCTACTGTAGGTGCAGAACTGCTCTGTGCATGCACTGAGGATGTACAGATGTACCTTCAACAGGGATAATTTTTTGTATTTGACAGTATTTACCTACCTGCTACTAAGAAGCTCTCTATTGTAAATCCAACAAGCTTGTTGGTTGAGCTCTCTTTTTATAACCATTCCTTCCTCTTTCTCAGGGCAGTGTTACTAAATACCCACAAGATCTCAGAACTTTCTTATTTTTTCCTTTTCTCCTTCTTCACTTCTTTAGCATCTGTCCCTATTGTTGCCTGAAATTAAATTGCAATTTAGTTCTGGATATAGGTTAAGATCACTGTGACTATTCAATTTACTTTTCTACCATACTCTTTTGGCTTAGCCTATAACCCTGCCACTTTTTAGGATTTTTTTCCACAGATCCAGTTCAGATTAGAGGACCTGCACTTATAGTTGTCTGAAGAGTAAATGTGTATGTGAAAACATTAATAGGAAGAAGATTTCTCACTGCAACTGCATTTTATTTGATATTTGAAGTCTTCATGGCTATTTATTACCCACTTCCTCTTTCCTTTTGCCACATTTTCATGTTAACATTTTGTTTTCTGAGGTTGGGAGGAACTGTGGGTGTCAGGTGCCACTAGTAAAAGGCAAGGGTGAGTGAGGCATGAATGCACCCCTGAAGGAGGTGGTCAGACTAAGAAAAATCAGGTTCAAATGATTAGATGTGTGCACTGTAGAAAAATATGTGTGCACCTCCATACAAACACCCCGTCCTTCAGGACCCCCTGTTACCAGCCAGCAAACTTCTTTTAAATCTGAGCACCTTTCATGATAATTCACCATGTGTTTTAGTCTGACACAGGATAGGATTTCACACTTTCTTCCCATTTATTATATTACAGTTATGATTGTTACATTACTAATATATTGAGCTCTGCTTTGATTTTTACTGTAGTTTGCGAGAAGAAAAAAAGCTTCTGGAAAATGAATATGAAAGAATTTCAAAAGAACAGGTAAGTACAAAACATGAGAAAAATAATGGTTTATGTTCTGTCAGCTAACATATAAAAACATCACTGAATATGTTTTCTCAGTGTACATTTAAAAGTTAATTCAAAATAGAATACATAGTAAAATAGATTTTAAAAGAAAGCAGTTTTTATATGCTATGTTATATCATTCAATTTTGATAACTCTAGGGTGAGCAATAAATAACTGATTCAGAAAAGATCTGGATTTTTTTGGTTTACTCAAGAAAATGTTTCTTATATTCAGCAAATGGATACTGCATGTAAAGATAGCTGCAGGTTTTTGGTTCTAGGATGTGAGCATGAAAAATACATTTGTAGTCATAAATCCTGAGAAACATATGTGGGTTTGTTGGAAATAAAATTCTGTTAGTATTGATAGAAGAAACACACATCTCGTAAAAACAATACATTTCATATCTTGTCAGTAAAACTTTTATCATCATTCAATATTACTGTTTGTGTTATCAGAAGCCTGCAAAATGTAAAAGGGAAAATACAATTAATCTGGCCTTTTATTTCATTTTTAAAGAAAGACAATAAAATGAAACAATTGAAAGAAAATTGTGATGAGCTCAGCAAAGAAGTAATCCAGAGGAAAGCAGAAATTGATTCAATAAAAGAAGCTGTTTCAACCAAGGAAAAGCTGATATTAGCAGACGAGGAAGAAATGGAAAAGCTTCAGGAGATGCAGACTTATTTAAAAGTAACACAAAATTAATTGTGCCTATGTATCTGTGAGTGCATGTGCGTGTGTGTGTGTACAGTACATGTTTTGCCCCAAGGAGCAGTGAATCTTCTGGATGTTGTCATTCCAAATTCATTATGTCATTACATTAAATATTAGACCATTTTCAATAGGCATGAAACATGCTGTTGTGCCATATCCTTATTACTCCTTTAGGAAATAATAATAGTCACGCTTTTGATTAAAAAGTGGTTTCTAGAAATACTTCTTAGCTATGTTGTGGTATTGTAGGCTGCTCAAATTACAGTTAATACAGATTTATGCTGAGAATTAAAAACATGCCTGAGTCTACTTCTTTCCGTGGTATAAATTGCATAATAAGATGTATTAATTATATTCAAGCATAATTGTTGTCTTGAAGACATACTAAAATTGTAAACATCAATGTTTAGTTTCAAAAGTAGCAGCTACAATTCTCTGGGAAAAACTCAAGTAATTCAAAAATACGTTTCCTACCGATTTTCACAGCAGTTCTAAATGAATATTACTGCTATGAAAACTCATCAGCTTTTGAGGCTATTAATCAAACCTTTCTGTTTTGTCACTAGGCTGAGCTAGTTAGGATCCTTGGTGTCCCAAAGCAACTTGCAAAAGAAACTGAGAAGTTGAATCAGAAAAAAATGTATGTTTTTAATAAATAATTCTGTATACATTAATATATATATATATATGTATGACTTCTTCTCATCCCTTGGTTATAGAAATGATTGAGGATAGTTGTTGATTTAAATTAGGATCACAGTTGACAGTGTGGCCTGAGCTACAGGCCCATTCTCCCTTGGCCCTTCTGTACCAGCTGTAGAGTCACAGGTGCTTCGCTGTAAGGTCCTGAGTTGTGGTCTCTAATGCTTCATTGGGGAAATGCAAGCCAGCAGCCAGTCTTTTCTTTTTCTCTCTTCTGAGGCTGGGGTTCTTCTCCTCAGGAGCATGGCATGTGCTGCTTTCTCTAAGTGTAAAATCAAATTAGCACTGTGCAGTTCAGCCAGGTCATTCACAGATCCCAGTGGTCCAATTGCCATCCAGATGAATGGTGAGGTTTGTACCCCGTTTGTGCACAGGGTTACATGGAAGTTTGTGTGCTTCCAGTCCCTATTTGTAATACAGAAACTGTTTGATTATGTTAAATTTCTCAGGTTTAAAACTTGTATGATGGTTTTCTTCTACATTTTCCTTACTACTCTGCTTAATGCAACTCTGCCATCATAAATCTAAGTTTGCCCTGTAGTATTACAGAGAAGCAATTTCTAAAATCTACACTGTGTACATTGCTATTAATGAAATATTTAAATGAGTATTTATATTTGTGTCACATCACAGAATAAACTAACCAGAGTTCCCAGTTTTAGGAAGAATATTTAGAAGTGTCACACCCATGTACCTAGTAATATAGACAGAAATCAGTTTACTAGAACTCTTTTTAATACTGTCATGGTGCTAAGCTGCCAGTTAGCCCCATGGCTATCTGCAAGTTTATTGTTGGACTACATTGGAATTTGAAGGTTTTCACTGTCTGCTTCCAAACATTAAACATATATTGTTGTGAAATTATTTTGTGTATCCACAAAAACTGGCAAAATGCATCTTGTCTTTTAAATATGCATGTGGAAAAGTTGACCCTTACTGCTTTGTTAAAATATATCTACAGCGATGCAGAGAAGAAGAATGAAGCCCTTAATGAGGAAATAGAAGAATTGAATAGAACCCTGAAAGCCACTGAACAAAAGATTGAAGAGATTTTGAGAGAAAGAGAAGATGTAATGAAGGAACTGAATGAGAGACAAACTTTGATAGAAAAGAATGAACGGGAATGCATTACTTTGACAAAATTACTGGAGATTAGCGCAGAGAAGGAATTAGCCATCCTATCAGACAGGTTAGAGGAAGAGACATGAGCCACATGGAAAGAATGAATGATTCTCTGTTCTTGAAAGTCTACTTCTTTTTTCTGCTGTTGGTTCTATTTTCGAGTTTTATGATGCAACCGATGCAAATTGTAAATTATCAGGCTTGGTTTTGACTTCAGAAATGTTTATATAAGAATTTGGAATCTGGAATCTAGGATTTGGCTTGAAGAAGAACATCAAAAAGCATAAGTATTTGATAAAATCCTGTGAGATTTTGCTCTTAAAAGTGAAATATGTGAGAGAGTTTCTCTCTTTAGTGCACTTATTTTCTTTCCTGTTTAACCCACTGAAAGTAAATTGAAAAATAAAAATGTATGTCATAAGTTTAACTTTCAAATGAGCATCATAGATGTCTGCGCTCATGTACTCCTGAATTTCAGTGGGGATTGGTTAATCATCTCTTCAATATTCATTTCAATTATGATTTTATATTTACTTGGTAAAGTAAAATAAACTGTTAGGTTGAAGGCAAGCTTCAAATGATTACTCCTTTGCAGAGGGAGATTTATAATTGTAATTCTGGCCATATGCTCAGCAAAAATGCTTTTGCCTTTCAAGCTTTGTATTAGAGGCCCATGGCATCTTGTTTTGAAATGTTCCTTCATACTAAAAATGTGTTTTCTTCTTCCTATATGTACTAGTTTCCCTGGAATTTTTAGCATATTTAGAACAGACTGTGAGACCTCACAGACATAATTAGGGTACTATAATTGATTATAGTTATAAAAATGCTACCTTCTTAGGTAATTTTTTTCAGTATTTTGAGTCTGTCTTGCTAAGCCATAGTGATGAGGTACTCAAAACCCATTAAAATACTCGTGCCTGTTTATATATATGTCTTTATCAATTACCTGTTTCTAAAATTCTGTGTCTATCTATGTAGACAAATTCTGGAAACTAATTTAAATAAATGTATCTTGGAGAACAAAAAGCAACAAGATATTCTCAGTCACCATCAAACACAGAAAGATAAGGAACTGAAAAGTTTAAAAAAGATAGAGTTACAACTGAAAGGGATTGGTGAATCCTTGGAAGGAGATAAGGCAAAGCATAAAAGACTCAAATCAGAGGTCTGTATGAATGCATTGATCATAAAGATTGTAAATTTTCTTGTAAGAAATACCTCCATGAAATCTCTTAACAGTCCTACAGGGGAAAGGGGGGAAGACTGCTATTTCACCTTCCTCATTTTCTCCTTGCTTTAGTATTTCACCCATTCCTCTTTCAACAATGCTTTACTCTTTTCCGTTTTGCTTAGTCTTTTGGCTGTGGTAATTTTAAAGGGAAGTACCATTCTGCTTGTGTATTCAAAGCATTTTCTTTCTTTTCTGCTTCCAGTTCTTTCTTAAAAATTTACTTTGTCTATAAATATTTTTATATTTCCTTTCCCTCATCACTGGTTCTTCCATTCTCTCTTTTTTATATTTATTTTCTCCTGTACTTGCTCAGCCTAGATTCTGAGTCATATAAAATTAATCTTGTTTAGTCAGGTGAATCACAGCACTTCATGTTTCCTACCTTGGCACTGTTCTTGAAATTTTTCTTGGTCCTTCTAAGTAATTCAGAGCAGAAAAGAGTAGTACATAATTGTAAAGTTTTAAAAAATAGCTATATGTATCAAAGCTCATATGTATTTAGCTTTGCTATGTAAACAACTCCAATTATTACTTGATAATATTTAATATTATTAAACAATATTTTTTGTCTGCCTTGAAATTCCTCCTCAATTCACATGTGTGTTACCTAGTAATATAAACTCACCTGGGAGGAGTGAGAAAAGCTCTATAACTGCACAACAAAGTTTTAGATTGAATTTCCTGAAATAATGATTAAAGGGCTGATTCATGTTCCAGACTTTGATCTTAAAGCTTAAAGAGTTTCTGTTCAGTATCAGCTAAGAGAATCTGGGAGATGGTGTTTTTGCTTGTGTTCCCATGGAGGAAATGTTCCTGGATGGAGAACCACAATTGTTTAAAACCATGTAATGCTAAAATCAAATGCCATAATTCACCAGCAGCTGTGGTTAGAGTTCACAGTCTGGGGTGAGATCCAAACCCAGCCCAGCCCAATTCCTTCACCCTGTGGAAGGACAAGACCTTGTATCTGTCTTACAAATAGCATCATCCTGAGGAATAGAGGAAAGGGAATGCCATGAGAGACAGAAGTGGAATTCTAACCAGTATTTTACTCCAGCAGCTGCAGGATACTACTCTAATGCAAATAGGCCACAGCAGTAGAGTTGTTTTAGCCCATCCTCCAATGCTTGGTGTTTTCTCTGATTCTTTTCCTGGCTCTGTTAGAAGAGCAAATGTGAAATCACCACTCCTCTGCAGCGTAGCCAATTGAAATACAGTACTGCAGTAAGGAAGAGTCAAGTGGCCAGCTTGATTCTGCTTGGATTTTGCTCTATTGGGACAATTTTAATTTGTAAGACTTGGAAACACACCTAGCAAAAATTAAAAAACAGTATTTTAAGTAGATAAAATTTATTTAACTATTTAAAACCCCAGATTTACATTTTTTTCAAAGTGAAAAAAATCACAAGAATTAATTGTTTGTATAAATATGTGACTGCAGAAGCAGCAGTACATCAGTGTGGTTCCCCAAATTTCTTCTTTTGAATCATATGTTGAGCGCAGAATGACTGGTTTGTAGAGCAAGGAAATTACAGGAACACTTCCTTCAAATGTATTTTTCCCATTAGTAAGTTGTGAAAGGTCAGCTATTGCTAAACACCAGCATTGTGTGTGAAAGAGAACTGCTGCTCTCCAGCCCAGAGCAGAGCTGCTGCTCCTCTCCATGTGAGCCTTCTCTTTGGTGAGGCCAACGCTGAGACAGCCAAAAGTGCCTAAGTTTAGCCCTGTCTTACATGAACAAAAGTCCTTAATGGATTTAAGATGTTTATATGAGCTTTTTACTTTTACACAGCAGAAGTGCTAACTAATATATGTTCTACAGAAAAGCTATTTTTGCTCCCAACACAAGACCTAAATTCACTTTCTTAGGACAGGCTTTACTGACATTTTAGTAAACATAAGTCAAATCAAATCTCAGAGCTGGAAGCTGCAACCAAAGTAACTCCACACTTTGACCTTTACTGTGTCCCTTGTTTCTCTTTCCCATAATGCAAATGAACAGCATGTAATTTTACAGTATGATCACAGAAGTGAAAATAACAAGTGCAAAACATCTATTTATCAGTTTTGATTTATAGTGTTTTGAACTCTAATATTTGGTTGAGATCTGAGCAAGATATCACATGTGTATTACCTTTGAATATCTCCCCGGTGTGTTGTTAAATGTAATTTTTTTCCCACCCATATGATATACAGATTTGCAAATAGAATCATTTGGGTTGGAAGTAACCTTTAAAGGTCATTTGGTCCAAACCCCTGAAGGAGGCAGGGACACCTTCAGCTAGATCAGGTTAATCAGACCTGGCCTTGACTGTTTCCAGGGATATGGCATCAACCACCTCTCTGGGCAACCTGTGCCAGTGTTTCACTACCCTTGTTGAACAAAAATTTTCCTTATATCAAATTGTCCCTCTTTTATTTTAAAATTAATATGCCTTGTCCTAACTCGACAGGTCCTGTTTGTCCCCATCAATTACAGAGAGGCAATATATGCCTGCATGCATTTAATTCTTGCTTTCTTATAACCATAAAGAATTTTTAAGTGAAATTAGTCACAGTGAGGCCAGTACACCTTTTGTCTTACAAGTTATATAATGTAATTAGTTGTAGTGAGAGTAATCAGATATATTTTATTCAGAGGTAGTTTTTACTATGTATTCCTTTACATATTTGATGTTAAAATCTGATTGAATAAATAAATTTTCCCATAATGTACATAAAAAATTAATACATAAATGATTGTGTTATCAGATTTTACTTTCTAGGGCCTAATGAAAATCCTGCTGTAGTGACAAAAGGAAAAAAATGTAATATCTATTCTATGTAGATATGAACTCTTTTTTTTCCTTTGATAAGTTCAGAATTTCACTCTGAAAACCCTCTCTGAATTTAGAAGGTAACATTTTTATATACTCTCTTTGTGTTTATTGTTTTTTTAATGATAGTTTAGTTACTGAAAAGCATAAACCTTCTAAATTTATGAAGTTTAGGGTTCACAGTTCTTGAAAGAAAAATTTGAGAAACTTCAATAATTTGCTGAGGAACTCTACTCAATGAAGCGTTCTTGTACTAGTGATTATAAGAGGAGAGAAAATTAATTTCTTAATTTGAGTAGCTACTCCTAATACAATATCTGCAGTTTACATTTTCCTCATTTTTTGTTTTCATCACTCTGTGCTTGGTTTATTTTTGTAGGCAGAAATTAACTCAAGAAACAATGCAGTATTATTAGAAAGACGACGAGAACTGCAGGAGGAGGTCGAAACAATCAAGAGAGGTTTAGCTGAACAGGTGCTGAGTTCTGCTTTCTCATAGTTTTTCATTTTGACAGTTGGTTTTCTATCATGAGAATAAAGGGATTATTTGAAGAAAAAAATAATGGGAGTTTCTAGCTGCAGCTTTCTGGTGAGAAATGTATTTGTTCAGTTTTAAAGACCACTTGTCTTTCATTTTTAAAAAACATTTTTTGGTGTTACTGGCCACATACTGGAAGGTAGAAAGCAAATTTACTTTTTAGTTTAAGTCTTTCTGAATATGGTTAATGACATTGCAGCTAGAAATATATTGTTATAGATTTCCTTTGGATATGGAACCATGCCTTGTTGCAACAATAAATTTCACCATTTGATGAATGATGATTTGATGAATGATGACTTTTCATCTTCACAGTTCTGTCATTTGTGGATGTCTGTCTGTACTCAGCACAGCCATACAGAGTGTGGAAATGCAGATACCTGCATTACAAGAGCATTAGCACTTGCCACTACATAAATGACTTTATAAGAAGCAATATATTTCAGGCACACATTCATAAGGTCAAACCTCCTTTTCTTCTTACCCTTATAATCATTTTCTTTATGTGATTTGTTTGAATTCATTAACATTATCAGGTGAGAATCCCTTTGTATTTGGATACATATGCATTGCAATATCTACATGTAATTCTTTGGGATATGTAAGTTGTGCCACAGACAGGCATGCAATCAGTGGAGCCTGGAAAGCTTCCATTCACCTCCTCCTGAAGACCTGACATTGAACTTCAAGATTATATAGCTATAAAGATCCATTCTTTCCAATGGACAGTAGGTGAAAGACGTTAGACTGAGGAACAGAAATGGTCCTAGGTGATAATATATTGTGAAATGTTATTATAGGGATTGTGCATGGTGATTTAAAGCAATAATTTTAAATCTGTGTAGTCTGTATATTTGTTTACATTGCAGATCAACCCAAAGTATTTCCAACTTTGGGTTTGCTAACACTGATGCATTGTTGCATTAGGATTTAAATTTAATCTTCTTTAGGAAATGATATCAGATATGGATGCCCGCATGTTAGAGGAATGCATTGCTGAAGAACATCTGCTTTTTAAAGAGCAGGAAAAATGCAGAAATGAGTTATCCACACTTACACATCTGACTTTGCTCAGAGCTGATGAGAGGCAAATGAAATGCAGGAATGTTCAGAAAGCCAAGGTAAAAAATTATATATTTGGAAGCCTGTTCAAAACTACAAGCTGGTATAGAGAGAAATTAAATTACTAGTGAGGGGAGCCCAATGGACTCATTTCCCATCCTGACTTTGTGGTTCCATCAGAGCATTGGAAGCTCACGATATTTTGGTGTTTATTGGCAATTCGTGGTGCAGTGCAGTATTTAAAATATCACTCCATAATTGAAACAAGGTATTTGAAAGGACATTTAGAGAGTGCTCAAAGGAGGGCAATGAAGATGGTGAAGGGCCTTGAGAGGAAGCTGAATGAGCAGCTGAGGGCACTGAGTCTGTTCAGCCTGGAGGAGACTGAGGGAAGACTTCACTGCAGTTACAATTTCCTCATGAGGGGAAGAGGAGGGGCTGACACTGATCTCTGCTCTGTGGTGACAGTGACAGGACCTGAGGGAATGGCCTGAAGCTGTGTTGGGGAGGTTTATGTTGGGTATCAGGAAAAACCTTTTCCCCAGAGGGTGGCTGGGCACTGAACGGGCTCCCCAGGGCAGTGCTCACAGCACCAGCCTGACAGAGCTCTAGAAACACTTGGACAATGCTCTCAGACACAGGGTGTGACTCTTGGGAATGGTGCTGTGCAGGGCCAGGAGCTGGACTTGCTGATCCTGGTGAATCACTTCTAAATCAGCGCATTCAGGGATTCTGAGGTTCTGTGATTTTCTTTCAAGCCTCTAGAATAAAATGAACAATTTGAAAGAAAGAGGCAGAAAAGCAGATAGCCTCACCTGAGGTTCTCAGAAGTAAAATGGTGTGGTTTATTTTAAAAATATATGAACATTAGAAGTAGTTCATTAACTGAACTACTGCTCATTCCAAGGCAAGACAGAAATCTCTATTTTCCTGTTACATTTCAAGGCATAAGTAATTATATTGATTTAGAGAAAGAGAGAAAGAAAACTTTTCCTATAACTAGTCATTGTATTTGCTGCCTGCATTTTGCTGGCATGACATGTGCTGTGATGTCACACAATTTACTGAATACCAAATTGCTGTATGGGAACAAGGTATTTATGTTTCCAAAATGTGTGTCTGCATTCAGATAAATTAGATAAGCTGCCTTTCTATCATCTTGGGAAACTCTGACCGTCTATAAAAAGAAACAAACATTTCAGACTTTGTACCTTCAATAGAAATCAGTCCATTAACAAATAAAAGAAATAAAATAATACAAATGCAGGAAAACACAGACAAGCTCAAAGTTGCAACCCATCAGGAACCAGCTTTCCCAAATACCAATCTCCTCCTCCTGATACCAATGGGAGGGGAAAAAGCCTGTCCATTTAAGATTGATGGCCCAGGCTACTGAGGACTGAACATTACTGGAATCAAAAGATCCAGGATGCAATTCTGCTCAAACACCAGTGATTGCTTAAAAGTCAGAACTGAGTAGAAAATAAATTTTATTTGTATAGTTTCAATGGTTCATATGCCAAATATATAGT
Source organism: Notiomystis cincta (assembly GCA_013398075.1). Taxonomy (NCBI): domain Eukaryota; kingdom Metazoa; phylum Chordata; class Aves; order Passeriformes; family Notiomystidae; genus Notiomystis; species Notiomystis cincta. The sequence goes on from VZRX01000031.1 coordinate 500,278, forward strand.
GATGGACTTGACAGGCTGATCAGTAGAAACAGTGTAACTCCACATATGGGGAACCAAGCATTTAAGATACAGCATCCAATTATCTACATTACTAATAGTAATTGTAAGCTTAATATAAATGGAAAAATTATGCTTTTAATGTTGTTGTAATAAAAAAAAATCATTAAAATAAGAAAAAGTTCTTATAATAATGTCCCCTCACTGTCCTTTTCTCATCTAAGAGTTACTAAGGGTAATTTATTTGAAGAAATTTCTCTAATATATCTAAAGTGCTCACTAAATTTTATTTAAATTTCAGATACAACTCCAAAATATTGTTAAGGAGCTAAAAAGAAAGGATCGTGAACTAATCTCCTGTAAAAAGATGAGTAAAGAAGTCCAAAAAGAGTAAGAAAATAATAATGATACATTATTCCGAAAAATTATACTCTAAAAAAGTCTTCTAAAGCAACTTTTATCCAAGTAATGTATGCATAAAATGCTAATAATTATTTTTTTTACACATCTCATTTCTTCAGACTCCAGGAATATACTGGGATGTATGATCTTATGCAAACTGAAAAGCAGAAATGCATACAATTGATGCGCATTGCTCAGTGGAAAGCGAGGGAAGCTGAAAACAGGGTTAAACTGCTAGAAAATAAAATAGGAAATTTAAGGAATGCTCTTCTAACCAAGGAAAGGTGAGTTTAAAGTACTGTAGTTCACAATTATAGAAATATAAAAAAAATCTCAGGAGACAATCTATTCCATCTTCAATTATGCCCATATCATCCTTGGTAGTTATTATCCTGATTTTTAAAATCTGATTAAAACAAAGGCATTTAGAAACACCCCTCCATAATCTGTTCCAATTTCTTATCCCACTAACACTCTACAACCAGCTTGGGCATCACTGCTTGGCAGAAAGTAGTTTTGAAGTTTGTCTGGCTACTCCCTTACTTTCCCATCCTTTATATCACAGTTCTTGGAGCTCTCAGCTTTTGTGTTATCGTGCTGTTTCATTCAATATGAACAACACCATTGCACTCATATTTGCTGTCTTTAGAGAAAAAGAGGTCTGACAGATATGATTCCCCAATGAAGTGGTGCATGGGACTATTAAATGAGTCACTAGCTAGGAATGTGACTGTCTAATTATGAAATTAGAACAAATTAGGGATTTTGGTTCAAACTCACATTGAAGTTTATTAGATAATGTTTATTTCAGATAAAATGTGGTTTCAATTTCTAAACAATCTTAGACAAAATGAAAGATTACATTCACAGCAAAGATAATGAGATAGAATAGCTGGTGCTTGTGACTCTCTTTTTTCCTAAACCAGTATTTATTGGGGATATTTTTTTGCCATATTTTTGTCATCCTAGTGATGAAATTCTGCAGTGTAGATAGAATTACAGTGTCTTGAAAATCCATACTTGGGCAAGTAGGGAGACAGTGGATAGCCAACTGTGTAAGCAAAACAGGAAAGCCCAAACTGAGTAGTTAAAAATAACTTGATTTTCTCAAAACTTTGTGTTTTGGTGCCCAAAAGTTGCTCAATCAGACAAAGAATACACTAAGTATTTTTTGTGAATCTCCTAGTAGTTTGATTTCAAAGTCATGCTAGAGATGGCTAAAAAAGAAGTGGAACTTCAGGGATTGAAGAGATTTTGTCAAGATGTACAAGCTGATATTTTGTGGTAAAATTCTGGAGACCTTCCCAGTTGATGAAAGAAGGGAAAAGAAAAGCTAATAAGATATAATTTTTTTATAGATATCAGAAATATATAAATACTATTATCGATGTACCCAGTCAGTTCAGATACAAAGGATATTTTGGGCTCTGCAAAACTAAATTTAAAACTAGTCAGGGCTATTGAATTTTCAGTAATTCTCTTGCCTATGAAAAATATTTTTAATGCCAGTAGTAGACTTTAGTATCAGTACCACTGACTTCACTGCAACCTATGCAATTTGGAGGACAGAGTATCAGGACCAAGTAAGACAAGAAATTTTCAGAAAATATTTAAAACACATTGCATTTCTGTAATACTGTTATATATCAGTCTGAAACTTGACTTAGAGAAGTTTAAATAAATTCAGTGATACCCTGTGGTACTCAAAGTGTTATAGATGTGGGGGAAATGAAAGAAAGCAGCTCCCTGCCCTGTATACAGCAAATCAGCAATTTAATGATGGAGCCACGAGGGAAGGATATTTCATCTGCAGGTCTGTATTTTAACAGGGGACTGTGCTTCTCCTTTCACTACCTCTTTGCTCTGTTGACATGAATATCTTCCTGGTGTAGAAGAAGTTGTGTCTCGATCCAGAAGTGATACCACAGATGAAATGCAATAACTCTAAATTCTGTGTTGTGAGATACAGAATAGTCCATCTGGTGACAAGAATATGTCTTTTAAGTAAGGGACCATCATCCAGGGATCAACAAGGATGCTAGAAATAATGAGAGCTGTTCTTTATTTCTGTGTGATCTTGCCACTAATCTTCCACTATCGTTTTTTTTTCAGCTATCAAATGGGCAATCTGATAATTTTCTTTCTTGTATTAATGTTGTGACACATTGTTTTATAAACAATAGATTTGGAGAACTTTGAGTTGCAACCGCAAAATAATTTAAGTATTTCTATTTAAATAGAAGGGCAGGATTTCTGCACATTAAGACTTTTCATTACAGTTTATGCCTATGCTCTTGAACTTTACTTTTTACGGCTACTTGGGCTACCTTAGTAGAGAAGAAAAGAGCTGTAGTGCAGTGCTCTCTATAAAGCATTTTTCTTGAGCCAGAATCCAGTTCTTTTCAAGCTGGAAAGTCTTTCTTCTTCTTGTAAAGCTTCTGTGAAGCAGAGACATAGAGGAGCCCTTGTGTGCTTGAGAAATAAATTTAGGCTCTGCTTTTAATTGCTGAAATTGGTTTAAAATTGAAAGGACTAAAAACATTTCCACATTTCTGTTATGTTAAAGAAAGTTGCAGGAAGAACATGTGAAGATTAAAAAGAATGAGAGAACGACAGAGCTGATCAAAAAGGACTATTGCAAAGTTGTAGAAGAGATAGAAGAGAACAAAGAAAAGGAAAAGTATTTGAATGTTGACAGACTTACTGCTGCAGCCACACACATGGAAGAGGAAATTATGCAGATACGCAAGAACTGTGAAAGGGCCATTCAGCAACAAAATGAGAGGTACATTAGCAAATTTGATCTAAGGCAGTGTTGAATTTTGACATTCAGGAGGTAACAATATTTTTCAGTTTATGAGCACTCCTCATTAGGAATGCTAAATGTCTGTGGCACTGCAAGGTTTTGCTGACCAATCCCCCTCACTGCACTGCCAGTGCTGCTTTGCATTATGTGCATGTCTCTCCTCTGGTGATCATGCTCATTCTTTAGAACTATTATTCGAAAAATATGGTAGTTTGGTTACTGAATGCCTAGAGAACTTATAGGATCTTGCTTTGTTTGTGCACTGTACACAGATAAGGTACCTGCAAAAATGCAAATTATCTAAATCTCTCTACTCTTAATCCATTTTTAAATGCTGTGAAAGGTCAGAAGACCTTAAAATGTGAGAGACAAGAGTAATCTTTCCAAATATTCATTTTCTGATTTTCACATTGCAATTATTTTGTTACTTGTTTAAAATGCTGTCATTAGATTAAAATAGTGTTTGTGAAAGCTTCATACATTTTCCCAGATTTTTACTATCTTTTAAGGTCACTTTTAATGTTCTTGAATGGAATATACTGAATATGAGTAATTTTTCTAAAAAAAGATCTTTTCATTTTGGCCTTATTTCAGTGGTCTTTTGCTCAAAGAACGAGAAGAAGAACTAGGCTTTTTGTATGAAAAAGTAAACAGGCAAGAGATATTGTGTAGAAATGGAGATATTAAGATGCAAGTTATGGATGAAAAGATCAGTTTTCTGAAGTTGAAGGTAGCTGAAAAAAAAAGAGAAATTAAATTGTATTTTAAAGAGCTCCTAGTGAAGAATGCCCTGGATGCACATATGGGGAGACTTCAGATACAGGTTGGTGTTAAGGAAGCCATTTTTTACTATTATTCTGTATTTTAAATTTCAAGGTGATTCCATAGAAAGAAAAATATGTGGATGTACAAGGTTTGTTAAAACAGCAAGTTTAGTGATATACCTGTCTAGCAAAATACTGATAAATGTTTTTAACTTCACATATGTGAATTTCTATGTAACTGGCTCATGCTCTTTGTTTCACACATGCCAAAAGTTTCCTGGGTATGGAATCCCAGCTAACCCATAGCCTGAAATGTCAGTATGACTAAGCTGGAGAATGGGAGTCATGGGGGATAAATGGGACTGTAGATAAAATTTGTTAAAACTGTACTGATGGAGTAGGTGGAGGGGTGGGAGATACACTTAGACCATCAAATTTCTAAAATAATAACTCAATTCACACTTGACCCTGAGCCTCCTCTGGAAACTCTGCTGCCTACAATGATATAATCCACATATATTTTCTTCTGCACAAAAACAGTGTAAGTTTTAGTTCTAGTGACAAAATAGCATTAAACAGCTAACAAACTGCAGTGCTTGGGACATTTTTTCCTTGCTTTCTGAAATGGCTCATTTACTGTTGACCTTATCCCCAGATGGTAATTTTTCCCATACATACTCTGGTAGTGCCTGCACAAAGCCATAAACTGGGGGGTACCAGTGCCTTTCACTCGCCTCGATGGGACTGTGACTCACTGTTTAATAGTGCTTGCACTATTCTCTTACTTCTGGCCTTTTGAAGAAAGTGTGTGCTCTGCTACAAGAATAAAACATAGTCCAATACTTCATGCAAATCATGCCCCAAAGAACTTTACAGGGCCATCACAGATTTAAACAATGAACCAAGGCAGTATTGAAAAAAAGAAGACTAAAGGAAAAAAAAAAAAAAAAAACCAGAAAGACACCAAAGTTTTCAGGTAAGGTTTAAAATGAGACTGAGTCACAGAGTCAAATACAATAGTAGCAAAATGCAGGTTATTTTTGTGAACCTACAGGGTCAATCATGAAATTTAGGTTTTTTTCTGTTCTGCATTCCTGCAACTTTCTCCTTTATGATGATAGTTCATGTGAAACGTAAAATCACTGTTAAAGGGAGGCTATTGTTGCAGATGCTTTAAATCTTTTTGCAGTGTTGACATAAAATTAAAAAGTAGGAAAATACAAAGTGGTGTGATATAATACATGCAGTATTCTTTATAAATGTTCCCAAGTCAGGGATTTTCCAGTGAACAATGGCAAATAATCAGTCATCAACCTTTAAAATTGAACTGTAATTACTGAATATTACATGGTTCAAACTGGCTGTTAACTCATTCATCTCCTTATACTCCACCATTCTGGCATTAATACTCTTACTCCCACTGCCAATAGGAATTAAGTCCAATGAGAAGCAGTTTCAAATTGTTTGGCTTTATCTCCATGATTTAAATAAAAACCATGAGCCCGAATTTGAATTCTGGTGCTGGTTGCCAAATTCACCTTGTTGGTTCCTGTACTGATTACAGATTTGACCCAATGTTGAAATTTGACTCAGCTTCTGTTCAGTTACCACCGTCACAGACTGTCTGGATTAGGCAGGCTGAATCCTGTACCTGTGCCTCTTTTGTCCTCCCCTTTTCCTCTCCTTCCTGCCCTTTCAGTCTTCAGCAATACCAGACCTCTTTGAAGCAAGTGCTAGTAACATGGACTAGGTATTTTCATTATTATCAATGAAAAAAATTAAAATCAGAAATATTTACAGACTGCACAAACTGACCCATAATCTCAGCAGTTGTAGTGCCCATTGGGAAGGGGAAAAGTCCATATCAGGGCTGTGTGCCAAATCATCAAGAACAAACACTTCACCTGGGTCTCCTACATTCCACATGAGCTGCTTAATCATCAAAGTGATGTATGTTCCACTTATATGCTTTTCATCAGAAGCTGCCTATTTCCACAAAACATTGGTGAATAGTTAAGCTAAAAAAATACCACCACCTGAAGCAAGATCAGACTCTTTTAAGCAAGTGCTTGTAACATGGACTAGGTAGGCTTGTTACCATCAATGTAAAGATTTAAAATTAGAAATATTTACAGGCACTTCTTTGCACAAAAAGTACCTGGTGAGACTGTAAGGTGGTTTTCTCTGGGCATAAAACTATGTAACTTTTAATTGGGACTGAACATCAAGGGACTGTTCCTGCTGACTGAAGTGACCCATAAATCTAATCTGCCTTCATGCATCAATGAGAAATACTTAGCATTAATCATTAATTAGTCCAACACGTAGACCTGCTGAGTTGTCATGGTGCTGTAGATGGGACTTTCATGCCTTAGAGCTCAGGCAATGTACAAGGACTGTCAGTTTATTTGAGGCATTTGGCAACATCATTTGTTCAGGTTTTAATACATGAAAGTCTCCAGACTACATCACCACATCACAGAATAATGGGACTAGTAGAGAGATAAAGAGCTGAGGCACTCTGCTCCCATAGCAGCACTGGATTGCCTGTCATTCCTGAGAGGGCTAAGCTGTGCTTTCCAGCCGCCCCAGGGAAACTGGTTTCCCCAGCAAGCTATCCCAGTCTTTCCTTAGCAGTGGAAAGATTGTCTTGACCTTTAGCCTGGATCTTTCTTGCTGTGGTGTAAGAATATTGGTTTGTATTCCATTCTCCAGGGACATGACAAACAGACCATTCTTTTCCTTTCTGCAACATTTCATTTTCTGGAAGAATGCTAACCATGTTCCTCTCCCATCCTTTTGCTAGGCTACACAGCCTTGTTTCTTTCAATCAGCTCTTAGAGGTTTTTCTTAGATCATTCTTTTACTGCATTTCCTTTATTTTTGGCAATTCAGTCTTTACTTGTCTTGAGGTGCAGTGCCTGGTACCTGTGGCTGAGAGTGAAAGGATTCATTCAAGCATCTTGCAGGTTACCTTCCTGCTTATGCATCCAGGTATGGTGGCACCTTTCTTGACACATGACAGAGTGGTTCATCTTCATGTCAATGTATGTAACAACCAGACCCTTGTTTAAAGAAAGGGCACCCAACCAGTTGATTTGATTCTGTGTTTGTACAGGCAATTTTCCCTGCCTACATGTAACAACTTTCATTTTTAATTTAATATTAACTTTCTGGTTCAGACCTTTTTTCAGACAAAGGTAATTCTGAATTTGAATCTTTTCCAAAAAATACTTGCAGTCTCTCTGAGCTTAACCTCATTCTACTGTGAAGTATTTACTGTATATTTTCATCAAGAACTCATTTATTTTGCTTGTTTATGAGAACATCATATGAAATATTGAAGCTATATAAAAATCAAAATGTATGATACCTACTATTTGTCACCCATAGACCTGTGAAATTATCATAGTAGACATTGGTCTGGTTTGGCATGACTCAACACACCTGTGGTGGCTGCTATCCCTGCCCTTTTTCCTCTTCTTGATACCTACAAAGAAAACTTGATTACGTGTTCAGAAAGTGATCTCCCATAGATCCAACCCCCCCCCGCCCCCATTTTCTAAAACAGGTCTTGTATTTTTTGTATTTTCCCTTTTCTAGTGCTGTACATATCCCACCTACCTTCTCTGAGATTTAAAAAAAAAATCCAATGTCCACTTTTTCAGACCAGTTGCTTTATCTAGACATGTGTTCCCTCTTTCAACAATTCCTCCTGACTGATTACAGTCCAGTGTAGAAATGCCTCTCTCCTACAGTCTTTTTCTATTCCCTGTACCAAATCCACTCTAAGAAAGGATTTTTTAAGACTTAGAATCTCTTATAACTCAGATAATGTCTTTTCCAAGGTAAACACTACAAATCAGTAAAAAAATAAAGAAAGATGCCTGTAGTCACATTACTTAAGCAGACACAGAATAGCATGGTTATCTCCAAATGCACTTTGATACTTTTGGATTGCCTTGCATCTCATCACTTCCAATTCATATTCTATTTAAAAGTAAGGCTAGTATTTACATTTAACACAAAACTTTTTATGGATTTTTGGATAGTGGTTTTGCTGCAATAGTCCTTCTCTAAATTAACTATTCAGTCCTGCAAAATTTTCCTTGGTGAGCTGCCCCTAATCTCATTAAGATACCACTGCCTCCAACAAGGCATTTTACCCTGAATTATGCTTGAGAAATTTGGCCCTAGATAGCAAAGATCACTGGAAGCAGAGCTGCATCCTGCTGTTTGTGCTGGCCCTGCTTTTACATTCTTCCACTCTGTGTATTTTTGGGCTTGAGTTTTAGCTATTTGTTAGCAAAATATAACTTTCAGTACCTAGCTAAGTTCAGAATCATGGTTTGCCAAGGAAATTGTTCATTACAGTCATCCAAGGTTTTTACTTTACCTGCTTTTAGACAAAGTATACAGGAGTGAGTTGTGTGGTGCTTTTATACTAGGAAAAGAAGTATTTAAGTGTTCTGGTAATGTTCCACTGCCACCTGAGAATATCTGTCAGTTTTCTCTTTTCTAGTTAAATATGATTTGCTAGCTTCCAGTGACAAACCTCATCCTGGCAACATCTAAACATTTACTTTATATTTTGCTGACTGTTCATAACTTTGAGAGCCTGAGACCACTTATTTCCTTAATCAATCATCACCTGCAGTGGATGTTTAACATTTACACTTGGCTAGTGTGATGTCAGGGCAAACAGCTCACTGAGAGACCGCCGGGTGCACATCAGAGCACGCAGCCCCACCCACCACTGTCAGTTTTGCAAGTCCAAACATGAACAAATGGCCCCAGCCACCCCTTCAGGGAGTATTCACGCTGAGCCTGGATGGCCCTCTAGCATGTTCTGGGAAGTGTTATTCCAAGGGAAGGTCTCACATGAGAGAGGTCAGGCAACACCTGCCTCTGTGAGTCCCGAGGGTACTGCACTGCTCAGTGTCACCACTGAGTCACTTCAGGACACAGGCCTGGGAATGGCAGTGTACAAAACCTGGATGCCTGTAGGGATGAGACCTTCAGTGCTAACCAGCAGGGGAGCTGGGCTTTCTGTTGTATTCCTGAGGATACAAACCAAAAAGGAGCCTGAGGACCAAGAAACAGGTGGAACTCAATTTCTGTCAAACAGCAGGGTTTCTTCTGTCCTGCAACTGTCACACTGTACAGTTCCCTTTTAAAAGAAAATTTTAAAATGGCTCATAATTTTATGTGTTACCCACCCTCTTTCCTTGTCTGTTGAAGTCTCCAGACCAAGGTCTGGGGATGAGTTTGGTTGGAATAAATAGCTGCTGAGGCTCTTTGTTTGCTAGTATTCCCAGTGCATGGACAAGATTAAACTGCTGGAGGAAAACTATGGTGATGCCACGAATGAGAGCAGAAAGCAAGACATGGGAGGGAAGGACCCATCTCCACCTGAACTGCTAAAAAGGATTGAACAGGTAATGTCACTTCTCATATTGCAAGCCATCTTGCTGTGCTTGACCTCTTTTAGAAAATGCAAATTTTCTTTTATTATCTTTTACTTTTAAAATAAACTTTCTGTAAGAGGAATCAAAATAATTATGATTGGTTTTTGTGAACTCCAGCCTAGCATCTGCTTTCCAGGTCAGCTGGACATGGGACATTTTGACTTCTTCCAGGAGAGGCTGGGGAGGAGAAGCTCTGTGAGGTACCCCTGGCTCTGTAGCATCCTCTGCTGACTCCATTCACATCTTTGGCACTTCAGTGCAGACCCATTTCACTAGGGGAAGGCACAGAAAAGGCAGCAGAGGGAGATAAATGCAGAATAATAAACTGCTAACCAACAGGGTTGTCAGTCTTTGCTAACTGGCCATGAGCTGTTCCCCCACTATGCACGGGCTGTGAGCACGAGGCAGACCTGCCAAACTCTTCACAAAGTCTGCCTGTGTGACACAGAAGCAAACACTGCCCCTTGTCAGGGCTGGGCTCTACTGCTTTGCTTCCCTGCTGAACAAGGGGCCACCAAACAGAGCTTGGTGGAAGCAGCAGCAGGCCAGCCCAGCAGCTGACACCTGACTGCAGCACTGCCGGTGACTGCCCCGAGAGACTTCTAAGGGAAGCATCAGATCCAAGGGAAAGCCACTGTCAGAGCTTCTGTAGAGGGGGGAAGGTAAAGGAACAGCACTTTCTTATCTAGTTTTGTTTGTCCCATATACAGAAGCACGAAACTCCTCCCACCATGTTCAGTGTTTGGAGAGGATTTGCAAAGGGCTCTGAGCACACCTCAGAGTCCTTCTTTTGCAGTCCAGTTTGTAAAGACAGACCCTGAACACAGCTGCTTGAATTACCTGAGCTTTTTGCTTTACTATCCCATATTCATTGACAGGAGGGAGCTCTGCATAGCTGAGCAGGCCATAACACAGCCTGCTACACCAACCTGCACATTAAAAAAAGGGTTTCTTGGAGTTATGAGAAGTTTAAATGTCTATTTCAGTCTCTTTGGGATTTAAAGTCATTGTAGTCGTAATTTGTTTATGGAGCCCATACTTTTTTTTTTTTTAGCATGAGGAGGGAAAGAAGTATTTAGGGCAAGAGCTGAAACCTTCCACTATGGTGTGACTCAAGGAACCAGAATGTTAAAAAAAAAATATGACAGGAAAAAAGCCCCATTACTTTCAAGAACAGCACAGCCAGGCAGTAACAATGGTGTAACCCCTGCCCTGAAAAGGGCACGGTCTGATATGGAAGAACTGTGTGACTGACAGTGACCAACTGAACCGATTTGGGCCTGGTCCTTGGCAGAGAGGGTGCAGATTTTGAGCAATCTGATAGTGAAGGTGTTTGTTTATGGCTGTTCACCAGTATTATTTCAGCAGCTCGAGGCAATCACAGAACACTGTGCTGCACCTTCCCCTGTCCTTTCCTTACACTGTGTCCTCCTTGCTGCAGATGGAGGCAGAGCTGGTGCAGAAGGAGCAGAAGCTGGTGAAGATGGATTTCCTCTGCGAGAACATTTCCGATCTGACGGACAGAATCCGTTGCATGGCGGAGAATGGCAAGCAGGACATGCTGCTCTTCGCCAGGAGGGTAAGAAGGGCACTGCAGGCTTTGCTTGCCAGCATGTTAAAATGAAACAGTATCTGGGCAAGAGGTGATTCACTTGCAAATTACAAAAGTGGCTGGAAATGTTGATAGACAATTCCTAAGTCAGTCTTCAGAAATTATGGACATGAATACTCACAGTAATACAAACCAAAACCATTAGGCAAATGTCCTCTCTTCTGAAAAGAAAGTTGCACTGCAAATAGTACCTTTCACCAAAATATAGGATTAGTTCTTTCTGAAGTAGATGCTTAGAAACTTTGTAGAATTCTCTGTTTGCAAATGTACTTAACAGCCTTTCCACAAAAAACAGGTCAAAGGCTAAAAAGAAATAAGGGAAAAAAAGAAATAAAGAAAGGCCGGGGAAATTCTATTCCAACATGCAAAAAGATGAACTTGGTATCTGGCTCAAAGTTCTTTTGTTGTTTAAGTAAGGAGAATCACACAGAAAACATCATTTTCAATACAGTTTTTAAAATATAATTATAGCTATTTGCTTTTAACTGCCAGTAATATTGTTTGGGAAAGACCAAAAATGCTCCCAGCTCCCATATTCCTAATGAAAAAGTTGCAAATTGAGCAGAGATGAGGGAAAGGGAGAAAAAAAATGCTAAGTAATTAATATCAAACAAGATCAGGGCAGAATTTTTTTCCTAGATGTTAGGTTTGGCACACATGAAAGCTTAAAACAGTTTTTTATAATTAATTTTAAACATACAGAGAAATATCATGGTTAATTGTGTTTGTGAAATGATGGCCATGGGCTAATAAACTACTGTAAGAACGGCAGTGTGCCAAAAGTTGCATTCACAAGTGCTCTGGCTCTCCCAACTCCTATTAGTCACTTAAAGAGTATTTAAGGTTTTTTTGTTTGTTTTTTTAAATTGTCTGCAGTGAGACTCAAGGATTCCTGTTACATCCCTTTTCTGTTCGTCCCCCTTCCAAGGATAATGTCACAACCCACAGCCCCTGCATCAGCATTATCACTCAATTATCTTGTAAGAATTGGGTTTATTCCAGCTTTATTACAAAGTTAATTGTGCATAAACTAAAAGAGAATTGGGATCACAGGCCATTGAGGGCTGGGGGAGTTTTGCTGTTGTCTTGGGGTGTCCAGCTGAAAAGGACAAGAAGCAAAGACAAATGTGGGGTTTTTTTCTTGTATCAGAGTAAATGTGACTTCTTGAGCAGCCTATGTCTTTGGTTCTAAGTGATCACAAAAATTAAGTAATTTTTAAGTATTGAATTACTATTTAAAACCTTGTCAAGTTGGACTTATTTTCACATGCCTAATGCTGACCCAAGTGTCATGCCCAGTGAGTGCCTAAAGGGAAACTACAATGCAGCTGTTTTGCATTCCAGGCCAATGATCTGCAGAGGAAGATAAATGACAAAACCCAGGAGATAAAGGCTCTTTTTGCAGAGTTATCCATGAAGCAAGCACTTGCCATTAAACTCCAGCAGGAAATCAGAAAAAAAGAACAATTTGTGATGACTGCTTCATTGATGATAAGTCAAGGCCTTCCCCCTCCTAAAGAAGGAGAAAAGGAACGGTGGAAGATCCCACGCAATGAGAAGATGCAAAAGGCAGCAGCTGAAGCCAGAGCTAAAGTAAGTTTTGTCATATATTGCAAGAGCTGCAGGAGCCAGTGCAGATGAGAGAGACAACTACTACAGTGGGTTTGTGGAGTTTTAACTCTAGTCTGGCAACACCACTTAGAGCTGGTCATCGAATCTTAAGGAGATCATGCATTAAAAGCCTCACCTTTGGTTACTAAAGTAGTTTGTGTGAGCAGGTTGTGGCTGAAGGGCAGGGCAGCACAATGGAATACTGCTTTTCCTTGGATTTCAAGGTAAAGCTGCAAAAGGTGGAACATGGGGCTCAGGAGAAGTAAGTTTAGTGTCTCCCATATATAAGATGCAGAGAGCATCAGGTCAGAAGCAACAAGAAATCAGATTGCTGGGTAAGACACTGAGGATAGGCAGGGCAGCATGGCAAATAGAGCTTCAAACCCTACCCTGCTGGACACTGCCTCTGTCCTTAAGATGGTCAGTGATCCCAGAGTAGAGAGCTCCTACAGAATAATAATGATAGAGAATAAGAAACTTCTGTCATGGAACATCTTCTCATGCTGTGCCTCAAGTTTCCTTTCAGTGCTGTGGATAAAGGCCCACTCTAGTAACTGTATTCAGGAACAAAATTCTTCCTCAGTTGTTCTGTGGACAATTATTACATCTTTTAAAAGTTCATCTAATCTGTTTTCTTGACAAATAACAAAAACATGACAGGCTCTTAACTGTCTACTATTTAAAAGGACAAACTCACATCTACATGGTCAAACCTCATGCTTTCCTTCAGCTTTCCTGGTTTGCCAGGGTTTAGACTAATGGTGTTTCCTTTGTCATGGATTCTGTACACTGGCTCAGGAGAGCACTGGAGTTTGAAAGCACACAACCCCTGTGTGACCACGCTGTGTTTCTCTGACAGCACTCTGCAGAGGAGGAACAAGGTGCACTGCCCAGCCAAGCCCCCACTATCCCCAAGGAGGAGGAGAGGCTCTCACTGCTGCAGCCCCACGTGGTTCCCCTCAGACCAAGTGAGCCCAGCTCGAGTCTGAGACATTTGAAAAAGCCTACTCCAAAGCCACCTGAAATCTGAACAGACAGCACCTGAAGCAGGAGAGACCATTACCAGCTGCTAGATCACAAGAGTCAGCAGCATTTACCCTGCACTGAAGGCAGATCTGATAGTGTTCAGCCAAATTCCACACTGCAAACCAAGTACTTGGCCATGGCCAAAGCACAGCTGACTAGTGGGTGATCCAGAATCCCTTCTCCTGGTATCCCAAATGCACTGCAGTATTTCCAAGTGTTAAGAAAAATGAGTGATCCTCATTATATGCTTATTTTTTTTTCCAGGTAAAGTTTTATTATATCTGAAAATACATTATAATACATTAATTAAAAAGAAAAGGCTGGAAAATCTTCTCCTGTTATTATTATAATACAAAGTGGCCACCACTTATACACATACACCAACATGGCTTTCTGCAGTCTGGCACTGGAGTTTACACTTGCCAGAGAAATTCTAATTATACTGAGAAAAATATTCCTTCCCACTATGCAGTCACTGAGAAAGCTAAAGCTTCACTGAGGGCAATGACAAGGGAGTGACCATGAACTTGCCAACTCAGTCCCAGGAACTGGATCTTTTTATTTCACTTGTAAGGAACATGGAGCATCAATGGAAACTACTCAGAGAGAATATCAGAGGTTGTTTTGAAAACCTCCCAAACAGATCAAATTTTAAAGAGTTTTTCTAGTTTAATACTCTAGAATTTTGTAGAGTTTTTAAAAATCCAGTAAAGGCTGCAGAAATCCTGCATGGCACAACTTGGCAATTTTCTCTGTGTAGGAAATTCCTATTATCATTTTAAATTAATGTCACAGTTCATAACTTAAAACAAAAGAACAAACAATATTGGCTCAGTTACATACAAACAGAAGTTGAAAACAAAGGAAAAACAGCCTGCTTAATTTCTTTCTGAAGCTGAGGTTTGAACTGTAACACTAGAAGTTGTAAGAAAGAATTATGTAAAACTCTGTCCAAGCTACTGTTAAGATCAACTTCTAAAGCTTTTTTTCCTATCCTATATTGCTTACAATATATTATACATAGCTTTAAAAAACAATTAAAAAAACACAAACAAACAAACAAACCCCCCCCAAAAATCTGTCATGTGCACTTTAAGGAGATTATATTTTGTGCTCATTACAAAATGGAAAATATTAGAATGCATCTCCAGAAGCAGAAGTACAATAAGATAATTGATACCACCCAAGGAATGAACATATCCTTACTCATGCCTAACATAAAAAGTCATTTGTTATTCTTACCTGCTTTACACAATCAGACCAAGAAATCCTTTTATTGATCCAAGTAAACAGTTACTGGTTCCTGTTGCTGTACAACTGGACTGCCTTTTCCAGCATTGTCTTGTTAAAAGAAGTGACATTTATAGCAATTTTCACAGCGTTTGTTCCACTTCCTTGACCACTTCAAAATGAACCCACAGATACATTTCAAACCTGGGCTTTTGTCAAATGCATTTCTCTAGGATTTATCTAGAAGTCAGTAATTTCAACCTCAGTATGTTGGACCAAACACTGTTTTGAGTAGCTCATGTCAGTACTGGCAACTACCCAAAACTGTAGGTTATTTGGGAAACAACATTGCATTTAAATGACTACTTTTACACAGGCACCACAGCTTGACAGCCTTTTTCAACAGCACATTATTTCAGGAATATTTGAGGCCCAGAAGTGTCATAGTGTGCTTGAGTGCTGTTTCCTCTACAAATCTTGCATTTACATGGTCTTGTTTTTCGTATGGATGCACACCTAGAAAAACATGGTGAGGAAGTGTTTACAAAATTGTACTTCTCCTGTACACTTACAATCCTGCAGTCTATTCAACATCTTCATCTACAATCCCAAAAGATAAGGGGTAATAGAAATGTGTTTTCATGCACTCAAAATACCTACAGCTTTCAGTGGTGTCCTTTGGATGCTTGTCCATGGTAAAAACTGTCCTATCAGTGGGATGTAAGTAAATTATATCCCACATAGAGGGAAGCTTGTCTGAAGGCTGGACTTCCAAACTGGAGATCCAAACCCAGACTGAAGCACAGCGGCTGTGTTAGTGCAAGGGCATGAAATGACCCAAGGCACCTGCTCATCTACTGCTACATGGTTTAACTCTTTTTCCTCCCCAGATAGGATGATACCCTACATGGAGGCTCTTGGCCCCTGACATTTTCCATCAGCAGAAAGATGACTAAACCTGTGTGTTCAGACATTACTAGAGTTTCAATAACTCAGTTATGTCAGTATAGGCAGGACACATCTGAGTGAGCATCAAAGGGATCACTCTTTTTCCAAAGCACAGAATGAACATTACCTTGATTCTCTATCTCTGCCAGCATATTAGTCAGGTAGTTCAGTGGCAAGAACTCCACTTGGACAGAGAGTCTCTCAGGGATGGGCCTGCACTGTAAACAAGAACATTCCAGGTTACTTCACAAAGTGCACAGTCGCACCAAGGTTTCAATGTTTCTTTATTGTGTTACAGTCCACGGAAACCTCAGGAATCTCAATACTGTCAAAGCATAAGATTTAAAGACATGGCCCCTGCACTCTTACCTGCCTGTTTCCCAGCTTCTCGAGCAAAAGTCTCACGTATTTCCGTGCTATTAAATTCGCATTTATTGGATGATTCCAGTACTGGCGGACCTTTTGACCAAGAGCCTAGTAAGCAACAAACAAGCCACAACATAAACATGGGACAGTGGAAACTTAGAAAGAGGAAAAGGGAGAAAAAGCTGACACAAAATTCAGGCTGTAATGCAGATGTGCTTTGCTTTCAGACCCTGATGACAGAGGCTAAGAGGTCATCATGTTTAGCCATGGAGCCTTCCTTTCACAGGCAGTAACTAAGAGATCACAATGTGCTCCCAAAACGTGGGAAATCAAAACCTTGTCGCTCGCAGCAAATGGTCTGTTCCAGTGCCACTGTCCCACTTGGCATGTGTACTTAACTATTAACTGAACCTTTATCCTTTGCTGTGAGTGCCTTGAATCTATTCTTCCCCCAAAGAATAATGTAGATGCCCCATTCCTCAAAGCTCCTTCAGGACAGGGCTTCTCAAGATCAGTCTAAGGAACCTGAGACAAGTCGAACGCTGGCACGGAAAGATTTTGGAAATGGAGTTTGGATCCCATTATTCAGGCCATCAACCTGGAAACTGATAACATTGACTCACATTCCCAGAGCCAAAAAAGATTCAAAACCAGGTTTTCCAAAGCTTCCAATCCCAACTAATAAGCAAAAGAAAAGGAACTCGGTGTGAAATTAGCTCCACCTTCTGCTATTTTCCCTGTGTAGATCTTCCCTTGCCCTCCCCTTCAGCTGTACTGCAATGCAGACAGCTGTTCATTTTAGTTAATGCTGTACAGTTTAATGGTGCTTAAATCCTTGCTTCTGGTGAAACTGAAGTCATCCACTGCATGTAACCTGCTCAAAATAGTCCGAGTCACCCCCAAGTGACCTTTCTGGCAAACAGATTATTCCCAGCATTTTTTCCCAAAGCTGTAAATAGACACAATAAAGCACTGAGTCTACTGTGCATGGCTAGCAGTAGTTGTTCCCTAAATCTCTCCCAGCTCAGCCCTCCACGTCAGAGCATGGTTGGAATGGAGTTCCCCACCCACGAGGCCCAGGGCTGGCAGCTCAGGGGCCCCGTGCTGACCCCAGCTCACCAGCCCTGGCCCAAAAGCAAGACACAGAGGACAAAGAACATCCTGTGGAGTTCTCCTTCTCTACCCCTTCTCAAAACTGCTGCCAAATAAAGAAGCCTTTGTTGGAGGAAAACCCAAGCAGCACTTCTGGCCATTTGAACTATAAGTGAAGGCACATAACGAGCAAACAATGGCCAACTCATGTGGAGAAAAGCCTGTTCTGCAGCAAGGCATTCCCCAAGGGGGATCCCTGGTGTTCCTCTGCTTCCTGACAGCTCGTGCTTCCCCTGCAGGCCTGTGCTGTGCACTAAGAGCAGAAGGGGAGAAGTGCATCTCCCATTCTGCTGAAACATTTTATGGAGGAGCAGTAATCAGCTCTAGCCTGTGGCTACTCAAGTCACCTTGCCAGTGGGTGAGACTGTGAGGTTTAACTTAAGGGAGGTCTTGTAATTCATCCCTACCACAAAGCTGGGGTACAATATGATTTTACAGCTTTTACTGTACCAGTTTTGAACATATTTTTGAAGTGTATAGAACCAAACACAGAGGTCACAAGTGAGAAAGGCTCTGTGGATGCTAAAAATCACACACAAAACTGCCATAGCCCCCCTTTAAACCCTCATTGCCTTATGCAGATGAGTACTCAGCAGAACACTGTCAGTCTTGTTGATTCCTGCAGGATACTGGAGACTCTGTAAAACACTATGGACAAATCTATAATTTAAGTTGTCAGGGTATCCTACAGGCCAGGAGCAGCAGATTGAGAAACTGTGGATATTCTGGTTATATTTGAAACAGGCTCTATTTGAATCACAGCCAAGTCTTTCATTGGTTTGACCCTATGCACAAGGAGGAATTTCCTATGAATTCCAAAATCCAAGAAATTTGATCGAAAGCCATCAGTTACCTCTGGAAGCCTCATGACAATACTAAACTTCAGCTTTTCATTCTGTTCTGTGTCATCCAGATCTAGAAGCAACAGGGAAAAAAGCAAATCAAACAAACAGTAATCACATAACAAACTTTCACTGAAGACATTCTGAATAAAGATCACCTCCTTAGTGAAATGAAAATTTCAATTTAAAGTAAGGACTATTATTTACATTGTATTACATAAATAAATACTACACAAATAAGGCCTATTATTTACATTTATATAATTTATACAAATATATTTCTGTATATTTGTCCATAACTTCATTTTATGTAACAATTTATACAGTAATTAAAATGGACTAAGTACAATTCTCCAAGTTTATAATATTTCATTTATCAAAACTAGGCACAGATTGATACAGCATGTTTTGTTGTCCCTTTTCTTGGACACTGGAGAAACAGCACATCATGGGCACAGCTGGCTCATGTTCAGCCACCACTGACCAGCACCCTCTGGTCAGCTTTTCAGTCACTCTGCCCCAGCCTGTGGTGCTGCCTGGGGTTGTTGTGACCAAAGGGCAGGACCCAACACTCAGCCTTGTTGAACCTCAGCCCATCAATCCAGCCT
>VZRX01000033.1:0-33020 GCA_013398075.1 Notiomystis cincta
ATGCATTTATATACTTATTTTATTTCATTAACTCCAGCATCAAACTCAGTGTGTCTTTCTGCCTCAGGTAGCATTTCTCGTTTTTTGGTAGATTAGCCATATATCTCTTGCACTAAGAGAGGGTTCACACTAGACAATGTAATTTAGTTTGCTTTAGCAAAATTAAATGTAAGACTCCAATTAGTGATTTATTCCAAATCCTTATCTGAGTTTCCTTTAGCCTTCCTTGTCAGCCTAAAGAAAAAACTAGTAATATATCAAAAGCTTGGCCCAATATAATGACAGCAGGAAAATTAGGAGAGGGGGAAGATAATTTATTTAGATTTTTAAAGGCTTCAATACGTGTGCAGAACTAGTTATTTTTAGAATGACCATGACTACACATGAAAATTAAAGAAAAATAGTTTTATCATATGAAAAAATTTATAAGTCATTCAAGACATAATGCTTACACTGCATTTTTGATTCAATAATAGATATGTCTTTGTTGTATTCAAAGAAATATGTTCTCACTTGAACAAATCCCTGTGATTTCTGTCCCTCACAAAGAGGTTTGAGAAGACTGGGGTTTCTCTTTTCTTTTAATTAATTTATTTATGAGGTTGTATGAACATTTTATTTTATTTTCCCTGAAATATATGATGTTTCTTGTTCCTTGTGGGAAATGGAAAGAGGGAGCAGAGGATAAAATGGGGGGAAAAGTAAAGAAAAACAGCTAAGCAATAGGGGTGTTGGATAATTACTGCAACTACTGTAGCATGTTCTCCTACTACTGCTAAATACTAAAGTAACTGAGCTTTTCCTTACAAAATGTCATATCAAACCTGGATTACAGATAAAATTTTTTAAACTTCAGAGTAGAGAAGTCCAAAATTTTTGTAATAGGATGTGAACAGTGATACCCTTTTATCAATGACGATGCTACAGCTTTTCAGTTAACTCTAGCATTAGCTGCATTTTCTATTTGACATTTGATTTAGGGAGTTTTTTCAACTTCATCCTCTGGAAATTGTTATTAATAGCATATTTCTGTGACATCATATTTTAATCAATGCTCATAATCATGGTGTATATATTGTTTAAGATGGGGGTATAAAGCTATTTGTAACCTGCTTTCCTGTCTCATTTAGTGTTTTGCAGCAACTCCCTATCTAAGCTAAACATGACTAGTACTAGAGATGAAAATCCAAGTATTGCTGGTCTTACTAGAGGTTCTGTATTTACTCTGAATCATCTGTAGTGTCCTCTAATGAAAGTTTCAATACTGGAAGGCAAGAATTTCACAGCCTATCAAAGTCAACAGAAAACCAAGACATGAATGGACAAAGATCAGCAGGTCTTTGTAGCAAAAGCATTAACCCTAACATATTCGCTAAATTTTAAATTGTAAATTTATGTGCTCTCTACTTACATGTTCTACTAGGTAACCATTAGACACAGTGAGACAAATTCTATCATCTTTTCTTGATGACATCTCTCAAATTTTTACCAAATCAAATTAAAATTACTCTGAAAGAAAGTAAAAACAAGAAGTAAAATATATGTTGATGATTATAATCACCACAATAAAATTATAGAAGTAATTTTCCTCTTATTTTCTTTCCCCCTTCCCCATCAAGATGAGCAGCCTGGTCATATACAGATATATCTTCTGAGCTATCAAATAATAACAAATATTTATATGAGGAAAAAAGTGGTAATGGAGAAGATTTATGAGTTTTTTTGCTCACTATAAAGTATAAAATTTCATGAGGATCTGTTAGTAGATATATGTAGTTGATTTTTTAGATTGAATTGAGTAAAAAACAAAATAAATGGCACCAAAGGAGAAACACTCATCTTCCTTCAGATCTTCTTGTTTTCTTTCTTCATTTCCTCTTTTTATTTTTTCTTCTCTGAAAAATTCTGTAAAAGACAGATATTTTTAAGCATATTCTAAGATCTTCATTATCAATATTGTTATTTGGGGAAAAGATCATTCCAAATCAAATGGATTACTATGAAGTTTGAAAACACCCCGAAGCAAGCAGAACATGTGTGAATCACTGAAAAACAGTAGACTATACTGCCACCCAAAGGCTCTGTTTAATACCTTGCTTTTGTAATATACTAATCTAAGTCTCCAGGTGAAATAAAGATTTTGTTAGTTATTTCTTGGTTGGTAGTTTTCATGATGGATTTGCCAGCATAAGTAATTTAATGATTTTGTGAGCTTTTCTTTTAACACAGTGGCTTGTGACTCTTTTGAAATAATTATTTTCTAAATTATTAAAATCCACTTTCATATTTATTTTTCACTATTGTCAGCTAGGGTTTTTTATTAGGGTGCTATTTGCCTTGAATTTTTACATTATATGACTTGCTCTTTTCACCAAGCAGAGAGTATAAATTGTTAGCCTCTTGAGTAGAATTGGTGGTGTCCATTTGGAAATAGGAAGGTGTCTCTTAGTTTTCTCTCATTTGTATACACTGACTGATCTGTATCCCATCCAATAACTTACAAATACTTCACCTCCTTATTTTTAATGGGTGTTTTCATATCCACAACATATGCATGTCTCATTTACCTAAGTGTGACATATGGCTTTGCAGAATGCTCATTTTGCCTGGAAACTTATGTGTTGTAGAGAGATTTGCAAATCCTCCTCCAATCTTTTTTCTGCTGTGTCATTGAGTGATTGTGTGCTGTATAATTTGACAACCTCTTCTATCAGCTCATCAGCATAACCTGCAACATGCATAATAATTACAGCTTCATTTCAGGAACTACATGAGAAAAGGTCAGAAATGTGTCAAACTGTCTAAATCCTTCTTCCACCATACCTGTTCTACTTAGTAATTGGACAGAGTGGGCCTTATAAAATAGTAATGCATTTTTAAAACTGGACTAATATTTTAGCTGTACTCATTCATTGTTATTCTATAATGTGCCTTTCTGAGGATTTCTTTATAAAATATGATATTCTAATAATAACACATTAAAATCATTGCAATCACACTACCATACACACAGTTCTATCCTCCAGCAAGGCTTGAATCATACAACTACAGGATAAAAAGTTCTCTGTAAATGTTCTGTGTACAATTTAGCATTATTTTGAGGGCCACAGTTAATATGAAGATGCCTATCATAAATGATTTGCAGGATTTTGAAATGTGTTATAATAATTTGATATGTTATAGACATATCACCAAAGGCATATATATAAGTGGATGAAAACCATAATAATTTTATTTGTTTTCTGGAATATATAAAAATTGATTTCATTAAATGTCTCTAGCAAGTTTAGTAACATTCTTGTGAATGTGGCTTTAAGCTAAATTCTCCTCTTTAATGGCTTTGTACATGTACAGATTTTATTATTGCTATTTTATTGGTGATCATTAAAACATATTTTCAGTATATTCCAGGAAACCATTTTTTGTCATTAGATTTAATTTTTCACTTTAATATAATGTAGGTAGACATGTATATATATCATATGAGATATATAATTTGGATTATATTGCACGTTATTGTTAAAATTGATGGAAAAATTAATTTTAATTCAGTTTTTTCATAAGCATCAAGAAATTCCAAAGAAAACATTGCATATGGTAGTTCTTTATTTTTCTACTTAAACTTTCAAATTCGGTTCCCTTTTTTATAAGCAATAGATCAAAGATGTCTTGCAGAAGAAGGAACAAGAAAGTTCTAATTCATGCCCATAAACTAGTATATGCAAATGCTCCTCAGAAATTGTCAGAGCCTACAGCTCTGACAGAGAGGAACTTCTTAACATACTTGGAATTAGAGCCCTTTAAAACTACAGGGGAAACCAGCTTTCTCACACTAAAGCTGCAGAAAGAAAAGCTGACGTTGCAATAGACTTGTCAGAGCTATTTTATAACAGGTGATGTGTTTTCCATCTGATGAGAAAGCAAACATCAAGGACACTGTCCTACTTGGCATTTTTGTCAAAGGTTTCAGAGAAAAAAAATATTTTTAAAGAATAGCAAGCTTCTTTTTGAGGTTTTGATTTAGACTGAGCAACAAAAATGTTAGATGTTACAGTGAGTCAGATGATGAAAAACTGTCTTCCATAGAGTTTGTTTTGTGTGAATCCTGGGTAGAAAAATAAGTACTGATGTATTTTTCTTTTTACACTACGATAAAAAGAAAAAAAAAAGTGCTAAAGGCAAGTTATTTAACAAACACTTAATAGAATAATTAAAATGTATTGATATGTAATAACAAAGAAGTGTTGAACAGCAATGTGAGTGAGCCTTGTACAGATATCTGAATCACATAATTGGTGACCAAATTCTTACTTCCTTAAATTCATGTAAGCAATCTTATAGAAACAAACTCATGTCTCTATTTTTCTTTTTTCTCTTTTTTTTTTTTTTTGGGGGGGTCACTATTTCACTATTTCATACCAGGAACATGCATGAGGATAGGGTGTCATATTTTGGTTTTCATATGTTGCAGAGTTGAAAGGATGAAAATAAGAATTCTGAATTGTAAAATGGACAATATGGTACCTGAGAAACTGACTGATAGTCTTCAGAACAACAACAACAAAAAAATCACAGGGTAATATTTGATTGAAAAATAAGTGCTTTTCTGACTACTGTCTGAGAAACTCAAAATACATCTATGTATCTGTGCATATATATATACACACACACACATATATATGTATATATATATGTAAATGTATGTGTATGGCTGGATATTTATAGTCATAATTTTAAATCTGGAGACCAGCTTTATTCCTCAGTGGTCACAAAGGTTCTTTGAATATATTTTTCTTGTTTTCCTTTTTTCCCACAGTCAAAATTTTAGAGAATATTAAGGCTTTGGTTCAGTTGAGGATTGAGAGGAGGATGTCCTGAGGTAATTTTTGACAATGATGGCATAAAGTTACTTTTAATTACCGTACAGTGTGATTTTTTTTGTTGTTGTTTTTGGTCATTGTTGGCAGAGACTATGTAATAAATCCAATGGATACCTCTGGTCCTTTTGGTTCTTTTTTGATCTTGAAAGTAAATGTATTACTTAGACTCTCCCACACCCTTTTATCTACATCCTCATTCTTAGAAATATACCTAGGTCAAAAACTCATTATGCCCAGAAAACCAGATTAAACTCTCATTTCTTTGTTCAATATTTTTAACTAATTACACAACACAACTTTTAACCAATTGCACAATAACCCTCGATATCCTTCTAGTAAATGGGTTTGTCNCATTGTTGGCAGAGACTATGTAATAAATCCAATGGATACCTCTGGTCCTTTTGGTTCTTTTTTGATCTTGAAAGTAAATGTATTACTTAGACTCTCCCACACCCTTTTATCTACATCCTCATTCTTAGAAATATACCTAGGTCAAAAACTCATTATGCCCAGAAAACCAGATTAAACTCTCATTTCTTTGTTCAATATTTTTAACTAATTACACAACACAACTTTTAACCAATTGCACAATAACCCTCGATATCCTTCTAGTAAATGGGTTTGTCATCAAACAGAAAAATATTTAGCTGTATGACTTGAATCAGTAAAATATGTTGGTTTAATTTCATCACATTTGATATTTTGTTACATTTAAATGACATTTAATTTCTTTTTGAGTTATAAGATGAAAGTATATGCATTTTTCATTCTTTTAAGAGAGCAAAGATTTTGGAGCCAGTAATAGCCGTGCTGTAAATTAGACTAATGACAGTAATTGTTTTATTTTGATTTACTGATAAAATTTTAGTCAGCCCAATAATAAAGTCTTAGCTCTTATACAGAGGGTGTTTACTATTGCTTGTAGCAGGATTTTTTATGTGAAATGTATGCCTATCTTCTTTCCTAGGAATGTCAAGTCCAAAAATCAGGAATGTCATTCAGAAGCAAATTTTAAAACTGAGATCAATATTTTTAATTCCCATTTTTGCTGCAGAACAATATCAAGTGATTCATTAACAACTTTCAGACTTTAAAAAATAATCAGGCATACCTCAAACCCTTCACAACTCATTGTAATGGTTATAAACTATCATGTTTCTAGGGGGTTTAGATCAAATTCTTCTTGCTTCTCAAATTCACATTCATTTTGAGAGTAACTGTAGAAATAGATAGTTAAATATTATTTTTCATAAATTCTTAATAATATATCTTTATGATAAAAATGTATAAAACTTCTGAGGGCAAGAATTAAGGAAAAACTGGTAATTTGGTCTTAGCTTTGTTCAAGCCTTGATGTATACCTCATATCTTCTGTACTATTCTGTATTAGAATTAATCAGAAAATTAACATTCTGGTAAGTCCTCATGCTCCAGAACAGGAAAAAATCAAAGCACTTTCTTGCTTTGTCAATATGGTGGTTTGTGAAGAGCTTTAGTGGCATTTTTCTGTTCTGCTCTTGACTGAGAGCAGTATTCTTTGTTTCTTCAAAGCACTAAAAAGTATTGCCAATTTGGTTGATCTTAATATCATAAAGAAATCAGGCTTTGCACTCCCACATTCCCCTCAGATTAAAAGGAATCTTCTTGATCTAAACAGATTTATAGGTCTTTGCCTACTCACTCAGCACACATGTTAAAAAATGCCCTCACAAATTTCAGCAAGGACTCACTCAAATGTGAGCAAATTCATTGCAATTGTAGTACCACAAATTTATGAATTAAAAGATGCACTCTTTTGTTGTTTGCACACAACCACTCATCAAATATTTGAAAGCACTTCAATGAAATACTCTCTCTGGGATGAAGTTAAAGCCAAATTTTGATCTCATTCAATAAGGAAATATTAGTAGTTTTTTTTCATAGTTTGATACCTGATAAGTGCGTCCAATACCTCCCACCACTCTCATTCTTTGTACCATGTAGACTGAGTAGTGTTGTTGCTCAATGATATGCTTAAGGTGCTTTAATTAAGCTTTTAAAAAAATGTTCCTTAAATACATAACGAGATTTTGCAAGCACAGAGTCCTATGCCTTGTCTATGCCTCTTTTTCCCACTGTGTTCTTTTTTTCCTAAAGACAGCCAATAGTGCAGACAAGAACAGTCATCTCCTTTTGCTCAGTACTTAACATGATTTTAACCAAGGCAAGACTGCACATCAAAGGGTTATAGTATAAGACAGTGCAATATTATACAGAATAATCAGGAGTTTATTTTACAGAAGAGCCCTAAATATGTCATTAGACATGTAAGAGATTTTCAAAAGCACCTAAGCAGATTATGTATCTAACTCCCATTGACTTCAAGATAGCCAGATGTCTTTGGGAGTTGTGAAACTGAAAATATGATAAGACAGATGATGTTTGAATTACTAGAGTAGAGTGACACCTCTAATATTATATCTAAAAGCTGATGTGTTTGGCTGGTGGGGAATGAAACTCATTTGGGCAGAAGTGAAAGATCTGTGGAAAGATGGAATAATTTAAATGATAATTAATGAGATCTGTGCATGTAAGGTATGAATCAAATTCCTAATGCTATTATAAATACACTATGATGAATACCATGGCAATTGCACAAAGTCAGAATGCAGTGCTCCAAGACTTTCACTTTTATCCGATGTAATTTACTTCATGAAATTTTATAAACAATGACAATAGAGAAAATTAAATCAAAAACAGAAATGAAAGCCTTTCACAGGTAACACAAGATGACTTTTTCATCTTGCTGTAGTGACACTAGCTTCAAACTGGGGACAAAATGCTAACACAGAAGAAAAAGCTTGGAGAATTTTTGGATGCACAATTTTGTGGTCTCCCAATTTGCCATGCTGTAGAAATCACACAAGTAGCTTCTGATGAAAACAGGTCTAGCAGACAGAATTTTTTGGTGCTGTTTTCAGTGTAATTCACAAAATTGTGCTTTTAGTTCCAAAATAGTGTCCAGATGATACCATGCTCAAATATTTTCCTTTGCTTAAAATCTTTCTTCAATATCAGTTAGGGGAAAAAAAACCCAAACAAAACAACCTGTCTTCAAGATCTGAGTTCTACCCATTTCAACAGTATGTCAGACACTGGAAGTTTTCCCACTGTGGGTCTTTATTTTACTGTAAATCTACTGACTGCAATTGGCATAATCAATAGGATCTTAAAATCACAGTACCATTTGAAAATACAAATTAAAAAGTAAGGTTAAAAAATTCAAGATCATTGGGATGACTACCTGGCATACCACAGAGACTGTCACTTTCTTCCTTTCCTTACTATTGGAAGCAATTCCATATATTTGTTTCTGAGGAAATTTTTCTCTCATTGTCAAACACCATACTCATGTGATATTCATAAACAAGAGATTTCTCTGTGTTTTCTCACCAAATAATATAAATCTAATTGAATACCAATCATTGAATATTAATACAATGATTTTCCTATTACGATAGTATTTTTAAAAACAAGCAAGCAAAACTATAAATAGGGTCAAGGTTTTAATGGTAAAATATTCAGCCAATGAGATACATGAAACAACTCCATTTCCTGTGTACTAATCACTTGTTCTACAAATTATATCTTTTCTCTAACAGATATATTTTTTATCCTTGCAAAATTAATTAAATGAACATTTAGAACACAGAAGCAAATGAGAAATGGCATTAATGCAAAATTTTTCAGACAGAAATTTCTCTATTTGGCTTGAAACCATGGCCACTTTTCACTATAGTAGGTCTCCTTTGGAAGAAAGCTTCAAAAATGCGGCTGTGAAATAAGACATGGAAAGCAGAAATTCTTCCCCACTTACCTCATAACTATGTTCACTATGCTAATAGGCCACATCACTGATGAATTTGCCCTAAGTCCCTGGTTGTGTATGTTATGTGAATACCTGGGGATACACAGAAGTCTGGAGGTACTCATGTTCTTCTAAATTCTTTTGTGACATATTGTTTGACAGAGAATCTATATGTTCTCTGTTTAAGGAAAGTGCCCTATCTTCAGACTGAAGAATAATATAATCTTTTTTTATTTTTCCTTTAAAGAGGTAATTTTCCAGATAAATCAATAAAATTTTAATTAGAGTATCTTATTTAGCAAACAGGATCCCTGTTTTACGCTGTCACTATTTTCTTCAACTAATATCCAACTGTGGGGTCTGGACATACTCAGAAACTCTTTAGACAAAGATCTCTAAAGTAAAGGAAAAATTCATACAGCTGTCATGAAAATAAGCTGCCATAGCTCCAGCTTTTCTTGCACAAGACTTCTCCACCCACCAACCCACACATGTCTAGAAACAATAAGAATCTTGTCTTTCATCCCGGATTTTGTTAGATCTTATTGAACTTCAAATATCTGGAAATCCTTCACGAATGGCCATCTGCATAATTCAAGTGCCTTAGGAGTGATGTATCTCATGCTTTTGAAGCATGATCTGTGAATTTAGGGTGTTTGAGCACAATAGAAAAAATAGAGTTCTTGTCATGCTCTGCAGTGATGCAGAAAAATTCCATTGTGGAAAGAAGACAAAGTAGACCAACATACAATATAGAGGTGCAGGACTCTGGTATTAGTTCAGTTGGTTAAAGCGTGGTGCTGAAAACCAGAGTTAGGGGTTTGATCCCTGTATGAGCTGTTCATCTAAGAGCTGGACTAGAGGAACCTCATGGGTGCCTTCCAACTCAGAATATTCTGTGTCTCGGTACAGATGAGTTTCCACTTTGATCTACTAAAGGTTTTTTTTGTATGATTTATGTAATTGTTTTTGCCTGTTTTTCTATACTAAGAGTTCTCCCCGCTCCATTCTCAGTAATAAGAGAATTCACTTGAGGGAAAAGATATCCCAAAATTTTTATTTTCTTCCCTTTCTCAAACAGCCAAAAAGTATTAACAAATTCGTTAAGATTAGGGCATTGCCAACTTGGAGCATTTTATAGATTTCTAGTTTCTCCTTCTTCCTCTTTCTCAGACCATTACCAGATATTACTTTTTAACAGTTTCTTTGTTTATTTTATTTGAATTAATTTTGAAATATGATCTGTTCTATCCTTAAAATCATGTGTTGGTAGATATATGATCATATTTCTTTGCTTTATTTTTCTTTTATGTTCTGGCTAATTACTTTTCTGGAGCAGGGAGTTAAATGACCAAACAAATGTACTTTCAAAACTTAACCATACTCCCACTGAAAGAAATACAGTTGAATAGCTGTTTAATGGTTTAGAGATCAGACATTGTTTTCCAAGCAGAGATTTTGCCAACAAAGACAGGAATGGGGAAAAAATCTATAGTTTTTCTTTACAGTTAAATAACCATGCATAAGTTTTTGGTTTGGTTTGTTTTATTTTCTTCGTTTTATCTCAGGAAAATCATAGTGCTGCATGATGAAAAGCTTCTCACTGGTATATTTTTATTTTTGCTTCTCCCTTCCACTTGTCTGTATGAATACAATCTCATTTTTCATTATCCAATTCAGGTACTTCAGGCTTCAGAATAGCTCTCTGATGCAACAATTAATAGTCAATTTAAATATAAATATCAGGCTATCTCCAGTTCTGGCCAGAATCATTGATTTAATTTCCTAATGACAGAAGAATTAAGTGATAGGCCCTAAGTAGGAATGCAAGCAATCATGTGAAACCATGTGCCAAATTGATATTTCAGCAACTCTGATAACTTATTAGGATGACGGCCATGAGATATCACAGAACTGAATGATAAATCTTCCGTCTGCTTATTTCCTACTTCTTATTTAAAATAATTTTTCTATTGCAAAATTAGTTGGCATTTGTGTTGACAGTCAGTCATGTTTAGTAGTGTTTAAATTAAGAAGCTCACAATGCTACTAAATGTGAAAAAGTAAAGCAAATAATTTTGCTCAATAAACAAGCAGATAAAGGAGTCTGGAATCCCTTTCATATAAGGCCAGACAAAGTCTGACATATCAATAAAGTTCATTTCATGGCAGGACACAGCTCTTAAGCACTGCAGAATTCTATAAATTGAGAATTTCACAAAAGAGGGGTAAATTGGAAAACTGTGTATAGAATTGGAAGCCTAAAAGCACAGATGTCAATAGTAGTAGAACAAAAGGCTGAAATCAACCTCTGACTGCCATGATGATTTTGGGGAGGAAGTTAGAAACACAAAGTAATGATGAATCTTCATGGTCATATATGTTTTCAAGTGACTGAAAAGGTTCAATAAGATTTTGATAAAAAACTCCAATTTGACTCATGCCTATAGGCTAGATTTTATGCTTTCAAATGAACAGAGAAATTCTTTAAATGAATTAATGGCTACGCAGTTTAATTATCTCTCATTATTCTCAGTAGCATATTTACCCCTGATTTTAGAAGAATGAAAATATTATATCTTCTGAAAAAATGTCACTGATCCAATGCAATCATGAGAGAAGGATTTTCTTCCCCATCCTTGTTGGACTCTAAACACTGACAAAACTATAGAGGTTTCAGCTAGTAATATCCAGCTTATTAAACTGCCTTACTCTAGATTCTGTTCCAGAAAACTACTATAGAGTGGGTTTTTTTCTATTCTTTGTGCTCAAGCAAAGGATCCAGGCTTTAAAGATTGTGTTGAATATCAAACAAGCTGGGAATGTCCCCTGAGAGCAATGGTGCAGCTCTATGCCAGCTATAGGATCTTAAAACAGATTATGTATACAGAGAAAAAAGCTCTGTCTAAAATATAGACAGAGTAACTCTTGAACAATACTACGAATCAGGACCAGTAGAAATCTGAAAAGGATTTGTCAAGCAGTGCATGAAAGCAATATATTTGCAAAACTATGCTACTGTTCTTTTCCTGCATTCTGTGGTTGATAGTGATTTTCCACATTTCCTAATGAATCTGGTTTTGGACAAACAAATTCCTTTGAAAGTTAATGCAGATGTTGTGTTTTGAAAATTACACTCTCAGGTACAGAAACAGAGTGGATACTCCAAAAATGAGATGTGGAAGCTGTTCTGTCACAGGACCACACAATATTTTTGCTACAAAAAGAAACCAGGGCCTGGATTGTGAGCCTGTGCAACTCACTAACGTATGGTGGCTGAATGTATATTCCAAGAGCTTCATCCCCACCCCCTGCCCCAAATCCTACAAAACTAAACAAATTAACTAAAGAAATCTTAGTTTCTCTAGCACTGTATCTCTAGGCAGTTGTGACATCTTAAGAGGTGAGAAAAACAACCTGCAAATTAATGGTTAGAGTACTTTAAATACTAAAAGTAATAAAATAAGCCAGTTATAAAGATTATGCTTTCAGATACATTTTCAGAGATTAAAAAATACAAATGGAGCTGGTAAATTTTATGTGAGTTTAAAAGACACTTGTATTAGTAAAAGAGATACCTAATGCATCCAAAATAACTGAAACCACTTGAGACATTGATTCTTTCCTCAGATAGTATAATGGGTGTATAAGAATTTTCTCTGATCAGTAGAAAACTTTAAAATTTTCAAAGAAATTATCCCTATAATTTATTATGAGTGAGGTAATTCTAAATAAACAGAACAATTCAAAATGTGAACAGAGAACCAGAGGCTTAACCTTACTAAAAGGTCAAATTCTGTCTGCGGATATATGAACTTTGAAAGAATGCTCATGGGCAGAGTTTAAGCCCTGATGTTAATGGTACAAATTTAGCAAATATATTATTGAAACTATGGCTCTTTAAAGACATTTCAGAGTCATATATGTTAACTGTGCTGCATGGGGAATAGGCTTTTGTGAGAGAACTCAGGAGAACTGAAAGTAATTTGCTGTTGA
Organism: Notiomystis cincta; assembly: GCA_013398075.1. NCBI lineage: Eukaryota > Metazoa > Chordata > Aves > Passeriformes > Notiomystidae > Notiomystis > Notiomystis cincta. The sequence goes on from VZRX01000033.1 coordinate 12,724, forward strand.
AGTTAATGATAGTCTTGAGGATTTCTGACTGTTTATGGTGAAATAAACTACTGAAATAGTTTATTAACATAGAGCTTACAATTATATTTATGAAAATAATTTGAGTGTGGAATTATACAGACAGTTTCTTGTGCTCTGATATTGTGACTATTGAATATTGCTTCAAATCTACCATCTTGGGTTGTATATCATATTTCCAGGCTTCAGAAGTGTGGACAGAATATATCTACACTTGTTATAAAATTGATTTTTATTATTATTATTACTAGAGTAAAATTGTAAAGGATTTTAATTGTTTTTTGTGTGTTTGGGTGAGCAAGGCTAGCAACAGATGCTGCAGGTGATTTTACCTGCCTGATTGTTTGTTTTTCCTCTACTCTTTAGAAAATGTCTGTTGTGAGAAGTGTGTCATCTGTGTGGTAGGAAAAATTCTGCGGTCCACATGGTACTTTACTAGAAATCCTTCCCAACAGAGATTTATTTTAAAAACTGGAAATTGTTATTTGGTAAAGCAAAAACACCCACAGACAAAAAAGCAACACGAGCTCCTCCCAAAACCAGAAACCAAACCAAAAGAACACACAGGGAGGGGACAGTTATTCCTGGGTATTGAGAATGGTGAATGTTTAAAATGTTCCAATACTGATTTCTGAGAAGAGTATTCATCTTTCTCATCCACCCACCTGGGAGGAATTAAGATCTACATCATGGGGAAAACGCTTTCGGCAGAAAGATTTGAATAGTTTTTGTGTAGGGAGCTAGGGAAGAGGAAGAAAATTTCTCCATCCAAACTCTTTCACTGGGTAGTGAAAATGAAATAATTCTCTAGTCTACACTGTAGGGCACTCAATAAATTGAAATTTGTAGGTCCCAATCCCCAGTTCAAAGCCTGGCTATGTAGTTTAGTGAATTATCTTTTTCATATAAAATACACAGCCAGCAACTGAAGGCCAGATATATTTGCTGGTTCTTTCCAGTGTAGCAGCTGCTGGTCAATCTCCACTGATACTGAGGGGAAAAAAAAAGAGAAAAGAATGTGGATCCCATCCAGCATAAAAATAAGTCCTAATACAGCCAGAAAACCCTGAATGTAAAGAAAGTAGGGAACTCCACTTACATTAAAAAAACACTACAAGGAAGTCCTAACTTTCATTATGTGGTTCTGAGGATGATGAAGGAGAGAAAAATAAACATGACAAAATATAATAAAACCACAAAACATAGATTTTAAAATATTTATTTTCCTGATATGCCCCATTTTACCTTCCTAAGTAATAGTTCCTTATAAACAGTTAGGAATGTAACACTTTTTGATTTCACTGGGAAAGAAGTTTCCAGATTCCTGCCTGTTCTGTGATGACTCTTAACTTTTGGTTTCTCTTTTCTCATGGAGAAGACCCACCCTTGTTTCTCCTACATTGTGGGCCGTAGTAAATTTTCTGAAATGGAAATCAAAATGAAAGTGTAATTATAATGTCATAATGTTCTTTTTCACACATCTGTCTCTCATGTAAAACTGTGTACTCTTTGTTCATCATCATCCACTCATGGCAAATACAGTTAGACAAGTTAGGTGCTCCACTTCTGGTCTCCAGTATCTTAGGTATGATTGATTATAGTGGAGTTACTCAGAGGCTCTGGGAGTACTTTAGAATGCTCCTTGTTTCAAGAGCAGAAGACCTTTACTGACAGATAGTAATGACATTAAGACTTTATTTTAAAAGTATTCATGCAGTCAATGTGTTTTAGCAATGCAGTATATCAGTCAAAGCCATGTACAAATTAAGATTCAGCTGAAATAACACTACCTTTAGAACATTTCTTCTTTATAGTACAAAAAAATCAAAGTAAAGTTCTTTGTAAAGATCCATGCATTGATTTAAAGACAGCCCTTAAGTTGTGATGGTGTTTTACCTGCTATGTATTCTTTTCAAGTTGAAGAAATATAAAGTATTTTTTCTTGTATTGATTTTTTTTATTATTATTTTAAGTCACAAACAGAGACCAAGGCAGATATTTCTAGTAATGTATAGTACAATTTTAACATGGTATAATAGTGTGGTATAAATCTTATGTTATGTGATGATTATGACCAGATACCAGACAAGATGTTATGCTGTTAGAATAATCCTATGGCATTGTGATACTATAGACTTACCTGATACTCATATATTCTTTCTTACCTTGGACTCTTTCTTTGACAAATGTCATAGCCTGTACATGAGTCTGCCTTCTGCTATCATAAGCATTCATATATCACATATTTAATCAAGCAGAAAAACAGAATCTAAAAATATAGTCTGTTGAGACTTTCTATGAGTTAAATTTCAATTTGACTCTGCTACTCCTTTGGTTTACCATGCAGATACATGAATACATGAACATCATCTTTTTGTTGGTAAGCATTAAAGGCCTCCAATACAACTGGCTTCATTCAACCTGCTAGGAAAGATATATTAGGTCTCCTGGAACAACCTTTTCTTGTGCACTATGACAAGATTAAAAAAATCTGTAAGACGGTTCAATAATTTTACATAATATTTGGAATAAAAATTTAAAAAATATAGATGTCCAGTGGCAACTGACTCAAGTGTTGGTGTTCTGGGGACTTATTGTGTAACAATTTCCTATAAAGGTATGATATACACATCCTTAAAGGTTAATTTCTGAAAGATTCAATTATTATTTCATATGTTCATACCACAGCAGAACAATGTGTACAAATTATTTATCCTATGGTAATCAATATTTTTTTTACTTTGTTCATGACATACTTTCATATCTAAGATTTTGAGCACAGGATTAATTCTAGGAACACTACTTACACTTTCATCTGTCTGTTATTATATATTTAAAGAAAAAAATCCATAAATAATACTAGGATTTTTTATTTGCTTCTTTTACAACTGTTGAGAAGTTTTTGCAATATTTTCCTTCTCTGCAGTATCATAACTTTGAAATATTTTTTATGTTATTTGAAGATCTGGAGAAAGTACATTAATTATAACCTAAGCACTCAGGCAGTATCTCGTCCACAGTCCTTTTAACATATTCTAATATACTAAATTAATCTTAAATACCGGAGACAGGGCAGAGCTGTGTCATTTGCTGTTGTATATTATTTTCCCTAAAACGTGATGCCACACTTAACAGCTTCCAGGTATCCAGTTGCCCATAACCCCACTGACAGGCATCCAGCAGGAAACAGCTCCCCCTTCTTAGCCTCAGCCAGTATGCAGACAACAAGAAACCTGGCAGGAGTGTTGATCTGCTGGAGGGTGGGAAGGCTTTGTAGGGGGACCTGGGCAGGCTGGATCAGTGAGCCAAGAACAATTGTGTGAGGTTTAAAAAGGCCAAGTGCCAGATGTTGCACTTGGGTCACAACAACCCCATGAACATGGGGCTTGGGGCAAATTAGCTGGAAATCTGCCTGGGGATAAAGGACCTGGGAATCCTATCTGACAACCAGTTGAACTTAGGGAAGAGTGTGCCTGGGTGGCCTAGAAGGTCAGTGGCACCCTGGCTTGGATCAGTAATAGTGTGGCCAGCAGAAGCAGGGCAGTGATCATCCCTCTGTACTTGGAATTGGTGTGGCTGCACCTCAAATCCTGTGTCCAGTTTTGGGCTCCTCATGACAAGAAAGACATTGAGGTGCTGGGGCACATCCAGAGAAGGGCAATTGAGCTGGGGAAGAGTTTGAGTACAAGTCCTGCTGAGGAGTGGCTGAGGGAGCTGGGATACTTTGGCCTGGAGAAAAGGAGGCTCAGGAGGGACTTATAGTTCTTTACAGCTACATGAAAGGAGACGCTGGGGGCAAGGGTTGGTCAGTACTCCCAAGTAACAAATGATTGGACAAGAGGAAATGGCCTTAAGTTGCACCAGAGGAGGTGTAGACAGGATATTTGGAAAAAATATCTTCACTAAAGGGGTTGTCAAGTATTGAATCAGTCTGACCAGGGAAGTGGTTGACTCACTATCTCCAAAGGGATTTGAAATATACGTAGATGTGGCACTTAATGGCATGGTTTAGTGATGGAGTTGGCAATGCTGGGTTAATGGTTTGACTTCATGACCTTTGAGATTTTTGTCCAACCTAAAACATTCTATGATTCATTATATATCACTGTGAGAAATGGCTTAAGAGAAAATTTTCTATTTGGCTTATGCCAGAGACCTGAGTTAAAAAATTAACAAACAAACAAAAAATTCAAACTATAAAATTGCATGAAAAAACATTTTAAGATATTTTATTTTATATGTTTGTCCTGAAAGTATTTAATTTTTGAAACTTTTGAAATGTGCTGTGACAGTAAAATTATACTATTTCCTTTTAAATAACTCAATCATTTCACAGGAAAAATAAAATGTCATGAGCTGCTAGTCACTTTTGTACCCAGAATCAATATTTTTCAAACAGCTTCACAGTTCCATCGACTAATAATAATNAATGTTGTATTTCATTGTATTCTTCCACCTGAAAGTCTCATCTCCATATCATCTGTGAAAAGATGAAAACGTCTCCAGCTAACACTGCAGTCGACACACTGTTGAATTATGAATTTTGCTTTGAAATGCACAAACTACTAACATTGTTTGTGTGAGTAATATTAACCAAAAAACTATATAAAGATTCAAGTTTCACTCAGATTTGCTAATAAGTGAACAAATACAAGAAAGGAATAAAGGGAAATTAATTAAGGAACGCTGAGTCGGGAATGAATATTTCTAGGAAATTTCAAATCACATACTGGCAATTTATAAAACAGCAGAACGTGTGGAAAGTCCTTGTCAGATTTTTCGATTGTCAGTGTAATTGGGGTGTAAATGTGGGGAGCAATATTGTATCAGTATAAAGACTTCTAAATCAGCAAAGCAGTCTAGTGAGAGAGCAATTTAAACCTCATGTGTTAGTTTGAATATACGGCTGACATTGCTTAATCACCCAGAGCTATTATTTTTTCTGTGTCTTGGTTCGAGGAACTTGCTTGCTTTCAGCAGAGCAGCACAGCTTCTAAAAAAGAAGTCTTTTAATCCCTTCCTGTTCTTCTCATCTCCAACCTTGTCTTCAACTTGATGGTTACAGCACTCTGTGCTCCACGTCAGTAGGCGTGGGTTCAAATCCTGGCAGACTGAAGTGAGAATAAAATCAAGTCTTCCACCTCCTGGAAAAGTGCACTAACCACTATTATGAAAATAAATTGGTGGTAGTAGCAGCACTTGAAAAGAAAGTAGCAGCTACTATGGTGTAGTAGCCCAATATTGTTGTTATGTATAAGAGATCTCTGAAAAACATCCTGCCATCAAGCCCCTGAGGAGACTCAGACACAAACATGCTGGTTTCTGAGCTGCAGTCAGGTAGAGACTCTCATAGAATGACACATATCTCAGCAATCTCGACTTTATGAGAACTATGACCATGCCCAGGACAAAAAGTTTCACATACTTAAGAAGTGCTTAAAATTAAACTAAAAAAAAAAAAAAAAAGAAAAAAAAAAAATTAGGCAAGAATATAAGACATCACTAGCCTCAGATGGATGTTTGAGTTTTCAAGATCATGGGTTTTGACATAAAATACTATATACTTTCTAGCTATCAGTATCTACATACATAGAAAGAAGGGAAAAGGAGTAGGGGAATTAAGTCTGTGCCATTGTTTTACTCGAAAAATTTCAGATTCCTTGCAAAAATTATTAATGTTGTTAGCTAAACTCTCAGATTTCATGACTCAGCTTGCAGTTTGATGGAATAAACCATTACTGTGTATTTTATTACTTTGATTAAAGTGGCTAACCAAGCAAATATTCACCCAAACAAGCATATTAGTATATTTAATTAAAATAATTCTAGACACAACAATTTTAATTGATGTCACAGTAAAGATGGAGCAAATAAATTACTATTTTCAAACATTTGAATCTTCAAATAAAACAGGTAATCACTGAATTATGGGTTTGACATGAGATGCAGTTATTTTATACTAAGCTTGATTTATGAAATAGAATTCAGAATCTTTAAAACTGGTGAACAAGCAATTCCAGTCACTGTAGTTATAATTTCCTACCAGAGAATTAGCAAAGAAATTTACAAGATGTATGTGTTCCTCATTTAACTGTCTCTTCTGAGCTAAGCTACTTGAGAAAGGTTTTAAATTTTTAATCAAAAGAATTGTCTACTCTTTCTAGACTTGCTAGTTATTCATTAAAAAAATATTATTTTCTTCTTAAAATTACTTTAAGTAATATCATCTTTTAAGCCCTGTGTTTATTGATTTATTTATTGGCAGACACATTTATTTTACAAAACTACAAATGATGTTTTCCTTCTACATACCTGCATTTGTGCATACCTATGCAAAAAAAATCCTGATTAATGTAAAGTTTAACTTTCTTCTGCTTTATTTCTATAAAGAATAGAAGAAATTTATGCAAGTAAAATAGAAGTTTGGAGCTACATTTTTGTACTTGATTAGAGTTGTAAACCTATTTCAAATAAATTCAAAAAATCCTGTTAAAATGAGGAAATGAAATAGTTCAGAAGTATTTAAATTTAGATATCACAAACAGTACTGTGTCTTTTTGTTACCATTGTATTAGGAATCCCCTTTAATCATCTTGTTTATTAAGAAGTTATTAAGTATTTGCCAAATCAATTAATTAATTGTTTTAATTTAAATTAATCACTATGAATATTTTGGTGGTTTAGTACCTTAAAAATGATTAAACTATTAAAGCAGTCTAGTATATTGGTGTACTAAGCATTTTACCACCATTAAAAAAGACCTACATTTACATTTATTACATCTCAGTGGAAGGCCAGACTTCTTTAAAAGTTTTAAGAAACAAACTGGCTTTCTTAGCCAAGTAAAAAAATCATTTTTTTATGACAAAGAAGAAGAATGAACAGAGAACTTTAATGTGCCCATGAGGCAGTTCTGATGTCAAGAAAAACATTATTGTGGCTTAGTGGAGCCACAGAAAGTTGTTGCAAGGAGTAAAACTGGACCAAAGAGAAGAGGGTGAATATGTCTGCAGAAGGGGAAACCTGAAAAACACCAGTGTACCTCATGCTATGTCCTCCTCTGTCTAACCTCTCAACTCAGAATTATGAATTTGCCACAAGGAATAAATTTTAAGCATCTATTAGACTCATTTTGGAAAGGCAATATAATTCTTTTAATTGAAAAAAACAATCACTGACATAGACAAGAGTAATTTATTTAATTCTGTATTAGTAATACAATACAATATAGTGGATCCACTGCTATATACAATAAATAAAAAGGATTAGGATCCACATCTGCAGAAGCTCAGATAAAATTCTGACCTCAGACTGAAGTACAAAGGCTTTATATTTTTGTGTCCCAAAGGAACTTACATTTTTACATTTTTCCCTTGCCTACACAAAAGATTATTTCTCCTTATAGTGACAATTTAATTTTAGAATGAGAAGCACAAAATTTAGCAATTTGTTACTCATGACCAGCATGAAAAGTGTTAGCTTTTTTGCCATTATTTGGATCCTCCCCTATAACGAAGTGCCATAAGCCTGATTCTTGCCCTGAAGTAAAGCTGATACCTGTAGTTTTGCACAGGAACAGAAAAGAGAAGGTCCATAACCTCTTAGATAAAACTGTTTGGGGATGAAGGCACTGACAGAGCTGGACTGCAAATGCTGGCAATCAGTGCTGTGTCCAAGGCAGAGCATTGAATTCTTTCAGTGTGCCTTAACCAACAAACCTTTGGTGAGGATGGGATGGCATTTGTTTCACTACCTCTCACTGCAAATGTGCCACTGTGAAATGAATACAGGACTTTAAAAAGCAGGGAATGAATAAGTGATTTAGTAATCAAGTAGAGGATGCTGAGGACACTTCCTCACTCTTTTTCCATCAACATAATACGCATGTAAATACTCCCCTTACTCTCCTCTACCTGTTCCTAATTAAAAGCAAATGAGTCTGATACAATGATGTTTTAAATGTCACAGTTCTGTAGAATTTCAGCAGTTCTGCATTTTTCAGCAGCTTAGGAGCTCTGCAGAACAATTTCTGATTTGCATTTCATCACTACCTTAATGGAAGAACAGCAGTAAGCTTATGAATTAAAGCTTGCTAGATTAGGGAGTTTGTGCACAAGATTTCTGATCTCTGGTGAATGGCTTGCTGCAGCACTACAAATCATTCTGTCAAACCAAATTGTGCTGTTAAAGTACACATTTAAAACAATGCTCCCCAAATAGGTAATATGGAGGTAATTGAAAAACCCAAAGTGCATAAAATAGTTGGAAAAAGTAAGCAGTGAGGGAATAAAAAATCAAAAGAAAAAGAAGAAAAGATACAGACCACAAAACCAAGGTAAATGTAAGTAAATATTACTGTAGAAAGAAATATAATCTACTTTGTCACCAATTACAAATAAAGCACATACTTTGAGGCTTAACATTTCACCTGTTGTGCACACAGCGCTATCTACTGAGATGTGATGGGGAATCATGGGGAAAAATAAAGAAAAATTTATGCCTCATAAGTCTCCCACTGAAATACACTGAGAAACACGTAATCTGCAAATGCCCAGAAAATATCCAGCTAGGAGTTCTTCATTTCATTAAATAGAATCATTGATTTCCATGGGAAGTTACAATTAAAAGAGAAAATAGAAGCCAATGACAAATGCTAATTCTCTAAGAGTTTTTAAATCAATGTGTTAAACATAAACCCCCAAAACTTCAGCAGTGTAGAGCTCAACCAAATTGTGCAAATTTGATGAACCCTGCTGTAGGCTACACTTAATAAAAAGACTTAGCTCTTCAAGTATTCCTCAACATGAGCTCCATAAGTTAGTATGTGTGCATACCGGTTAGACTTGTCATGAATGCTAGGACAGAATAAATTTGAATTGGCCTTCTCTGCTCCCCTCCTCCCAGCATCAATCTATGTATTAACAAGAAGGGGAGGTAATTAATAAAATCAGCTTAAGAGATTTTTGAGTTCATATTTTTAATATTAAAATATGTATACAGAATATCCAGTTCAACTCTATATAATTAAGAATACAAATTTTTAGGTTAGATAAATATGCTAATTAAGAGTTCTGTTGAGTTAATCTGTTTCCATTAAACACCTAGGCCAACAAGAATTCTTTCTTCATATGCATGAAAGGAAAAGAGAAACCCTTAATAGAAAAGCATGAGCATTGGGTTGTTATGGATTCAATTGAATTTTAAAAAAATCCATCAAAAAAACAAAACCCCTTTTCTTCATTGACTGGAAAATCTGTTATCTATACATATCGATGAATTAATACTGAAATTCCCTTCTGTTCTATATGAATTTTAGACACTTCATTTAAAATTAAAAATAAAAAAAAAAATGAACTAAATTAATCCTTTGTGATCTTTTATCCCCAGAGTTCTTAATCAATCATCTTGATTGATTAATAGGTCTTTATGTGGATCTAAATTATACTGCTCAAATCCTGTCCTTTTCTTCATTCTCTTTAAATATCAAATAATTCCAGAGAAAAAAGACTATCAGCAAATATTTTCTCATCCTCTAAGATAAGCCTCATCCCTTAAAGCAATCTTAGTGAAATACAGTAACATAAATTCTGGTTTTGTTATTGCAATCACTTCAGCAAAATTGTTAGATGATTTTTGCTAAAAATAAAGCACACACATTGTTCTTCCTCTCCTCAGGTGTGCATATTTCATATTTCACATACTGCATATTTCAGATTCTGCATATTTTGGTTCTCAGGAATTCAAACCAAAGATGAGTTATTTTTGGTTGGTTGGTTTTGTTGTCTTGAGACTATTGGCAGAGTTCGTATACTACAATTTACTTATGAAGAAAATCATGTGATTAAAAGATATACTAAGAATTACAACTTTTCCATCTGGAAATACTTCTACTTAGATCACTTTGGAAGTCCAGTCCCTCATTATAATTTAAAATTGGTTCGCTTTTATGCATGTAGGAAATAATATGCTAAGGACTTTAGAATCATTTCCACCTGTTTCGTTTACACTGATAAATAAGGTCTAAACATCAAATAACCATGTATAGTTTGCTTTTTCATATCAACTGGAACTTCATTTTTCTTAAAATCACAGAATAAAATTTGCATAAAACTAGTTTTTTGGCAGAATCTGGAGGCAAACCAGATTTGTAATGAACCAAATTTTGTAATGACCCAAAATTTTAACACCTCTAACTGATCAGTTCCAGATGAATATACACAGAAATATATTATTGATAAGTACATTATAGCCTTTCTTCTTCAGTGCAATATCCCCATCTGCCTAACCATCTATGGAACACTGGGAAAGAAGGCAAAGTATTTACATAACTCTTGCAGGCCCACATACCATTCAGATATGACCATTAAGCATATTTTAGTCATGCCAATATAATTTTAATTTTAATCCGCAGTCCTCTTTCTCCTCCTCTTCTTTTTCCTTCTTGCACAGACCATAACCATGATCATATTTGTTTACTAATAATTTCTTTATTCATGTAGATGCATATTCCCATTTTGCAGAGGCAAAAAGCATATTAAATGTAGCATGAGGAAGATTTCAAATATGGAAAGAATTTGAGTGGAAAGTGAGGAGAAAAAGAAGCACTTCTATGAATAGTTAATTAATTAATTGATGCATTTCCAGATAGGAGAGGAAGCATAATGAATATTTATAACTGTGGGTTCTGAATAAAATCTATTTTTCTCTTTCCCGCAGGAGCAAAAGTATTTGAACCAAATTTGCTAATGTTTTCAAAGGAGTTTGGTTTTGGGTTGTTTTTTGGGTGGTTTTTGGTTGGGTGGTTTTTGGTTGGGTGTTATTTTCCTCCTGCCTTTCTGTGTAATGTACATTTTGTTTATCTCTTCAGATCATTTTTCTTGAAATTTTGCTGAAATGAAAAGGGAAAATAAACCCTAAACAACTTTGAACCGACAAATAGAAATACAAGGCAATAAAGAAATAAAGTATTTTCTTTGAGTGCAACAAATCGTGTCTCTCGACCATCTTACTAAGTGTTGGATCAGAAGATTCCAGCCTTAAAAATTATGTGTGTGTTTAAATGGTGATTTGGGATATAGGGACACCTGAGTGCAGTCCATGATTGCAGGTAAGTCAGGAATATAGATCATAATTGGTATTTTGATATAATGGTGATTTGAGCTAGGTAAACTATGGCATACTAACAGTACTGGGGAAAAATATCCCCATTCAGAGTAAGATCATGTTTTAAGGTGTGTATGTGTTTGTTTTTGCATAGTGATCAGTAATTAATTGTTAATAAAATTGAATAAAATTGAATATAAAGAGAATATTTTGCATAATTTAAAGTTTTTTAATATTTACAAAAAATTATCATTATTTTGAATGCAAACCTACTTTTCAAAAAATTGTACTCTTAAAATATCAATATTATTGATTTTATACATTTAAAATTTGTATGTCTTCTGAAAGCAATAAAATGTTAAACAAGTATATATTTGTTATATATATGCCAAAAGTATTTCATAGACTTTCCATTGTGATTCTTGACCAGTAGAGCAGTATCTTTCAAAAATAAGCAGGAGGGTGCCATTTCTTAAGACCAAGAAATATTTTCCTAATGTCATGGAGAATAATTAGGTAAATATCTACATCAATTTGTAGGTGTTTCTGCTTGATATTTGGGCTATCTCAAAGTGAGGCGTTCTAATGGAAGCTTTAATATACTTTGAGGGAAAAAAATCACCTTCTTATATTAAAACACAATAAAATACAGGTAGTCTTGTATTTCAGTTTGACCTTCAACATAAAAGCTTGACGTAGTTTTGCTTACTTCATTGCTACCTTTGCTGTCTCCAAGTGCAAAATTGGGATCTTCCTACATGCCAGGTGAATTTGACTTCCAGATATGCTGATCTCTTTTCACTTGATAATCAGTGTGAAAACCTCAATCCTCAGAATAGCTAGTCACCAAGCTGGGCAATACTTAAAGTGAAGCTCTTCCCTTCTTTCCTTTTCAGAGAGCTTTTATATAGATATTTCTGTAGTTATTCTTCCTTCTTCCCTCAAAAGGTTAATTTAGTAACCTAATAGATAGTAACGATTATCTGTTATATGTCTGCATCATCAAAGTCTGTAAAATAATATTATCAGATTCAAAATCTGAAAGGCAATTTGAAGATAAAAAGTCCTCTAGAAGTGCTTAGTTTTAAAAATGTGTTGCCATATGTAAAGTGTTTTACAAATGATTGAATAAACCATAGGACTGAGATAGATCCTTGTCATTATATATATCTACTTTATCCCTGTTATACATTTATCTGGAATTTAGAGCTATTTCTCTGAATGTTTACTCAGCTTTCAGTAATTTCATATGCACCAAAAAGTGTGTCCCTATTCACCTGACAGGTGATCCTGCAGGTAGGTCAACTCATACCCAAGTCTAAGTAGAATTTTAAAACCAGCGCAGTTAAAGTGTCGATGGGGACATGATGACAACAGTCAAGTTTTCTTCAATACACAGCTGCCTCTAAGACTGACAGTAGTGCTCATTTCTTCCTTCTTCTTAGTCAGTAGCCCTGAGAAAAATACAAAGAGAAGGAGAAAGAGAACTGGTCTGAATGTTCTCCCCTGACCATAAATTTGCATAATTTTTGGAATTGCCTGTTCTGACACTTATATGCTAACACTTCTGCTGTCTGCATAGAAATTCCCTAAGTCTTGAAAAAGAAAGAATCTTCTTCCCTTCTAAGGAGGTGCATTAGCACTGGGATATTGCCTACAGTGAGTTTAACATTTCTTTTTACAATGTCAACACTGATAAAGCACCTAGTTTATTGTATGACTGCAACAAGTTTATGCTTAGTCACCTGGTTACAACAACCTCTCGCATTCCTTCATCATGAGAAAGAGGTCCCTGACCTGAGCATGTAAATTCAGGACAAATGTTCACAAAATGTTCTCTAACGTTTTTGAGAAAAAAATAGGTATCCAGCTATTTCTGTAATAGTGTCAAAAATCTGGTCTTCCATACGGGCAATCTTGAATAACCTGTGCAGAATGAATTCTTTTTGACAGTTTTCAGTAGTGTAGCACCTAATAATCAACACCTGATTTACTGGATGCTTTGTGTTCCTTAGGAGAGATGGCGTCTTCAGTAGCACTGAAATCCCATTGCAGGTTTAGCTCTTTGCATTTCTATAACCATTCACTTTAAAAGGACTTAATGGGATTACAAGAACTGTCAACCACATTCTATTAATATTTTATTAAGAGATAAGATTGTCCATTATGAGATAATGCTGAAGATGGGACATTTGTTAATAATGATTTTCAGCGCGCTTTATGTTTTGAAATCATCTCAAAAATATGTTTAATTTGGTAGTGCTACCTTGAGTCTAAAATGCAGGTGTGTTCATCATTCTGTGATCAGAATTAAGTTCTTTTTCTACAGCAGAAGACCAGAAATTTGAACTTCATGCTTTAAACTGCTTCTATGAAGAAAAGCAAAATATTGCATCCTTCCTTGGATAACAGTATCAAAGAAAGTAATCCTTAGAAATACTTCTGTGATTGGCATTAACAAGGCTTTGATACGTACTATTTATAAAAAAAAACCCAAACTATTATGCTTCACTTAGTTCCTTTGATGTCCTTGAAAGAGATTGCACATAATTCCTCATGTAGAAAATGTGCACAGCTCCTTATAATGAACAGGAACTGTTCCCTTTACACACCGGGGTGTTTCATGTGCAGTCACTAAGATTTATGTTGGATGTTGAGAGACTGCAACATGACGGTAACTTTGGAGCTAGGAAAGAAAGCAAACTGCTGCTTAGGCTATCAGACTTTGTATCTTCTGGATCTGCATATGCCTCTTGATGGCAAGTATGGAAATAGATACTTAAAGATTGGACAAGTAGAATGGTGGAATATGGTATTTAATCTGTGGTTTTTAATGTGAACTTGTTTGTTCACCATAACTAACCAATTTGAATTTGTACATCCAAAAAAAGTCTCAAAATTTCCCTTGACTGTTGATCACAAATAGGATAGTTGACTTCACAGATTGACCAGTTTTGTTTATTTTTTTGTTTTAATATCTCTCATCTGCATATGTGTGACCAAAGAATAAGTGTCACAGGAAATTTTCTGTCTTGGCACCACAAAATGTCAGCATCTATCCCCAAATCCTCTTACTCTCTTGTCTGATTTATACATATTTACTAATGCTTCGCTAAACTGTTTTCCGTACAAAGTTGTAAAGGGCACACACATGACTTTAAATACTGTGTTATGCTATTACTATTTGAAAAGCTAGCTGTGCAGAAAACATTTGTCTTAGAAGGAATAAAATTAATGTTTTGCATTCCAGTGAATTCCCACTTGCCTTTTCTTTTAAAAACTCTCCAGAACACGGCATATCAATACTTAAAAATAGAGAAACAATATAAGAGGGATGGGGGATTTGCTTAGGATGGTTGCAAGAAAATAAATAAATTAACAAATAATGAAAGTCTAAGCTTCATGAAAGTGTGATGGAAGTACAGAGGGATTAGGAAAAGCTGAAAAATATATATACTGAAAAACATATCATATGAATTTTCTCAGTAAGTGTTGGAGAATTTCATAATAATTGGAAGCCTTTGTTATGTCCCACTGTATTTGTGAAAAGCTGTACCAAGCATTTTACTTAGGCTATGTTTTGGTTTTGCTTTAATAACCCAAACAGTGCTGACTTCATGAGATATATCCTCAAGAGATTTTCTGCTGTAGAGGTTTGAGATTACTATGATGGATTGTGATTTACTGTACACTAAGTGGGGCCTCACTAGTGCTGCTATATTTTCACAGAGGTTAAATGGTATTCAGTATGGAATACTGTCAAAAATGTTTTCTTTTGTGACAAGAAAACAACAGAAAAAATAAAGGTGCACCCACACACTTATGCTCCCTGTGTCCAGTCTACTTTCTACCAAGCATCAAATGATGGAGACAGCAGTTCAGGAGTAAATTCTCTGGTGTTGGATAACAATGACTAGAGTGACTTCAATTTTTTAAATACATTTCTTGATTCAGTTGAAGAAAAATGGTTGTTGGAAGTACTGAAAATAAAAAAAATTACACTATTAGGTCTATGGTTTTAATTTACTATATTTGTGCTAACCCCTATTGCCAGTGTAGTACTCGTTATTTAGTTTTTAACTTAATTTCAGAAGAATCCTACACCATGAATAGAGAGATATTACTTCTTCTATATCTATTCAATGCTTCAATAGAATGTCTTAGAATATTACTTTAACTGATTTAATTTATAAATATTTATATGTGAGTTCATGTTATTATATTCTACATTTTCTTAAATATAAGTATTTATTTTATTGTTGCAAGAGTAAATAAATCAATTTCAGTACAAAATTAGTTTTGTAGACTAGAGCAGAAAGACTGAAACACAAAAGTACAATTCAAATCAGGTTTTAGATAAAACACCATCTGTATCTAGAGAAAAAAATGTTGCTAGCACAGTTGTCACAATAACTTGAACCTGAGTGGCTTCTGCAAGACTCATGTCATCAAGTGATTCACTTGTGTATTACTTTTAAATATTCTGTCTGACACTTTTGACATATCATATCCTTTGAGTTTTTCCCTTTTATTCAAAAATCAAGGCAAAAAGTTCACTTCATAAAATATTAATATGTGCAAGTATTGTCTCTGACCTTACTTGATCAAAGCGATTAGTGTCAAAGTTTAATTGCATTTCATGTGTCTTAGTGACATCTCTAAATCTTTCATGGAGTCAATAAATTATTAGCATCACAAGAAAATCTCAGACAGTCATAATATAAAGTAGGAAATTTCTGTAAACTGATACTTGAGACTTAAATGAAAATTTATTTTATTTAATCTTAGTATTTTTCTAGAGTTCTTACCAAACATCAAAGATCAAAGCCTGAATAATTCCATGAGACATGGAATACTTGGGGGGTATTTATCACTAGACTTAGAAAAAGTGTATACCTTGATTTGAATAGATACTGGGATAATTTTAAGATCCCAAAGAATGTTTTCTTCTCCAGAATTTTTTGCAAGACTATTGTAGGCCTTGTGGTTTAGTCAGAAATCAATTCCCAGTCCTTGTATTCAGCAGGCATGCTGACATTCAGCACAATTCTTTCTCTTTAGTTTCTGTCTTCAAGTAGTTGGTTTCCTTCCCTAATATTTTTATTAGCAGTATCAGTAGGATTGTACTCTCCCTTCTAATACCCTGTTGTATCTGTGGTCAACTAGGCCAGTCATCCTCAGCCAGCAGTGACAACTAATTGTCATTAGCGTCCCAAAGCCTTTGTTGGGAAGACTATAACACAGTTATTGAGCTCTTCTCCTCAATAAGCTTGAAGTTTTTTTAATATATTTCTTGTTCTAAGTTCCTGCCTTCTGTTTGCTCCCAGCTGAGTGTGAGCATGGCCTATTTAACAGCCTCAAATCTTCCCCCAGGGCAACGTACCCCTGGATTTGCCAGACTCTTCCCACACAGGCATTAGCACAGCTCAGGCTCAGGCAGAGGAGGCAACAGGCACTTGCCCCCAAAGCAGAAAGTGAAACCAGGCCAACCCTGAGACTGGAGTTCTCAGGGCAGAACCTGTGGCCTTTTAAGAGGAGTGGCAAAAAATCATATTCCCTGCAAGACAGCACTGCAAGGGGAACTGCTTTCATGGAAATGAAGCTCTGATATGCTTCAAAACGATTGCTAGTGGGTCTAGACTGCTCAATCAGGAAGAATAATATTACTTCCTCGCAAGAATAATTTTTTGTCACAATCTGCTCATACTGAAGAATTAAAAGAAATTAGTCCAGCAAACAGTTTTTCTTTTGGCCATCTCTTCAGCCTGAACCATGCCTCTATTGGATTACTGACAATAATTTCTGACCTGAAGAAGCCGGTCAGGGAAGGATTCCACTATCAGCTTTTCAGATGGAAGTGCAAATTCTTCAACATTTGCCTCAGCAAATGGCTCATCATGCCAGTTTTTTGGCTTGCAAACAGCTGTGCAAGCAAAGGGATCATCTCTGCAGTCATCAAGATGTGGCTGGCAATGTCAATTCCTCTTTCTCTAGAGGAGATTCATATGAATCTCCACCTTATAACTATAGAAATCATTAAGAATTTCAACAGCAAGCACTTGTCTTGTGCATAGCTTCATTCAGTTGATGTCAACGTTCTTGAATGGTAAATGATAAGCACTTCATTCCCATCTGGTTATGTCTAGCAGAGATTTACTCCAATGCCATAGACTGGAGCAACCTGAATGATAATCCACAATGTCTGTTTGTCATAGCAGATGAGTAGAATTGGAGGTCAGTCACTTGCTCACATTTTTGAAATACACTTCATGCCAGAAAGTCCATCACCATTTATCTGTTTTGTTAAAGAAGCAGAGAGGAGTTCTGGTCATCACTGATTTTTGTGGCACAGAGATGTACCAGAAGTTCAAAGAATATCTAGAGATCTTGCTTGTTTTAACTGAAAGTAAATTGCCTTCATGTTGTCTTGTAAAACATATATGTATCTGTTTAGCATCTCCTATTACTTAGTACTCAAAAAAGTGATTATCCCTTAGTCTATCCTCTGCTTTCACTCTTGGTGGGCCTCCATGGTATGCAGGAGACATCCTGTATCACTATGGTCTTGTCCCATAGGCTGCTCTCATGCCTAGAGTGCCTCCTCCCACTCTTTCACTCATGTGGACTGTTTCACACTTTCTTTGCTCCACTCCTTCACAGTACCTGCAGAGTTCTTCACCCTTTCTTGAATATGTTATCACAGAGATGCCACCAGCATCACTGATGAGCTCAGCTGTTAATGATGGGTCCATTTTGGAGCTGGCAGGAACTGTCTCTATCTGATGTGGGGGGAGCCTGAGTCTTCTCACAGAAGTCACCTATGTATCATCTCCACTACCAAAACCTAGCCATATAAACCCAATACATATCTAACTGTCCTTTGGTGAAATTTTTGTTCTTGTTCAGCAGCTGTAACAAGGTTTCACACATTATCTCCTGCACTGGATGAAGTTCAATAATATCTGCTGCTTATTGTGAAACTTCAGCAGATGATTGCCATTCATGTGACCAGAAATTGCAGTTTTGGTTGTGCAACTGAATTCATAGTGCAGAAGTTCATCAAGTGAATAAAATTCATTGTGCTAAGTGACCACATGAATAATCGCATATGTGTAGGACAACTTGATTTTCTCTGGCTGCTACCAGCATAAATGAGGGAAAAGACATGATCTCAATACTTTCTTCATGAAGAAACAACATCCTCTGAGCAATTCATACTGCACAAACTGAGTGCAGAAATGGTGTGTCCTTGAGCAAATATAGCATGAACTCTCACAGGATATAAAGCAGAGAGTGATGTTCTATCATTAGAGAAGCACAAAAAGGTAGTTACAGGCATGCACTGCAAAATTAATGGCTTTCCTCCTCTCCTACTTATCTTCTCAATATATAATTCATTTAAATATAGGTACTGTAGCCCATACAAAATAGTGTCTTCCAGCACCATGATTATCTGGTAGAAGAAATTTCCATTGCTAAAACAACTATCCTGCTAGAATGTAAAAGTTTTACAGACTTGCAGCTCTTTGTTCATACAGTCATATGAAAATTGTTTTCCTTATTTAACAATGTCAGATTTTTTCCAAACCTGTTCAAAAAGTACAAGGAATTGGTGAAGAAACTTCAGAAATTCTGCTCATCATTACCTTTTAACTGAAAGATTTTGACTAATTCTCCTAGACTTGTGCCTGATGGATTGTACAAACATTTGAAACAGGGCACCAAGCAGATCTTTTGTTACTCACACAACCATGAATACTGGTTTCATGTGTTAGAAATACCAACCATGGGGCGTGTTTAAAACCTATTTCAGTATTTGAGACTCCTTTTCACCAGAATTTTTTTTTTCTTCAAGCAACAGGGTTGTGCATTTTTCATTCTGAAAGTTGATGTTTCAGAATGTTTTCATTCTTTTGAAGAAACAATTTGAGAAAATAGAGATGCAGAAACATATGACTAATTACACCAAAATAAAATTAAAATTTGCATTATGAAATATAATTTAACGTCAGAGAAGCCTAGAGTATTCACAGCACCATTCTAAGTGAATGGTTCATGTCATGTATAGTTCAGCAATGCTAAAAGCATTTCTGTATATTCTGTGAGCAATTATAAATTTTAGTCAATGCACCAATAAATGCTAAAGTGAATTACTTGCATGTGATTCTCTACAGGCTACAGCAAAAGCAAAGCAAATGGAAACCATTCAGTGCCTGCAAAATTGATGTAAGCACAAAATATGAAAAGTGTTTTATGGCTACATTTTAAAAATGCATAGTTTTTATAGAATGTTTATTCAATATTTGATCTCTGTTTCTCCAGAAATACTAGATTTCTATCTAGTATTTCTATCAGCTCAGAACAGAATGCCTGTAATCCATCTAGTATCACAAGAATAAAATATAGTTAGTCGAGAATATTTTTTTTCAATTACATACTATTTGCATAAAAGTCATTCTTAAAATAGACACAATTTGACAGTTGTTCAAACATCCTGAAGATGCCCTTCCCAACCTTCCCTCATACCAAAGTCCATACCTGCAAAGAATAAAAATCCTTGCAGGTATAATAATTGTACATAAATTGAATCTATTATCTTCAAAACCAACCCATATTCAATTTCTTTCCTAAGCTTTTGTTAGCTTTAAGTACACTTGAGACATATTTGTATGAGTTTGTGCTCAGGCAACTCAAAGACAATTAGGTAGATATAGGAAAGGGAAGTTAACACTAGAAAGGTACTTGTCAGCTGGCTGAAAGTGTTATGAGATGTCAGTTTTACTAAAAATACACCGTGCTTGATCTTAGACTTCATTGTGTGAAGACATATTTGGCCAGACTTCAGTGTTCCATCCTGAATCTGAATATATATAGTTTTAAGACTCCATGTTATGCTGCATGTTGATAGAAAAATATTTAATTTCAGTTCTATCTCTAACTGCATTAACTATTTCATCTTGGAATGCAGAGATTGAACTTCTATTTTCACTTCCAATAGAGGGAACATTTGCCAGCTGTGGAAAGAGCCATTTTCCCTAATTATACATAACTGCCATAAGAACAGTAAAGCAAGTTGGCATAAGTACAAAAAAAGGAGACACATTCAAGACAAGAGAAAGAAGGAGAAAATGAGAGAGAAGGACGGAGGAAAAGAGGAAGGAAGGAGGGAAGGAAGA
>VZRX01000036.1:0-24260 GCA_013398075.1 Notiomystis cincta
ACTCAAACCATTCTGGGATTCAGTAGCAGGAGAAGGAGAGAAGAAGCCTCAGAGCTGGCACTGTTCAGCTGCACCTTGTGAAGCTGTGTGTACTCTGCTCTGACTTCCCCAGGGACATGCAGCCATCCTGCCACTCAGAAATCCCTTGGCACAGCTCCACAGGATTGACAGGCTGTCCTGCAGCTTCATGTTTAGTAACTGGCTTTGCCAGTGTGCTGTGCTGCAATGTTCATAAATTCCAAATAAAAAGTTCTCCAAAGGCACACATGCTCTTCTGTGTGCCAATCCCTTCAATTCAGAGATTCCTCAGAGTGAGCCTTGGTATTCCCAGCCTGCCTGAAATGGTTTGGACATCTGCAGGACTCTGCTCAATCCACACTTCAGATGCTATCCAGCTTGAAAGCTGCTTATGCCATGAGTGGACTTTAACAAGCTTATTTACTTCCCTTTTTTTTTCTTTTTGGATGAGTTTATGTCTAACTTTCATTAATTCCAAGTTTTTACCATATGTGGTCAGGGCTTCTTTTCAAACTTTGCCAAAATGAAATGTGATGATGTGGTGGTGCATCCCCCACTGAGATCTTGGAGTCTCCTCATAAGCCTTGGTGGACTCAGCTGAGTGGTGAAGGGTCCCCCAACTGCACCAGCTGGGCTCTGAGGTGTTCCTTGAGCCCACCAGGAGCTCCTGTGTGGTAGAGGTGGGAACAACAAGGAGCATCCCAGCCAGGGTGGGAAACAAGGGATGAGCCATGTACAGCCTGGGCAAACCATTTACCTGGATTGCAGCCCAAGCAAAGCAGCACCATTGTGAATTGTAGCCCAAGTGGAACAGTCCCATTATTACCCTGCTTGGGAAAGAGTCCAGAAGTTACTGACTTAGGGTACTGCCAGGATGGGAACTTAGTGATGACCAAAGTGAATCCCTACAAAAGTGATCCTGAGTGAGGCCCTCTGAACTCTCCTGGGCCACAGCTCTTTCTTTTACCTTCCTGCTATATATTTTTTGGCACATGTCAAAAGTGCCACATATGATGGATATCTCAGGTTAACAAGGCACTTAGGATGCCTTGAGGTCAGATGTGTGCTGGCCAATTTTTCAAAAGTCTCAGGAGGATTTAGGTTCCCAGTTCCTGTTTTACAAATTACCTTTCCCTGTTACTTTCCCTTTTCAAAGTGCTTAGAAGGTACAAGTGGTGAGTATTTTAATCCATTATGCAATCAGGTGCCTATTTTTAGTACATGTGCCATTTTTAATGTTCTTTTTACATGCAGATGTGCTTTTATTGAGGCTGGCAGAACAAAGTGTTTTACACAGTGAAGCTGCAGGGAATGAGGGTCTGTCAGGGACTGGTTTAGTAGAACTCTTGTGCAGGGGGAAGCATAGCATGGCGAGCTCAGAGAGCTTTTTAAATGCTTTTTTAAGCAATCTCAAAGACACTCACTGGTGTCAGAGCTGCTGCCAGGTGTGTGGCAGTTCAGTGGGTGAGGAAGGTCTCTAGGAGCTCCATCAAAGACACTCACTGGTGTCAGAGCTGCTGCCAGGTGTGTGGCAGTTCAGTGGGTGAGGAAGGTCTCTAGGAGCTCCATTGTTTCAGACTGTGTGGAAGCAGGTGAAAAACGCTCTAATTTCAATCGCTCGGCTCTGCTGACGACAGCATCTTCTCCCCCTTTTCCGGCAGAGTCGCACACCTGCAGCTGGGACAGCCATGGAGAAGAGTGGGAACATTCAGCTGGAGATTCCTGACTTCAGCAACTCTGTCCTGAGCCACCTGAACCAGCTGCGCATGCAGGGTCGGCTCTGTGACATCGTGGTGAACGTGCAGGGCCAGGCTTTCCGCGCGCACAAGGTGGTGCTGGCCGCCAGCTCGCCCTACTTCCGCGACCACATGTCCTTGAACGAGATGAGCACCGTGTCCATCTCCGTCATCAAGAACCCTTCTGTTTTCGAGCAGCTCCTCTCCTTCTGCTACACTGGCAGGATATGTCTGCAGCTGGCTGACATCATCAGTTACCTGACAGCTGCCAGTTTCCTGCAGATGCAGCACATCATAGACAAGTGCACGCAGATCCTCGAGGGGATTCATTTCAAAATTAACGTGGCGGAGGTGGAAGCAGAATTGAGCCAGACCAGGACGAAGCATCAGGAGAGACCACCCGAGTCTCACCGGGTGACGCCCAATCTAAACCGCTCCCTGAGCCCACGTCACAACACCCCCAAGGGGAGTCACCTGGGCCAGGTTAGCACGGTGCTGGACATTCGGGAGCTCAGCCCCCCCGAGGAGTCCACCAGCCCCCAGATAATCGAGCAGAGTTCAGATGTGGAAGGCAGGGAGCCCATCCTGCGGATTAACAGAGCGGGACAGTGGTACGTTGAGACGGGAATGGGGGAGCGCGGGGCGCAGAACGACGAGGACGTGCGTGTGCTGGGAGGAGTGCGCATCAAGACGGAAAACCTGGAGGAGTGGCTGGGGGCGGAGCACCAGCCCTCGGGAGAGGACGGGAGCAGCGCTGAGGAGGTCACAGCCATGGTCATTGACACCACAGGCCACGGATCGCTGGGCCAGGAGGCTTTTGCCTTAGGCTCCTCTGGAGCCAAAGTGGTCAGGCCGACCAGCAGTGAGATTGACAGGTAGGTTTTCTTGAAATTAATTACTCCTCTTGGCTGTAAGAGCAGGTTATGCAAGATTCTGACTCGGCTGGGTCAGTCGCTTCGGAACATTTTCTGTTTCCTGTGCCCATCTTAAGCATAAGGGTTTTTGTCTGGTGTTGGGAAGTGTATCCAGTTGGGGTAGTATTATTTTGGCTGGGTAGTGATCAGACCAGGATCTCCAGGTGCAGGCTAGCTTGGGAAATTACTTACTGGCTCTTAGAGGTTGTGATCTCCACGTCCCAGTGTTTCAGCTGAGGTGGGATTTATTTTAAAGAAGGTGTTCAGTTCAGGCTCAGTAGATAGTGGACTCAGCATTCGGGTTACTGAGGTCACATACAATGTATGAGTTACACAAAGCACCATTGCATTGGTGCCTTCTGGCCCAAAAATCTGGGGATGCTTCTGGCTCAGAAACAAGCCAGACACCAGCTGTAGGTCAAGGTCTTCCCAGTGGTCCATGACAGCAGTGGGCCCTGGATTTACATCTTCTGAGCCAGTTGAAATGAGGATCCCAGTGGCCTCCACTGTTGTTTTGCTTCATATGAGAGAGCAGAAAGCCTCTGTTGAAATTCAGTGGTGAAATCTGCTGTGTTTGGATTCTCCATCCATCTGCTTCCCCTCCACTCCAGCATTTGCTTTCTTGCCCTCGGCTCAGGCCAGAGAATGGATTTGATAAAGGGCAGGTCTGTTGTATTTGGGGGTTGTAATTCTGGGGTTTCCCTTCACATCTGCCTCTCTTCTAGCTCAATCCCATGGGGAAACAGACACCTGGAAGCAGTGGATATTCTGCCACTTGTTACTTAGTAAATCAATCAGTTGGAACAGTCTTGTGCTGGGCCTTGGAGAGCGATGCTTTCCTCCTTCCTTAGCCCTTTTCCTTGGATCAGCTAGTCATCTCTTTTTGCACTGCAGTCTGTATGCACTGTTTCTCACCTCTGGTCCATCACATCCCTTACGTTTCACACTGGGAAGGAAGGAGGAGGGTGTGGGTGCTGGAGGAGAGGTGTCCTCTGAGAAATGGTTTCTGTCCTGCTGTACAGTTCCTGAGCCACCAGGCCCATATTGGATTTATTCATGATAGCAAATTTGGTTTTTCCTTTATACTTGCACTGTTCCACCTCCAGTGTGTTAGCTGATGAGGATGAAGAGATGCTATACAGGTGCCTCTATTGCTCACCCATTGTTCTAAACACTGCAGTGACCTGATGCCCATTAAAAATTCCATTTACACTCTTCCCCCCACCCCACAGATTTAGCCCTTCTGGCAGCATGGTTGCTGTGACTGAGCGGTACAGATCAAAAAGTGAGTCTCCCGGGCGGATGGATGAGCCCAAGCAGCCCAGTTCCCAGGTAGGCAGATCAAGAAGTAAATGTTGGCTTGAAGGTGAAGGGGACTGTGTTGTGAAGTGTGTCATATTTTATATTTGCAAGCAATAATGTGTGTGATAAAAGGACCTTTTACTTTGGCAAAGGATCTGCTTGCTCACAGGAGAACATATGCTGGCCATGTATGATTTAAAACTGATTCTGGCTGTTTGGGGTTTTGGCCAGATACCTGGAAAACACGACGAGTTTCTCTTGTTGTTTGAGGGCATAAATATCCACTCTTATTCTGGGCAGGCCACCAACTCCTGAGGAGAAACCCCATTTGCCTGCAGAGCTGGATCTGCCCTCGAACACTGGCAGCAAATGCCTGAGCAGAGGGAGGAGGTGTTGCTTGGCTTCTGTGGAAGATGGGTGACAACAGCTGAACCTTTCCATGCCAGTACCAAGACCATTCCCAAAAGCCCTCCAGGCACTACACCAATAAACTTTTTGGGGTGGAGTGTCAAAGAGCTGTGGATTTTTAGAGAGGTCTCTGTCTCTTCTCCAGATTACTGTGTTGCACAGTAGACTTTGCAATATAAGGGAGCTCTGAATTCTCTGCTTTCTTGGGCACAGTTTTGGGGTAGGAGGGAGAGATGCACAGAAATGGGAGGGCAGTGGGCTGTAGAGTGCAGCAAAGTGGAACACGGTGGTAATGCCTGTGCCTTATCATTTTGGTCTAATTTTGTTGCATGCAGTTACTGTCACACTGCCACTGTAGTGTCAGCCAGCACAGTGCAGCAGGACTCTTGTGAGCCTGGCAGGTAGGGAATGTGTCAGAGTGCAAGCAAAGGACTTGGCTGGAGGCGGGTAAGGAGATACGAGGCTGCTTTGCCCTTGAGTAAGACCAAGTGAAGCAAGGGGGGGAAAATTGTGCTTGCTGTCTGGTGACTTTGTTAGACACTTCCATAAAACAACAGATACCGTTTTGTTCCTGTTTTGCAAAGCTTTGTTTTGTGTCCTCAGAAGACATTGTGAAAATTTCAGGTTAAACCAACCCTCTATGGGAAATGTGACATATAACCAATTTTAGCTTTGCCTACAGAAAAGCTGCTTTTATTTCTCCATTGTGAGGTGGCCTCAAACATGGAACCTTAGGCTTTACACACTATGGGGAAGTATCATCACCTTCCACTCTCCTGGCATTGCCATATCCATACTAAAATAGCCTGCCCATGATCCCTGCCCAATAGCAGTGGTAGAGTGGAAAGGAAGAACCAGAGTTTTCTGTATCTCCTTTAGTCCTCAGCAGCTTCCCTATGCCTGTACAGCTGGATTCAGCAGCACCTGGCACAGGTGCACTGCTGTTCCTGCTTGCAGAGCCCTGGCTGGCAGAGGAGATGCCCTCCTGCTGTTACACTGGTTGCTTCTCCACATTTGGCACCACTGGGAAGCAGCATTGGGAGAGTGAACAGTGCATCTCTAGCACAGAAGCATTCTGGAGTCCATCTGTTCCTGCTCAATGTGAATGTGATGACCAGAAGTGTCTGTCCTGCGACCAGGCTTGTGGTTCAGGTTGCCCTTGGCTTCAGAAATTACAGAAGAGTCCTTGCTGTGCAGGCTGGGTCAGGCACATCCTTGCCTGCGATGCCGTGGGGCTGGAATGGGTTACACAGCCAGGCAGGCAAACCTGACTCATTATAGAACGAACCCTAAGTGACACCTGGATAAATACCTGTGTAAAATGACACCTGAAGACTTTCAGATATGGTTTGTGGTTTGCTCCTCCTTTGTTTTACTGCAAGCTCATCAGTCAGCTTCCTTTTTTTGACTTTTTGTAAGGAAAACAGAAGGTGATGCACTCAAGTGTTTTAATAATAAAGCTGGCACAAGTTTTTTAAAAGGTGACAAGTACTGACATGTGGTCCACAACTGAATTGGTGGCCAAGTGCCCTTGTGTCAAGGGCTGTCTTTTCTTCACCAGATCCAAGGAATGGCTTGGCAGAAGGGGCCTCTGCAGCAGTTGTTTCTAATTGACTGCTCGCTTGTCTTCAGCCCCAAGGCCCCAGTTAAGCACTTAAATGTGTGCTTGAGGTTGCGGACATTAGTGCTGATGATTTTGAGGTTTGGCACTTGCTTTGCTGGCTGGACCCGGGCCTGATCTTCCCTGCAACTTGTTTTAGGCCGCTTGTTATTTAAATCTCTGCTGTTTTCTTGGCAGGGGGAGGAATCAGCCATGCTTGGCGTGAGCGGTTACGTGGAGTATCTGCGGGAGCAGGAGGTCTCGGAGCGCTGGTTCCGGTACAACCCACGGCTCACGTGTATTTACTGCGCCAAATCCTTCAACCAGAAGGGCAGCCTGGACCGGCACATGCGGCTCCACATGGGCATCACACCTTTCGTGTGCCGTATGTGTGGCAAGAAGTACACGCGCAAGGATCAGCTGGAGTATCACATCCGCAAGCACACGGGCAACAAGCCCTTCCACTGCCACGTGTGCGGCAAAAGCTTCCCCTTCCAGGCCATCCTCAACCAGCACTTTCGCAAGAACCATCCCGGCTGTTTGCCCCTGGAGGGGCCCCACAGCATCTCCCCTGAGACCACCGTCACATCCCGGGGCCAGGCGGAGGAGGAATCTCCTCCGCAGGAGGAGGCTGTGGCGGTGGGGGAGACGGCGCAGGGATCCGTGTCCACGACTGGGCCGGATTGAAAGGCGGCTGTGGAGTCCCAGGAGAAAGGACCGTCTTCCTGTTCTGGCTCTGAAGAGTCAGCACCAACCGGGCAGGCTGGTACTGTAATTAGTGCAATGCCACCACTGAACAGAAGGAAGCTCCCAAGATGTTGCCAAAATAGAAAAATCTCTCTCTTTCTCTCTCTTCCTTTCATACACCCACACACACACCCACAGAGTGTTAAATGTTTTTCTCCCTTATTCCTCCTCCTCTTGAGAAAAACAGAACGACTGTGTCAATCAACTTCTTATTCAGGGATCGACAGGATTTTAAATTTTTTTACTGTTCCGTAGTGATCTGGGACAAGCAGTCATTTGTACTTCTGGACAGCGCTGTGGCCCAGCAGGGCGTCCCGCCGGCGGTGCCGGGTTCAGCCACAGAGCCATATCCACTGCTCCCGCTCCAGGGGAGAGCAGGGGCAAGGGGCCTTTCTCCATTCCCCAGGTAGTTGCCACAGTAAAGAAAGCAAAAAGACTGTCCTGGTGGAACCTGCCTTGCCTGAGTGTATTTATCCCTGTCTTATTTTTGGTGTGTCTCCTTACATTTTTATTTAAGCTGTTGTTTTAGGGCTTTGGGCTTGCCCGTTCCAGGCATGCAGCCCTGATGCCCCTTGTTAAAGTGGGCACAGCTACAAAGTGGTATTCCAGAGGTCAGCGAAATGTGAAGGAAGCACTTCAGCTACTGAGAGTGGAATTTAGCATCTGTGAGGTTTGCATGACACTCTGATGCATTGGGAGAAGGGCTGGAGGGGTCTTCCAGAGGAGGTTGTCCTCTGCTGGTGCTGATCCGGAGAGCTTAGAGCGTTCTGACGTCCTGGCCGGAGCGCGGCCGTGCTTCAGGTGTTGCCAAGGGTTAGGAAGAGATTTTCTGGAGTGGCTGAATTGCAGAGTTAGAGGCTGGCTACCAAAGTCCTCCTTCACCCCTGCTCCCCCCTCGACACGCACTTGATCTTCTAGAACAGCAATACAGGATATGGGAATACTGCAGTGCTGTTGTCACAGCCGAGCAATCGCAGGTGGTTGCTTTTAAACCTGTTTCTACAAACTACTTTGATAACTTTTTTATCAATGAAATGCAAAAAAGAAAAAGAGAACCCTACTCTATTTCCTTATAACAGTTCAGGAGACTTAAAAGTGGACGGTTCCTAGAGCAATCACAAGTCTGTCCCCTTGCATGGACTCAACATTTTTGTATTCTGAGTAGCTCTGATGTTTAGAGCAAGTTTAGCAACCTGGAGAGACATGCCTGCGTGTGTATTGTAGGTGTTTGCACGGGCTTACGTGGTTCATAACCAGAAAAGCATGGGGCAGGTAGATAAGTGCAAATATCCTGACATCTTTTTTTAAAAAAATATGCAATATTTTAAGAGTTTTCTCTAGTTCTGATGCCAAGTTGTTCATGATGAAGTGGGGAATGAACGACAGGTTGTGCGTATCAGGTTTGGTGAAGGAGTTCTCTTGAGGATGTATAAGGTGTATATGGTAAGGAAGGGTGAAGTTCTGAACCTTGCAGTGATGGGAGGAATAAGGAGACATTGGAAAAGAAATACACTTCATCTTGCTTCAGCAAGAAAGCTGGATGAGTGGTTAGGGTGGGGGCTTAGCAGGCAGGGGACTGACCAAGTGACAGTAAGGGTTGACCTGCTGTCTGACTGCAGTTTTGGGCATATGGAAATGTCTCCAGCCCTTGCTTTCCCCATCTGCAAATTGGTACTTGGGATCATTTTCCTGCCCCTTTGGAGGGAATAATTTGGAGAGGGGTGATGTATTCTTGCCTGGCTTTATAGATTGTTTATGTGTGAAGAGTCTCACTGTTCCTCTCATCTCTCTCTCAAAAAGAGATGTGGCTCTAATGTGTTTTTGTGTGTGGGAAGGGAAGGGCTCCCTGCCAGTATCACGTGTAACAAGGGATGTGATCCTACAAGAGGAACCTTTGCAGGTGTTCTGAGCTGGGCACCTGCAAAGTACCATTTCATTGACCATTTCAAACAGGAAAACTGGTATTTCACCTCTGTTTTCCTTCTGTGCCTTCTTCCTCCTCTCCTGTCAAGGGCATCCATCACACAGGGAGTGATTTGGCCGCCCAGACAACCAGCTCTGTCAGGTTTCCTGGCAAAGGTCAAACATCATGGTACCAAAACAGTGAGGTTGCCAGAGAGCAGTGGCAGAGGATGAGGTGGGAGGGTGGCCAAGATAGGTTCTGTTGCAATCAAGGTGCAGAGAGGAGTGGAGATGTGCTGCTGTAGTCAAAGCTTTTGAAGTTACCAAAAATGAAAAAAAAAAAAAAGTTAAAAACTTTGAAATCCTATCCTGTTCACACTAGAGAGCATAAAAAGTTACTTTTAGTTGCTTAAAAAGATTTTTAAGTGTTTTAAAATAGAAATTTTAAAAGAGTACTACCAAACTATAAAAACATAAAATTATTTATATACATATATTATATAAAAATATAGTGGGAAAGTTTCCCTGCTAAGCTTGCTGTGAAGAGAAGGGTGAAGGTGCAGTAACTGCTACACAAGCAACATTTTTCTGAGACAGATGGCAACCGTAGTGAAGAAGGGCTGGCATAAAATGGTGAATGCCTTTGTTCCCATGGCATAGCTGTGAGTTTCTTGAGCAGATTTTTACTTTACTGTATCAATACTGTGAATGGAGGAGCATCCAAACAGTACAGGATGCCAACAGTGCATCCTGTTTGCTGATTCACTACTTCAAGTGGCCTGGTGAAAACCATGAAATTGGTCCTTCATACCTTACTAGGCTGAAAACAAAGCTTGTGAAAGGTTTTTATTTTTTCCTCCTTTATGTTTGCTTTTGGTTTTGGTTTGTTCTTTTTTTGGTTTGTTTTCTTTGTGCAGAGGTTGCCACTGTATAAATGATCATTTCTGATTGCATGCAAAAGAGCCAATATTCTTGCCCAGGCCTCGCTGAGGTGAAGTTTATAACTTGTAGCTAGAGTCAGTATAAGGTATGGTAGTGAGAATAATTTTGATATTATTTCTGTACATTTAGTGGATGTGTATGTATGGGAATCATGATGTCTAATATTTCTTGAACAGTGCTGAAACCAATTCAGGCCCATCTGCACTAGACAGTGGAAACAGCTCTAAAGAAATCGTCATTAAACATTTCTTTCAGTGGTTGACTTCCTGAGTGCAGATGAGACCAAGGTTCAAGAAGAAAGGGGTTGAAGGTCATAATGGTATGGAAAAACCTCATGTGAATTTTCTGGCAGTGGTGTAGCTACTTAGAGCTGCTTTCCCTAGCAGAATGACACTGTGTTCTGTTGCCTCTGCGTTGGTGTGGCTCTTTACGGTTGCACCATAGCTGTGGAGAATCAGATGCCAACTTTCCAAGTGTGAATGCTTCTGTGATGGCTTGAGGCACAGCTTTGCATTGCCACGTCTAGCTGCATCTTGTTCTGCCAAAACTGTGATTTCAACTGTGATTTAAGGAGGATGTGAACAGAACTCTCATGTTTTAATACCTCTGTACATAACATTTCTGTCTGCTTTAGAGCTAGGGCTTACTAACCCATTTGTTTTCTTGCCTCAGGCAACAGGGAGAGCACCCTCTGGTTTTACAGTTTGCTTTCTTGGAGGTGAAAATATTTCTTAGTTCTTTACTGTCAAAGAACTCACCTCCCAAATGTGAAGAGTTGTGGTTATCTCCCTAAGCCTGCAGCAAGCCCTGGTGCCAAGTCTCAGCCAAGTGACATGATGGTTGCCGTGGCTGTTCCCTGCTGCTGCCAGGTTCCCTGTGAATAGCTGTGAAAATAACAAGAATTGTGTCAATACTGTGTTGCTGCTTTGGAGAAAAGCTAAGCCTCTTCGTCTCAGGAGGATGACTGATGTGAAGCTGGGACAAGGAGAAGGCCAAATTCAATGAGAGGATGTGAAAACAAATTGTGCTTTGTGTTTCCAGCAGCTAGAGAGGGTTCATCCCTAGAGCCTAGAGAGGCTTTAGGGAATGTGAATTTGTTTCAGGAGGCTGAGAACATACTTAGCCCGTTGAGAACCAGAGCAGCCAGTGCAAATGGGCAGTCCCTCCTTGTCCTCTCAACACTATCCACCATCACATCCAGACCTTGGACTTTGCTACATCTTCTCTACCATATTCTCAAGCTGTGATCTGTATAATTTAACTTCAGTTTGGGTGCTGGGATGAACAGAAACCATGTTGTGTCTCTGCTGCTGTTTTAAACCCAGAGAGGTTGGTGGCAGCTGACCCCGTTCCCATTTGAGAGCTATCCAGGGCTGGAGTAGCATTGGGAACAAGCTGTAGCCCTGCTGAAAAGCCTCGTGGGGCTGGCTTGGTGCAGAGGGCATGGAGCCAGGATTTCAGCCCTCTGGGAGCTCAAGGTTGGAATAAATGGACAGGACAGCTCTCCCTGCTTGTCCTGCTCTCGTTTTGTGACAGCTCCGTGGCTGTGCTTCCTTCCCACACCTCTGCAGCAGGAATGTCACTGAACTGTGAGGTGCCCATTGCAGGAGGTGATGCCAGGCAGTCTGGTTTTGGAGCAGAGTCCTTGGCACTTTTCAGTGATTCAGCCCTAACAAGGCCTTTGCAAGAGCAGAGTTGTAGCTTTTATTTGCTGCTGACTTCATCTCCTGCAGAATCCAATGGATAAATAGGAAGACGGCTGCAGAGGTGCCGTTGATTTGGGTGGATGGTGGCTTGGGAGGTAGATAGGATTGTGCATCTTGAAATCCAACAAAAACCAGCTCTTAAAATTACTTAAACTTTACCAAACTCTCCTCTTTGACCCATGACATGCCTGCCAATTTAGCCATGCCAGCATCCAAATGTTTCTGCAGATAAGTGACATCAAATGTTGTTCTGGCTCTGCTGGAAATATTTTGGGGATGGGAAAAGTCCCTGCTCATGGCAGGATGGTTGGACTAGATGACCTCTAAAGGTCCCTTCCAACCCATATTATTCTATAAGTCAAGAAGCTGTAATTCAAAGAGACTTTTTGCCAAGGTTTGGGCTCTGAGTTTTCTCTGGGAGCTGAGCCTGTGGCCAGTTGGAAAACCTGGGATCCACTGCCATAGCAAAATAATTGTGAGCATTGCTGCTGTCACAAGGTCAGAGCCATGCAGAGTTTTGATATCTGCAGTCAAAGGGCCTAAAGAGGAGCTCAGAATCCTTATTTTAATCACTGTCATTCAAAGGATACGTTAATAGTTAATATAAAATACATATGTACCTGTGTATATACATATATATATATATTTTAAAAACCCATATATATATATGTAACCAAATAGAAGTTAGAACTATGCAAACAATACTGGCTGCTTCTTGAAACTAAAGTCTACCAGAACATTTTGGAATAGAGTAGATTTGGAGTAGACTTGCTGTGGGGTTGTTTTTGTTTTGTTTTATAACAATGCAGCAGATCAAAGTTTTGCTGCAGTTAGTTTTATTAGAAATTTAGGTTATTACTAATCTGGAACCCACTTAAGTGGGTTATAAAATTACCTGAAGAGTCCTACCATCTCTAAAATATTTCCATGTGCTGAAAGGCTTTGGCTTGGCAAACATAGGAAAACACAGAGCCTAGGAATTAGGAGAGGTTGAATGTGATGTTTGGGCTGATGGAATCAAGAAAGGACTGGGAGCATTTTCTTTTGGATGTGGGATTGAGTTGGCTTCAAGGAATCTTCCTACTTGGGAAATGTCCATTGCTGAGATGGAGGCAGTGAGCAGAGCATCCCTGGGATGAATTGTGGTTTTGATGGAGTTACTGCAAAGCTTCCTGCTGAATCTGATGGTACCAGAGTTGAGGCTGCTGGCAGAAATTCCACGTGGTTTCTGCCATTTCTTTGTATCAGATCCGTTCTTTGCTTTTAGGATTAACTGCAGTCTGTCTGTAACTTTCAGTGACCTTTGTCTTTTTATTCCTCTAGGCTGTAGACAATTCAGGTTTCCCATAACATTGTCCTCATCCCAACTGTGAACAAGTTACTACTGCTTCTTAAAATTTATTGTCTTTCTGTTCCTGAACATCTGTGTGATTCAGCACCACCTGGCTCAATCCTGGTCGCCAGCACCACCTTCCAGTGCTTCATTAGCTTTTATGCACAGGGAATTGTTGCAATGGATAAGTTGGCCATGCTGGTTGGAAGAGTAGAAGCCTTTGGAGAATGACTTCTGCTTCCTCCAGCTGTCATTAGGGAGTGCACACACACATACCTGTATATACATATATAGAAACAAATATGAAGTGTTTCAATGTAAACTCATTTAGCATTATTCTTATTTAATTTATATTTTAATCCAGTTGTAAACCAAAGTATTACAGCTTGTGAAATGATGTCTCCTAGGAGACATCCTCCTAGGAGGAACCTTTTTTGGGTGGGAATTCTGAAAGGTCTTTAGTGATAAAAACATGGATACGAGTAAGACTTAAGAACTTGTGCTGCTGGGGAGTTGCAGCCTTGAAAGGATTGGAAACTTGCTGGGTAAAGTTGGATGCTGAGGCCTTCTGAAGGTATTCTTCATGGCCCTTAATGGTTTTGTTGTAAAGCAAGGACGTTCTGGCAAAGCTAGAAATAAAAGGGGAGAAGACAGCAAATCAGACTGACCTGGCACAGCTGGGAGCTGGGGAGGAAGCCACAAGACCAGCCACTAATGTATTTAGTGTCTAATTTAAAGTTTTAGGAAACGAGCCATTGCTATTTACTGATGTCTGGAAGTGGCCAGGGGGTTGTTAATAACTTCTGTGAAGGTGCATGTTCTGCTGTCACCAAGGGAGGAAATAATGGGTTCAAAGATAAGATCTTGCTGATTTTTCTGTGCCAGGGAGTAATTACCTTTCCAAGGAATTAGCAAGTGCTAAGAACAAATTCACCTCTAACATGTCCTGCGGGCTTGGCAGCAGCTGTCCTTCCTCTAGGGAGGAGGAGGACAGCTGAAATAAGAAGAGAGTTTATCTGTTTTCAGCCCTGGTTGGGGCTGGTGGCACTGGAACTGCACAGGGGATGGGTAGAAAGGTGGAACAGCAGCAAAGCATCGCTGGGAAGAGGAAGTGCATGAATCTGGCATGCCATGGATGCTGTGGGCAGGGAAATGCAGGTTTGAAACCTGCATGGGTTCAGGAGCATGCAGGGAATGCTGCTGACTTGTGAGACAGGTGTCCAGAGATGCCTGTCCTGGCACATGAGAGCTGACCAGCACCAGTGTTTTCCTTGCTGGAGCTGTGAATAGTAAAGAAGGAAAAGGGGTCAGCCCCCTGTGGGGGCAGATATGCTGTGAGCATTTCAGAAACTCCATTGGAGGGAACTGAAGGGTGGGGAATGAAGGGTGGAAAGGACAGTACCATTCAAAGTGCCATTTTCTGAGTTTTCTAGCAAGTGTTGAAGACTGAAGTTTGGTTTTGTTTCAGTGCTTTCTCCTTTACCTTTCTCCTGTTTAAACTCCACAGCTCAGGAGAGGGTGCAGAGAAGATGGAGGCAGACCCTTCCTGGAGGCACTCAGAAGGAGGAGCAGCAGTAGGCAGCAGTTTATTCAAGGGAAAATCAGGTTAGGTATGACAAGACACTGTCTCACCATGAGTACTGTCAAACAGCACTGGATCAGGTTGTCCAGAGAGGCTGGGAAATCTCCCTCCTGGGAGAGTGCAGCCTCCAAGTTCCTGTTTCCATTAGACTGTGCCAAGCTGTATTTTTGTTACCTTTTTTTTAGTTTTATCCTAAATGTAAAATGGGCAACTTTACTGGGCTTCCTAGTTCATATCAGTTCAGCTTTTGAAACATGTTCAGGTATTTTTAAATACTGCTGTGTAAGTTCCTTGTTTAATCTGACATATTCTGATTTATTATTTTACTGCAGTTACCTAAGGCAGTACTTTAAAAAAATCACTGCATTAATTTTTTTGCAGACTTTCCTCTTGGTTTTTGTTAATGTCCCTAACACCCTTCCCCTCAGATCTATGGTGAAATTATGGCTGCATTATTTTTATACTACAGTTAGGCTTATTTATTTAAACCTTCCCATTACCTTTGCAGTCAGACCCAATAGCATTGGCTGTGAAACTGAAAGTAATGAGAAATGAAAAAAGAAGTTGGATTGATTAATTTACTGCTGGTCTTAAAATACAGAAAGTGGCAGTATAAAAATTTAAAATACAGTTGAAATTAGTTGCTCAAATCATAGAATCGTGGAATGGTTTGGATTGGAAACAACCTTAAAGCTCCTCTTAATCCAATCCCCTCTGCCATGGGCAGGGATGCCTTCTGCTAGAATTCCAGTAGAAATTACTGAGTCTGGGGCAGGGAGAGGAGTCACAAAACTGGTCTGAGAGAAGCGAGTTTGAACTTGATGATGCCAATTAATTGGTTCCCCGTTTGGTCAAGTTTTAAAAGCTGTTTCTTGAGGTTTCCCTGGGCTCTGCTCATTCATCTACATGTCTTGGGCATTGGTTTGATATGGGGGTTTGTGCCTCCAAGAGTATTTTCTGAGAGTTTACATGTCTAAAGAAACTCTCTGGATTACTGTGAAGCTTTTCTTGAATCCCTCCTTGCCTGTGCATTGGTAACTGAACACAACTCTTGGCTGCAAGAGGCCGGTGGGAGGAGGGTGGCAGCCGTGGGTGACACTAACAAGAAGTGGACAGTGCAATTCTTGGGCTGACAGCCTGGATTTGGGGAAGGGGCATGAGGCCCCAGCCCCACTGTGGCTGTGCCCTGCTCCAGGGTGTTCTTTCAGTCCATGTTAGCTTGCAGAGGCTTTTTACAGGGCAGCTTGGATCTCCACTGGAGATGCAGAGGAGGAGGTGTAGGTGGCATGCAGGCACTTTTCTTGTGTTAGGAGGTTTCCCAAGCCAGGGTTTTGCTGTTGGGAGAAGCACCCCAGATGGGCTGGAGAGCAGAATTTTGTCATAGCCTTTGTGTAAGACTAATTCTTTGGGCTCCTAAAGCACTGGCCTGGGCAGAAGGCCAGGGCTGTGTTGTCACAGGGCAAGTGCTGGTGAGGAATAATGGGAAGGGAGAGAGGGGTGTTGTTCAAATAAGTCGTGTTTTTTTGTGTTGGTAGGTAATCTGGCTGACAGTTAGGACAGGCAAGAGCAATGCCTGGGTGGCAAACCAGACTTTCCTGAATAAGGTCTTTTAGAAGCTGAGTTAGGAGAATAACATGCACCTGTGTGTTCTTGCAATAACATGTTCCTCACCTTGTGCCCCACACTTGCAGGGAGAATTAGCCAAGGCTGAGAAGACTGGATCAGATGTTAATTCATGGCAATGGAAGCAAGGTATTCAAAGCAGTGCTTTAGTCTGAAAAGGGAAGGGAATGAATGCAGTTTCCCCAAGCCTCTAGTGTGTAAAACACTAGCTGAGGTTCCCACGAGCTGTGGCCCCGTTGTCCCCAGAGCTCCCCTCCTTTCCCTGGTTTCACCCCACCTTTCCTGCACAACACTGTGAATATGATATCTGTAGCTCTTTTTAAAACTTTGGGTTTTTCCATTACAGCTGCTTAGAGCAGGAAATGCTGTCCTACTGCAGGAGCAGATGGGAGGTGAGCCCCAAACAGGGCACAGATAGTTGAGTAGTGAGAAAGAAAATTTAAGAGTTAACAAGGGAAGTGGCTTTGTATAGCAATTTGCTAATCAAATTTCATCTTGTAACAAACTTAACTGACAATCAATTTCTAAAATACAAAAGCCTCTTAGTCAAGTATATCTTCACCAGAAAGATTTAACTGGGATAACTTAATAAAGAGCACAGGATTTTTTTTCCTCTTCTTTTTCTTTTTTTCTTTTTTTTTTTCTTTTGAGCAATCACTCCAGAAATGGAGGAGTTGCATTAAGCAGCAGCATATTCACAGGACAGTAACTACCTCTCTCTCTTGGAGTGCTGAGGTTATCACACTACACACTCTAGCAGCAAAGCTTTCACTTTAAAGAGATTTGTTTTCCTTACCTCTGTTTCAGAAATGCAGGTCTGCTCTGTAAAGTGACTCTATGAAAATGGCATCTGGCAGGAGCAACAGGAGCCCCTCAGGGTGCACAGTCCTCCTTGGCCTCCAGTTCCTCACTGTGACCCTTTGCAGGTTGGCCATGGGGCTGAGACAGTTCAGGGGGGCTTTGTCACTTCCCGTGTGCTGCATGACAGTGAACTCTGCCCTGGGCCAGGGCTCTGAGACCACATTCCTGCACTGGGAAATCGGTTAATGGTGGGGAAAGTAAAAGGAGAATCCATCTCCCTCCTGCCTCCAAGACAGCAGGCAGCAGTAAAAAAAAAAAGCAATAAGATAAAATACAAACACTTTTATATGTTGTTCATTAGTCAGCAGATCTGACTCTGCAAATTTATATATATATATATATACACACACACACACACACACACATACAGAGAGCAAATCTCTCGTGAAAAGGTGCCATTTTTTTTTCTAGACAGAGTCCCTTTCCAAACTAGAACAGCACTTTAAATATGTTTCTCTTAAAAAAAATAATTAAAAAAAAAATAAAAAAAAAAAAAGCAAACCTTTTCCTGCAGCAATGCACTTTAACTGGTCAGCCGAGTACAGCTGCAGCTGGCTTGGGACACAGCTGTACAGGCAGGCAGCTCCTGGACAGCCAGAGCTTGGGGGGAGCAACGTTGCCAGAGCTTTGTTGTGCGTGGCAGCTCTACCTCCAGCAGTCCCCCAGGTTGGCACAGCCCCCACGGCCCCGGAGCAGCCCTGCCACGCCCAGGCACTGCCGGGGCTGGGGGCTGGGGGGGACTGGGTGATCTGTCAAGAGAAACCCACCCTTGCCTGTCAAGAAGATTTAAACCCAATTTTTTAACAGGTCAGAAGTTGCACCCACTTACAACCCAGCTGGCAGCCCAGGGCTGAAATAAGCTGAAAAGAAAAGCCAGGAGAAAGCTGTTACTGGGGTTGTGGGGTTTTTCCATAACATGAATATGGACCCCTCAGTTCAGTATTTTTTTTTTTTTTTTTCATTTTTAATTTAAGTTTGTATGTCCCACATTGATTCTGCTCTGAGCTGGTTTGCAGAGTAACCATTTGTAACAGAAATTGTGCTGTCACCTTCAACTAGTGACCTATAAATCAAACCTTTTTAGGACAGGTGTCCTAACTCTCAAGACTTAATTTCACAATTAAGAAATTTCCTGCTGTACTAATTATTCTTTTTTTATTATTTTATNTAAATTGGCCCCCCACTTTTATGTTTTTTTTTTTTTTTTTTCATTTTTAATCTAAGTTTGTATGTCCCACATTGATTCTGCTCTGAGCTGGTTTGCAGAGTAACCATTTGTAACAGAAATTGTGCTGTCACCTTCAACTAGTGACCTATAAATCAAACCTTTTTAGGACAGGTGTCCTAACTCTCAAGACTTAATTTCACAATTAAGAAATTTCCTGCTGTACTAATTATTCTTTTTTTATTATTTTATTTTATTTTTGGTTGCAGTACTTATTTCAAGAAAAAAAAAGTCAGTGTTCAGACTAGTCTGGAGTAGGCTGAAGAGTGAGCCTGCTGTAACTTGTGGGTATCAGACTGTTCTTCAGTGATTTTCCAAGCTGTTCCCAAACTGGTCCTCCATGA
Organism: Notiomystis cincta; assembly: GCA_013398075.1. Taxonomy (NCBI): domain Eukaryota; kingdom Metazoa; phylum Chordata; class Aves; order Passeriformes; family Notiomystidae; genus Notiomystis; species Notiomystis cincta. The sequence continues at coordinate 18,244 of VZRX01000036.1, forward strand.
CTGCTTCCCTTTTCCTCTTCCAGCAGGCACTAGCAAACAGAAGCTCCTTGGCCATTGTGTCCAGGGACAGCCAGCACTGTTGGAGAGGGGTGGGCAGGGGTGGCAGGGGAACCAGAGTTGGGAAAGGGGGAAATAAAACCAAGGTAGAGGGGACTGTACAATTACATTGAAAGCAGTTTAGCAAAAAGCACTCTCGTCAGACAGCTTTAAGAACAATGTGAATGAAAACTTAGCAACTTGGGTAGGAATCTTGGAAAATTCTATAAATGTATACTTGAAATTCTGTTTGTATTAAAAAAAAACACGCATTTTCTTCTTTCTTTTAACACTGTGTAAAAGAACATTATGCATGTCAGTGGTTTGAGAATTAAATGGTTTAATACTCAGATCCTTGTCTGTGTCTTAGAGCTGACTGGTCCTGACCCAACATGGATTTTCTGTGCCACTGGGGGAGATCCTGGTCCCAGCTGTGGGCAGCTCCACACTGTCCTAAGCTGAGCAGCTTGGGAGGGGTTGCACAGTGCCAGGCTGCTGTTCCTGGCAGGTCAGGTGGCTTCTGTCCTTTTTGCATGAGCTTTGGCTCACCTCTTTAGCAGGCTCAGCCCTTTTCAGTCTCACCAGGAGGAACAGGCCCTGTGCTCTTGCTGAGGGCCAGGTTTTGGAAGTTTTCCCAGCTGCAAATGGCATTTGGTTCCGTGCCATGCTAGGGAGACCCAGGCACTGCCTCAGCCCTCCTCTTTCCCCAGTGTCCACCTCCAGAGCCTGCAGCACAACTGAAAAAGGCAGAGATTACAGGAGGTTGCGTCTCTCAGTGAGATTCACAGGCAGAAGATGGGATCCAGCAAGAAAAGCCACAGTGGTAACTGCCAGAGGAGGGCAGGGAGAGGGAGAGGAAGAGCTGCTTTCTGAACTCTTTGTTATTTTCAAATGTTTCCCCTTTTCTCCCAGGGTCCCAGCCCTGTGTTACATTCCCAGCTTCTTTCCAAGGTCCTGCTCCAGGGGAGCCCCTAAAGGACACCTCTCAGGTGTGGAGGGTTTGCCATAGCCCAGGGGACAGTGGAGGAGGTGGCTCTCCATGTCCCAGTCACACAGCACTTGCACAGATGCTCAAACAGTGCTGCTAGGAACAGGAGAGAATCAGACTCCTGATAGCTTCCACAGCTAGAGACCCAGTGATCAAAGATGTGTCATACCAGCTCTGTCCAAGTCAACTCCCTCACTGCTTGGTTGCTCTGGCAATTCCTGTCAAGAGAAGCCTTTACAAAGGTGGGTGTTTTGCTGGTCCTATAAAATCCAGAGTAAATGGCCCACTGGGGAGGGCAATCCACTGTCTGCACACACCATTTCCATCACCTACTGAGGACAGGAACTGTGCCTTCACTGTCTGATTTGAAACAGCTGCCTGAAATAGAGAAATTTGCATCTTCAAGACAGCCCTGCCAAAGGCCCTACAGCAGTACAGCACCCTGAAAAGACTAGAGGTGTGATCAAGTGTGGCCAGGCAGCAGGCTAGGACACCTCAGCTCCTGGAGTAAACTTGTAGGTGAAATAATACATTTTTAACAAAGCTACAGGTACTGGTTACCTTACCTGGGCACTGTCATGGTTCATGGGCACAGCTGCTACAGAAACTGTTAGATGAAATCTTACATTAAAAAAGAGTTTCAAAGCCTTGGCTATGCAAGGCTGTCCCTAGTGACTCTCAGCACCTGGGCACACAGGACACACCAGAGCTGCTTGCAAGCAGGGCACAGCTGTTTGGCAGCTCTTCTTCCACTCAGATGGAGCTGCAGAAGGATTCCTGGCCCAGCCAGCACAGGCCTGTAGCTGCTGCAGTTCCACTGACCTTTCCAGTGTGGAACCCCGTTTGTTGGAAAAGAAGAATTTAAATAAGTCTAGGAAGTGGCTTAGTGTAAACTGTGTATTCAGAGAGCAGTTTGTTACATACAGTTCTATAGGTTTTAATGAACCAAGCAATCAGAGTTACAGCTTGAGGCCTGAAAGGGAGGAGGGTTGGGCACAGGAAGGACAGCAATGCTGGACTTGGGTGCCACAAAAATACTGATGCCAGATGAAATTCAGCTTTCCTTGCCATGGAGGACAGGACAGGTGAGGTGACCTATGAGCCCCCTGACCTGACATGGCAGGGAGGAGCAGGGACAGCCCAGCTGGATGCAGTCTCTCCCTGCAGCTGGCACCAAACAGCAAGGCCAGCCAGCCCAGGAGCAGCACATTTGCGGCAACACACCACTTCCCCTTTTCCCTAGGCAGAGGAGGGAGAAGTGAGGCCCTACCAGCCCCTTTAGGAACAAGGATCAGCTATCCTGCCCATGAAGATGATGGTGTTGAGGGCAGCTTCCCGGATGAAAAGCAGGAAGGGCCTGTTGGCATTGAAGATTTTTCTGTTCATAGGGAAGGAACGGCCAGAGATGGTGACAGCTGTAGCAGCTGAGGCCTCACTGCCTTCCTCGTTCACCTGCCAACCAAGAGAGAAGATGGGATTAAAATCCAGGCATGAAGAGGGCTCACCCTCCTCCTCCACAGAAAGCAGGGGCCAGCCTCCCTCCAAAGCCCCAGACTGCTGAGGAAGTGAACACTGCAGGTTCAGAGCTATTTTTTTCCCTTTAATAGTTCATGTTTTTAAAAAGCAAGAGGAAGACATGCTGGCACAAAACAAGGCTCACCTCAAGGAAGGCTTTGTGGAAGGCTTCAGACACGTACAGGTCTGTGCGGCCCTCTGAGACAATGCCTGAAATACAAAAATATACAAAGGGGAAGCTGTGAGTTTAGAGGCAGCTCAAGGGAGAACACATTCCCATCGTTCATGGCCTGGGATCAGGCAGAAGGCATGGCTGCCCTAAACCAAAAACATCCTCCTCCATGTGCCACTGACTGCTAAACTGCCATGTCCTCAGTGCAGAACAGGGCTGAGTGTCCATGCTGGGACTTTACCAGAGGCCATCACTGACTGCAGCAACATATAAATGCTTTATGTTCCTTTTCCTCACGTGCTGCTGCACCTACTGCCCTGTTATCTCGGGAGGAATGGCTGCCCTCACCTCTACCCTGCATTGCCCTATCTCCACATCTCACCTGGGAGTCTGGCGTTTTCTGGACTGAAGAGATCTTCCAGCCCCATTTTCCTCAGCTTTTCCTTGACACTGAAGCTGTCCTCAACACGGAAGCGAGGGAGGTAGACAAAGAGAGACATCTCCTTCAGGGAGTCTGTCCAGCCCTGCAGCTTCTCCGCCGTCAGGTCTCGCTCCACCTCCTCCAGCGGGGTCCCAACACTGGGCAGCACCAGCACCATCGTGATATCGTCCCCTTTGTAAGGCAGCTCCAACACCTGGACTCTGTCCTGGGGGATGAATGTGTAGTGGAATTTGGACTCCTGGTACATAGTTGGGACTTTGCAGGTCTCACCATCGGCTTTATGAAATACATCCAGTTTTGTGTTTGGAGCTGGGAACTGTGATTTCCAGTGCCCCTAAAAACGAGAGGGGGAAAACAAACATGAGCACCGTGTCTCCTCCACGGAATTGTACTGCTCCCTCAGTTTTTTTAGCTGTACCTTAAAATAAATGGTGTTGACCAGGACCAAGACAGTGAGATCATCAATACCACTTTCTGGGATCACTTCTGTAATGCGCTTTTCTGTCTTGTTAGCCACCCAGTCATTAATGATCTGCCTGGAAAGTTCTGGCTTCTCCTAAAGGAAGAGACCATAAAAAAGGTCAAGCCAAGGGTTTTAAACACCTCTTTGTACCCCTTCTGCAAGATACAGGTTCACAGGGTATGTGCTGGGGGAGGCCAATGAAGTTTAGGTATGACAAGTGGGGACATGGCTCTGGTTAAGGTGAGCTGAAGCAAGAGGAATTGCATCCCAGATTCCCTACTGCCTTCACTCGTGTCCACACACCCAGAGCAGAGCACTTCCTTCCTCTGGGCAAAGACAGGGATGCAGCTAAAGCAGAAGGACTGTGGGTGGGGGGTGGAACCAAACAAAAAAGCAAACCCCTGAGTAGTTCAAACTCACTTTGAAGTTCAAGGGCCAGAGTTTTGCCCCATAGACGATTTCACTGATGTTCTGGTAAGTCTCGTTGAAGACCAAAGACTTCTCCCCGAAGAGGCGGTTGGCTGATACCAGCTCTGAGGATTTGTTGGCTTTCTTGTAAAGGCGGCAGTTCAGCTTGGCAAAGAAGAAATGGATCTGATCCGATGTCTTCTCTGAAATGGTGTCAAATTGAAAGACCTGGACAAGCCAAACAGCAACAAGGAATCCATGAGGAGGCTCTGGTGCACCTGGGCCCCTGAGGAAGTGGTGGTACAGCCTTTGCCTCAACAGTAAGAAATCTGCAGGCCCTCAGAGCTTCACCCTCCATGTGTGGGAACCCAAATCTATGGAAAATCAACACATCAGAAGCCTAAGATCTCCTCTCCAGAGTCCAAATGGAGGATTAAACTCTGCTCAGATGTGGAGGTGCTGCTCCTCTTTCCTATACCAGTCTTCTTACTCTCTATACCCCGCCTTTGACTGGCCCCAGCTCTCCCTTTAAAGTCTGTTAAAATTCACATGTTGTTCATAGCCCCCTACCACACCCTGGAGATGAGCACTGCACCAACAGGGCCTAGAAGCAGCTCTTGGGTCATACCAAGTCATGGGAGGACTCGCACGTGCTAAACCCTCCTGTGGCAATGCTAAAGGCTGCTCCTTCCCAGGAGGAATTCTCATGGCCTGTTCAGTACTTCTAGTACATCTTATCTATTTTTACAGGGAAAGGGAATATGTAGCAATCATTTTGAGGGTAGATTTTTTTCAGCACAGGGAATTTTTTTCTGTTCCCAGCTGCCAGCTGGAAGGACAAATATGATTGGTCTACTGCTACCTAACCTCAGGGCTTTAAGGCACAGAAAATCCCACAGCACACTGCTCTTTATGAACCTCCAAGATCTTCAGCACCATTTCCTGTAGGGCAAAGGTGGTGTTAGCAGCCTTTTCATATGAAAAATGGGGATTAGGAGTGCAGGTGTGGGTGGTTCAATGGGAGAAGGGTTCCCTTCCAGTGGGAAGGGCTGCCCAGAGGGGAATGCACAAGTGAAGATTTTGGAGATGTGGTTACAGCTGCTCCATTCAGGCTGTGTGGATAATGGCAGGAGACCCACAACATTATAATGTTCCAGAGGTAGGATGTGTAAGGACAGCAACAAAGGGGACAAGCAGAGCAATTTGATTCACACCTCCTCATTGCAGAGAGAAAGGCCCCTCCAGGCTGAGGTCTCCCATTGGAGAAAAAAGTATGGGCAGCATCAAACCCCACATAGCAGATGAGTTGTCAGGTGAGTGGGTCTGACACTGAGAGGGGTGCTGGGACAGGAAGAGAGTTAAACTAGTTCCATGGAAGAGCCAGAACTCAGAATTACCTCAGTCTGAAATCAGAACTATCCCTTGAGTATAGGAGCCTGTGTACAGGCTCCCCTGGAAATCAGGTGGACTGCAATGTCTCCTATGTGTCTGATTTTTGTCCCAAGGAAGAGAGAGAAGGAATGTGGAAAAGTCCCTCTCTCAATGGGACTTGATATCATGGTGTGTTGGTTTGCCCTGACCCAGTTTCTGGTAGCAGGGGGGCCACAAAGATGCTCCTGTGAGAAGCTGCTGGAAGCTTCCACCATGTCCAGCAGAGCCAATGGCTGATGGCTCTGGAGATGGACATGGGGATGGACATGGGGATGGACATGGAGATGGACATGGGGATGGACATGGGGATGGACAGGCTGCTGGCCAGGACTGGGCCAGGGAGAGAGGCTGGTGATGCCTCTGTGATGGCAGATTGGAGAAGGAAATCAAAACAAAGTCAAGGGGTTTTTGCTTCTGGTTAGGGAAGAGGAGGAGGTGAGAACATGTGAGGGAAACAACAAGGAGACACCAAGGTCAGTGGAGAAGGAGGGGCAGGAGGTGCTCCAGGTGCTGGAGCTGAGATTCCTCTGCAGGCTGTGGTGGGGACCTTGGTGAGGCAGCT
>VZRX01000036.1:24594-38149 GCA_013398075.1 Notiomystis cincta
TGTCTCCCGTGGGAGGGACCCCACGGCCTCCCAGGGGATGGACTCCTCTCCCAGGGCAGTGGGAGAAAATCTCGGTGATGAACTGACCAAACCCCCCTGCCCCGTCTGCCTGCGCTGTCCGTGGGAAGGAGGGAGGGGATGGGGGGGAAGAAGGTGTTTGAAGGGCTTATTTTACTTCTCATTATCCTCTGATTGTGTCAGTAATAAACTCACTTTTGCAACTTAAGTTGAGCCTGCTTTGCCCTTGAAGTGTTTCTCCCAGTCCTTACCTCACTCTTGAAACATTCATTAATTTTTTTCTTTTCCCTCCTCTGCCCAGCTGTGGCAGCAGAGGGTGAGCGAGTGGCTCTCATGGGTGCCTGGTGTTTGGGCCAGTATCAAACCACTACACATGGCTTTCCTACTTTTTACATAAGGACAAGCTTAATCTGCAAAAAGAAAACTGTTCCCATTCCCTTCTCTCACCTTCCAAATGGGCTTCCTTTCCTCTAGATGAAAACTAACCTATCAAACCCAGGAATGCTGGATCCAAATAGGGAAGAAGGGGAAAGAGCTGGGATCTAAACCAATCCAGAGATGGGGCTTGGAGCAACCTGGTCTAGTGTAAGGTGTCCCTGCCCATGGCAGGGGGTGGAACGAGATGACTTTTAAGGTCCTTCCAACTTGGGATTTCCTTCCCAAGGCCCTCAGAGTAGCCATTAGCCATGATCACCTTTCCTGTCTTTCAGACCTGCCACAGGAAAAGGCTGAGGAATCTCCACCAACCTCCATGAGCTGCTGGAGGGTGCTGCCACAGGCTCCGAGTTTGGTCATGGCGAAGGCTGTGGAAATGCTGAGGGGGGACATGAAGATGTTTTTGCCATTGTCCTTGGAGTCAGCCAGGTACTTGTAGAAGACGAGAGCAAAGCGGGAGTTGGCTTTTGACAGCTCCCAGACGCGGGGGTTGGTGGACTCTGGCAGCTTGTCCTTTGCCGGCTCCTGCCCCTCACCCTCCTGGGGCTTCCTCTCCGGGTTGCGGTAGATGCAGATGGGGTTCACTGGGATGTCCCGGGGCTTGGCAGTGCAGATGTCTTCCACAGCGTAGTGCTCAGGGACAGCCAGTCCCCAGACACTGAGCAGGCACACCACCAGGAGATGCATTGTCCTGGAACCAGAGACAGGGTTAGACACGCTGCCTGTCCAGGAAACCCGTGCTGCTGCCACAGCCAACAGGGCTGTTCCAGCCAGCAGCACAGTGTTGGGTGCCCCACAGCCCTCTCAAATCATCCTCTTGCCCTGGACCTGCAGGATAAACGAGGACAGAGACAGCAGGAGGACAAGCCTGCCTGTGGGCACACAATGCTTTTAGAAGCAATACACTGGAACCAGTGTTTTCCCAGTGACTTGAGGGCTCCCTTTTTTAAGCAGCAGGCTCAGCCCTAAGTACCAAAATGGGTGATTTGAACTTTTAAGTCCTCCCCATTGACCAGTGAGGTGGCTACAGTGTAAGGACCCTGCCAGGCTCACCTCAGCTTTACAGTACTTTTCAGTTACTGATGTAGGAGATACTACAGCAGAGAAGAAAGGTGATAAGGAAAAGGTCTCCAAAGAAGTTGGTCCCTCCACGCACACTGAGCATCTTTAATCCCCCAAAAATGTACTTTATAAGTATGTATGGTGTAGCTGGTGCATTACACCAATTCCTGTCCAAAGTTCATACCACCTCAATGCAAACTGGTTGTCCTTGGTACCTAAAGAGTGCAGGCTAATGTTAATTACTGCGTTCGAGCAAAAGCAGGTCTCTGGAAATCTCCCAGCAAGAAAGAGATAATTTATATTTTCCCCTTTGCTAGAGCACACCGAACCTCAGAATGGTTTCAGTTAAAAGGAATCTAAAATATCATTTAGTTGCACCCCCCACCATGGGAAGGGACACCTTTGCTAGACCAGGTTGTTCCAAGTCCCATCCATTCTGGCCTTGGACACTGCCAGGGATCCAGGGGCAGCCACAGCTTCTCTGGGCACCCTGTGCCAGGGCCTCTCCACCCTCACAGGGAACAATTTCCTCCTAAATCTCATCACCCACCAGCTCTGGCAGCAAGGCCTCCTGAACCATTCCAGGGCTGCACAATGTGATTCCAAGATGCCCTTTGCATGACTGCTTTGTTTATGTACCCCATGGGAGAAAACTCAAGCACCACAGCCAGAACTGTTTGGGAAACAACTACTGGGAAGGCCTGGCAGCCTGCCCAGGTCTGGTCTGCCACAGGGCACTTTTTCAAACATGTCCAAGTCGGGTAGGTCTCTGCCTGCCCCCACCTGCTCACAGCCATGGCTACCAAGCATTGCCTTCTGAGAAACTAAATTAAAAGTAACCTGCATTTAGCACTAGTGACCTCCACGTCTGTGATCTTTTAGTGCTGGTGCGCCAGCACCTGCTGGAGGAAAATGGGATCAGTTTAAAGGGTGATCTGGGATGGAGGAGACCTCTGGGTTTTTCCACAACCCCCTCCCTAGGCTCTTGGTCAATGATTTCATCAGTGCTCCAGTTCCTCTGCAAAAGCAGAAACTACGTCATCTGTCATCCCCACCAGGACTGTGTGGACACAAGGCTGTGTGACAGCACAGCAAAACGAGAGGGACTCACTCAGGCCATGGCCACAGCTCTTGCTGGTAATGACACATCTTGTGAAAGATTTAGGACAGATGCAACACCACAAATGGTAAAATATCTAAAAAGGGAGGGAAGTTAATCACACACAAAACAAAACAAAAAAACTCCCCAACACTCAGGGCAAGAGCAAGGAAAAAATATTAAGATAATTGAAAATACTCCAGGAAGTGCTGCTCTTCTGAAACTTTCAATCCCACAGGAAAAGTCAGCCAGCAACAAGCCAGACACACTCCAGAGTCCCACAACCCTGGGGCCAGGAGCAGCCCTTCTCTGCCTGCAGCAGCCCTCTCTCACCCACACCTGGTCCTGCAGCTCCAACACTCTTGTGGCCAGTCCCATGGAAAGGACAACATCACCATGGTCCCTGCCCTGTAACTCCACTCACCTCCAGGGAAAGGCATGCCCTGATCCTGTCTGTACAAGGACAAACATCTGCTTCTGTCAAGCCAGAAGCAGCTCGTGGTGTCTGCCATCACACAAAGTGCTGCTAATCTAATCTCAGATTTAAAGGCCAGAGCACAAGAGTGGAGAGGGCACGTCCATCCTCACCCTGTCCTCATTAAAGGAGAAAGACTCCCTGTTTTTACTCTGCAGTAAAACCCCAACTCCATCAACTCAGGGAAGATATAGACTTTATGCTAATGCCTTAAATCTACTTTACTGTCCATTAAGGTTGACCCAGTCTCTGACACATCCAGTCTTGTCTCTTACAGGCAGGAGCCCCTGCTGTTTCTTAGATCAGCTCTTTGTTGTAGCACTTGGCCAAAACCCACTCCTCCCCCACCCCCACAGCTCTTCAACACTCCCTTTTCCTCTGGAGCACTGACACGCAATCCATGTGTCAAGCTGGAAGGATACCAAAAGTATTCCCACAACAGCACTGCCTGAAAGGGGTTACTGGCAAGGAGGAATGTAGAAATTAGAAAAGGCTCTTACAAGGGTGAAGCAACAAAAAGTGCAGAAAGCCAAGAAACAAGTTGCTGATTCAGCTCAAAATCAGAAGGCTCTGGGGAAGCATCGAGAAATTCCCCATTCCTGGGCTGCTGTGAAACACAGCTGGGCTCTCACCAGCACATGCTGTTTCCATTCCACTGTTCCATGCCTGCAGGACAGGAATCATCCTGCAGGCATGGAACAGACTGGGCTTGCAGACCCCCAGCACTCACTCTGCTGAACCTACTCGGGCTACTGCTGGTGGTGGCAATGTCCCACACATTGTCACACAGTGCTACACAGCCCAGCTAATGTAAAACAGCTCAAACCATTTTGAGATTTATTTAGGCTCTTGAGAAACCTTCCCCACCACCTCACACCCCAAAACCAGAGTCCAAAGAATACCAGCAGTGCTCTTTCACAGCCAGCAATAACTCGGGCCATCCTGGCTTCATTAACTGCCCTCCACACCACGAAGCAGTGCTGCAGGCTAGGGATAAAAGCCAAGCCTGACAATTGAGAGAGCCAGCCTTCATGACAGCTGGGGTGGGAGGACCCTCTCTTACAGAGCAAAAGCCACTCTGGCAGCAGCTAGAATTTGTAGCCTCCTGCTAAAGGAAAAGAAGCTGTTTCAAGGAATTAATTAACAATGAAAGATGGGTGAAATCTGTTTCTCTTACCTGCCCCCTGTACCTCCAGCCTTCTACTTTTAGGAGGTAAATGCAAATTTTTTAGAGAACAATCTTGCTTGAGCCCGGTTTCCCCACTGGATTTCTGTGCTCAAACAGAACTGAGACAGCAGCAGGGGACAGTGGGAGGGGAGTAGGATGCTAAGGCCAAAGGCTGATGACCAGCTGCCAAAGGTTAAGCAAAGAGTAGGAAAAAAAAAGAGGCAATGTTTAGTTTGAAAGAGGTTTTAAAGTTCAATCTGACAAGGGAGAGTTTGACCACCTACCCCAGGAGTGCCACATGCCCTCAGTTTTTGCCAACAGAAAATGAACTGCTTATCCCATGAGAAAAAACTCAAAACCTTCAAGAGTTTGAATAACAATTATATAAGGTATTTGTAGATTTAATTTTGGGATCTTGCAGCTAAACAAAACGTTTCCCCCATCTGTCACAAGCCCCTGTCGCCTGTTCTCAATTTCCTGAACAGACACGAGTTGGAAGAAATTGCCCCACTTCACATTCTGCAGTTTCAAATATATCCTAACTTACACTCACCTGGAACGGGCTTCCCAGGGAATGGTCACAGCCCCAAGGCTGCCAGAGCTCCAGGAACATTTGGACAACACTTTCAGGCACAGGGTGGGATTGTTGGAGTGTCTGTGCAGGGCCAGGAGCTGGACTCTGTGATCCTGGTGGGTCCCTTCCAGCCCAGGATATTCTGTGATTCTGTGACCTTTCACTTGCACAACTGGAAAGCTGAGGATTACCAGCAGCTCCCCCAACTCCTGCCCAGATCCACAAGGCAGAGTAGTGAGCAGGACTGAACACCGTTTCTGATCCAGGATGCAGCTGCTCTACAAATTCTGCAGCATTACTCCCTGAATTTCAAATCCCAGGAGCAGGCTGGGTCAGCAGGTGCTGGAGCTGTCCTGTTCCTGGCCTCCAGTAACTTTCCCTTAATGGAAAAGGCAGTTGCAAACTGGCTTGGGTAAAGTAAAAGACTTTGTTGTATCAGTATGGGACACAGTTAAATGGGACAGAGATTGTGAAGATAATTTGAAGGGTAATGCAAAAAATGTCCTGCATGAGAAAGGAAGGACTCACACACTGTACCTTGTTACTTCAGGTGGCTGCTGGTTTAATTTTTTCAAGTAACTCACATGCTCACAGGTCCCAGGGTTTTCATTTTGAATTAGGGATGCTCCACACCCAGGGAGACATCCAAGCACAAGTTTCCATTTTCCCATTGCTCAGAGGCAGTTTAAAGCAGTAAACCCAAACCCAAACAACTATGCACATCCCACAGAGCTCCCAAGGCATTTCTTCCAGGGTAGCTGAGTAAATCTACCTTGTGAATGCAGCACATAAATGGCAATTTATTTCTGGTTCAGCTACCAACAATCCAGCACCTGCAGCTGAGCAGAGCTACCCCTAAGGAAGCACCCAAGATGGCCAGGGTCTTAATACAAACTGTTAGATACCTTGTTTACTCTAATATGGAGGCTGCTTTTCTCCCAAAGCTGCTGCTCCCAGACCCAAAGCAAGGATCAGAGGCCCAAAACCACCAAGTACCAAAGCCTGGCAGCCTGTGGCAAAACAGATGAAGCATCATGCTTTGGTTTTAGTCTCTCCCACACTTGTAGTCCTGGAGTCAGGGAGTGGAGTTCACAGTTAGGAGGAAACAACTGAACACATCCCAGCTGGAAAGAAACAGTTCTTAAACATACCTGAATGGTGAGGTGGAACATAAATTGCCTTGGTTTTGTGCTTTGGGTGTTCACTGTTGAGTTTCATGACTACACACAGGGAAGATGACTCCTGCACTCACAGAGTGGGATAAAGGAATCTCATGAGCTAGCCTTTTCAAGGCTCTTTCCATCCTGCTATCCATATCCAAAGATAACAAATTCCAGCAGGTAGCATCTACTTGAGCCTCCTCTCCCCTCTTTTCCACATAAAGAAACCCAGCAAGTTCCCTCCAATCTCTCTTGATGCAGAGCACCCACCACTTCCTTACAGAGGGATCTCATTCTCCACAGTGATTCAGATCTTCCTTTTAAATGCCAGGCACTGTAGGAATTCAGATCTCTTTTTCTTCCTTCTGAAGTGAGCCACTACACGAGGATTCTGAATCCCCAAACTAGTGGGAGAAAGAGTAAGGAAATCACCATCAATTGAAACTTAGTTTTCTGCTGGATTTCCCACTAAATACAATTCCTTTATAGGAACTGAATGCTTCAAGTCATCCAGCAAATAAGTGTGGAAGTGTGAGGGGGCCTAATAATGAGCAGTGATGGGCTTCAGCCCAGCAAAACACACCTTACCAGGATCCATGGTGCCCAGGCTCAAGAATAATAGACAATAGTAATGAATGTTGTGCACAAACTCCGGGGGCAGGAGGCTGTGCTTGTCCTGTAGCAGGAGAAGGAAGAGTTTTTTGGTGAAGCAGCAGCTTCATCCAGTTTCAGATTTACAGACAATAACTTGTTAAAGCCCACAAAAAGATGTGAAAGGAGAAGACTAAAAACCACAAAGCAGACTGTGGAGCAGAACTTATTCTCACTTTAAGGCACGTTCCAAACTCAACATTAGACAGATGTTGCTCACTCCTTGCTCTGAAGGGTCTGGTTTGCTTTTTAAATATGTAGACTCTGAACAATTAATAAACTGATTATTTTGAGTATCTTTTCTTGTTCACCTCTGGTGAACAAGTGAAGGAGCCACTTTGTTTACAGGTGAAGTTAGAAGAGGGCAGACCCAGGAGACAGATGTGGCTTCTCTGCTACTTGGCATCTTTTATGCTCCAGCCCTGCAGAGAACACACACACCTTGAGCAGGTGAAAATCTCACACAGATGGTCTGACAGTCTTACACCTCACACAAAATGCAGAATAATGTTTATCCCAGACAGAAAACAGGAGATATTTCAGAGTGTTCTTCATTAATTTATCATTTAATATAAATGCTGACAGAAAAGCAGGTAAGACCTTGTAGACACTTCCATCTATTTACAAACCAAATAGTTAATCACCTTTCCACTTCTTTTTGTTCAATCTGCAACTCAAAGGACCCTTAGACATTCTGTAAGAGCAAGATGAGGCTGAGTCAGCTTTAAGAGGGAGAAAAGCAAGGTGAAGAGGGAAGAAGAAACAGCATTTCAACTTACAGCTTTTTCTATATAACTGCCATGCATGTACAGTAGGTCTCCACTCCCTTGTTCTTTCTTACAAAAGTGATGCTGTCGGCTCTACAGGTCTGAGTTAAATAAAGGAGACCAATACTGATTTTCTTGCCTTTTGCCTCCTTCAATGCATTCTGTCCAACTCCTGCAGAGTATCTGGAAGGTTTTTCTTTCAAGTCTAAAAAATATATTGTAGGAGTAAAGACATAGGGAGTTGGATATAGAGAAATTTCTTCTACTCCTTTTGTTATCTCAGTTTTCCCAAAAGGTAGCAAAGCATCTAACCTTTCCTGGAAAAGACATAGCAATTCCCCATGTACCTCTTAACATCTCCCCCATGACCAGGCCTGTATGTACAAGGCTTCATAATTCCCCTGAACTTGCAAAGAATTCAATTTATGGAATTCTTCTCATACATTCGACTTCATCTCTACTCCTATCGTAAATGTTTTGATAGTTACAAACAATAAATATCCACAACATCAACCCAGAGTCAGCCATTCCCATGAAGGACTGAGAATTTTTGTTTATGGGAAAGAGAAACAGGAAAGGAAGAAAACAGCAGAAGAAGAAAAGCATGGAAAAACACAGGAAGAGAATGAATGACATTTTGTTTAGCACTGATTCACAAGAACAGCAGATGGATTTTCACTTATCTAGGATCCTAAATAAATTTAAGAAATAGTTCATAACCTGACTCAACGAACCTCATGGTCTCCATTATTACCTAGACTATCCTTTATTTTATTTTTTGTTAAATATACCTCTGCAGGGCACAATCACATACAATCAATACGATTGGATAATTACATGAGCTCTATCCCAAGCATATATGCATCAATGTTAAAAAGTTATTTAAAAAAACCAAACAACCCAAAAAATAAAATAAACTCCACCCAAAAAGGTGATAATGACTGCAGAATGTCTTGGGCAGACTTGTATGGAACTAACAAGAACAAAGAAAATCAGGCTTACAAAAACCAGGAAAGAAATCATATACCGAGAAATCCCACAACTGGAAGTAGATGATTTCAAAGGAGAAGTGGGAGCTGTCACAGAGATCCCACAATTCTTCCTCCCTCCTCTCACACGTCTTGCTTCACCTCTTCCTCCCTCCAGCAACAAATACAAGGTGGGGAAGACCTTAACACAATGCTACCAGTTAGAGAAAATAGGGGAAAATAGCTAAGCTACAGCTCAGTTGCTAAGCTGACTTCAAGGAAAGATCCTTTTAGCATGGAACTACTTACACAGCAAGCAGAGGCTAAAGGGGGAATGGGAACTCCTTAAAATTAGGAGAAACTCTGAAAGTCATTAGTCTTGCCATGTTGATCAGCTTCACTTAGGAGAGGCTGCAGATGAATGGTACCAATTGTGAGCTGTGCAGCAGCTGTGATGTGAATGGGATTGCTTCTTCCTCTCAGGTTGCTTCACGCATTTAGTAAAGGCTGCTGCCAAATTTCTTTTTCAAAAGCTACAAATAAAGAGGTCAGTGCACACATCCAGTTGTGGGATCCATCTGATATACAATCTGGTTTGGATGCCAAAGACTTGTGAGTACTGTATGTCACAGAACTATTAATAACATTTTTTTAACATTACAAAGAAGCAAATAATTTCTTGAACATCAAACTTCTTGAACTTCACAATATTTTTTCCTGCTTACAGATACATTTGCCCCACATACATTTCACATCATGTCCAATGCTTTTCATTTCCAGAGACTGCACTACTTGTTGCTTCTGTTTCTCCCAGTACTGTATTTTTCAAATTGAAGTGGACAACTGTGTTTTCCTAAAACTTTCATATCTTCAAAACAGTTGTTTCCTGGCATATGAAAACATCCAACCAGAATATCCAAGGAAAGCTGCCTTGCTGGATGAAGTTAGGCACCTAAACCTTCCCAATTGCTGAACACCTGGCAATTGGCACTAAAAAATCATACACAAACTCACTGGAATTGCAAAGATTGCTTGGGAAAGATCAGTTAATTATTTATATTACTAAGCTGCAGGCATCCAATTTTGATTATTATGGCCACATATTTTAAGTGTCAAATGACTGTGATGTTCCTGATGCAGACAAATCCACATTTCTTTTTATGGGGAAATTTCAGAAAAAGCTGCAGCCTCTTTGCTTGCCACACTTCCCATGGCACAATATTACACTTGCCAATAGGAAATGAAATTATAAAGAAAATAAATGTAAAGTTTGTTCTCCTTTCTCTGCTAACCAAGGCTCTACCTGCATCACAAGAAGTGCCTCAAAGACTGTGACAACACTAAGCAGTTGCATTCTTCTTCCTACAGAAGAATAAAGGCCACATATTAATTATAGAAGGACACTGTGCTGGGATAACATTTCCCCAGATACCTTTTCTGTGTTGTGTAACCAGAATTAACTCTAGTCTAGTCTCTGTCATCCCCTGACATTCCAACAGAACATAATGCAGTTGGTAACAGCTGACTATGGAAATGAAAATTCCCAATGAAATTTTTGACATTTTAAGAGTCTATTTAAATTGAGAGCAAATCAATTTGTGCTACATAATAATCTGTATGTTGATTTACCACAAGTGACAACCACCTATGTCTTGGCATCACTACACACACAAAAGGTGGCTTAGAAGAGCTGCTTCAATTTCCTCAGAAATTCAGTTTACACTTATTCAAGCAAGGTAGATGTTTTTCCAGTTCATAACGCCATTACCATGTAGACAACTCAAGAACTCTTGCTCCTTTTTCCTCCCCCCCAGGGGAATTGATTTATTGTGATACAAGAAATTAAGTTGCTGACATGTTAACTTTTTTGGGTTGTTTATAAATCAGCAACGTTAGGAGGCAGGAATGGAAGGCTGTGTTTTGGAAAGTGAATGATGACAAAATTTGAACGTGAAGGTAACATTATGCCCCAGCAGCACTGCCCTGTGTTCCTTCTATCCTAGAATCACAAACACCTCCATACACACACAGACAAGCACAAAAACTTACACACTGCATGTATTTCGGTCTTTTCTCACATTTTAGAGCAGAGAGGGTGGCTGGCACTCCCACTGTTGAGCCTCCTGAACACTGGCAGGGCGTTTCTTGGATCACAAAAGCAAGTCTGAAAGAGCCAGTCCAGGTAGGACACTTTATACTGGGGGTCTTTCAGATGATTGTCCTGCAAGTCCGCTTTGTTACAGTCCAAAATCATAAACGGCAACGGAAATGAGGGTTTATGCTACTCGGATTTTAAGAGATTTCTCTCTGAACCTCAGAACTTTACTAACAAGTCTGCAAGAGTTAGAGTAGCTCAAGGAAGGGAAATGCAAGCAGTTTTCTTGTATCATCAATAAAAGCCTCACTCCTGGCCCTTTCTAATACAAAATTTGCCCCACCTTACTCAGTCCATGCTGTCAAGAGACAATATCACCACGAGTTTGGTTCTTCCACATCTAATTTAATGCAATGCTAGTGTTTCACAAATCTTTTCAGTTCCAGTGGGCTTAAAAGTCAGTCACATTTGTAACACAGATTTATCTTTTACTGTAACTGAAGAAATTTTCAATCAGTATTCAATTTAGAAACACTTAAAGACAAGGCTTCTTGGATTATAACATTTCTATGTTCCTTCTCCCTCTCTAAATGAGCCATTCAATCAGCTGAGAGAGCATGAGACTGAAAACACATCACAACACCTCAGATACACCTCAGTACATTGCAAATTATATGACTAAAAGGAATGATTTTCCACAATTCAATGCATGGGCAAGGCTTGACAATCATTAACTTCTGGAAATTGTTATTAGGATAATACAGTCAACTCACATTACCCTACACAAATGTCTGACAATCAAAATGGCTACACCAGGGGAAAACAATGTGTAAAGCACAAGTCTTTGGCTCTCCTTTAAAGAAAAACAGCAGTTTACCATGTTTATACATACAGATCCCCCGTTTGCCTACCAGTAGGGGCAATATCACATTTGTGCATCACTGAGTAATAACACCATTAGAAAAGGCAACTTCACAGAAGTTATTGGCTAAGCGAATTCATTTGAATGCTCTGTTTTGAGGCAGCAAGCTGTCACTGTTACACAATCAGGGAGGGTGGATGGGCAAGCCACAGGAGAAAGAGACGCAGAAAGGGGAGAGGCGGCTCAGAGAAAATTACACAGAGAAGAACTGGGATAAAAGTGCTGCTAGCTTGAAAGGTGCTGTGATCTACAGAAAAAAAGTCCTACTCTGAAATGGGACAGCATGCAAGAAGGGCAGAAGAAAAAGTTTAAACTTCTCCTATTAAGAAAAAAGAACTAGGTCACAGGACAGACAGATGAGATGTTGACAAAAGGAGGGAAATAACATCACTGAACAAACTGACATCATCTCTATACTGACTCCATCACTGACACACTGAAGCTTAACCTACCACTTGAAGCTTCCTATTATGAAGGCTTGTCCATGCTGTCCCTCTGGCTGAAACCCAGATATCCATGAGGGTTCAGAGTTGTCTGGTGCAGCAGAAAATTTAACCTACACACCAAAGGACGCAGCAGTGCCCTGACACCATGGGAATACTGCTTCTTCTTGCCCAATAGAAGCAACTAAACTACTTGGTAGCCAATTTCACTGAGGTGGCCAGAATTCCTGTACAACTGGGACAATGATGGGCTACAGGAATGAGTGTAGCAAGATACAGAGTCACTCCAGACATTTTCACACTTGTTAGCTGTAAACATCAATGCTGCCCCTACATACAGTGCTATCTGTCCCCCGTGGTCTCCCAGTTTTTCCACAAAACCAGAACATTTTAGGTGCAGTTTCCAGAAAAAACTGAAGAGCATGTACTGCATTTTGCTGTTTGAATTGTTTAATCAACTAAACTTCTGCAAAAAAAGCAGGAAAAAGGGTAAGAGGAGGAGGGGATGAAACAAAGTCGAAAATCAATACTGTTAGTAGATATTAAACAAACTATTTAACAAGCCAAACTATAATTCTTGGCAAACAGGGCATTCACCTGGACACACTGATCACAACAAGGGCATCATGCACAAAGTACAGCATGGAGAGCTGGATAAAGGAGAAAAAAACCCCAGTAAAGTCTCCCTTCTAATCCACAGATTTTGGAAGCATTCATCATATGTAGGCCAGCAATCTAAATAGTGCTTACTGAAGAATTCCAGGAGTAAATGTGGAGAAAAGAGTAATCCCTAACTTGGCGAGGGAACTAGAAAATAAAAGGTAAAGAGGTTTTCGTCCCTCCAGATTTTCTTCCTAGTATTACAAGTGAATCTGTAGGGTCCAACCTATAATAACCATTTGGAAAATTAATTTTAAATCCACGATTACTACAGTCAAAAAAAGGCACATTCTGGGCTTGTCCTCCTAGATTAGAATATTGCACTAATTATCTTGACTAAGATGAGCTCCCTGTGTTAATAAAGACACAGCAGGAAGGAGCAAACTAATTAAAATTAAGGAAAGGCTGACCTGAGGGTGGTGCTCTGCTCTGAAGGATGACAGGGCCCAGGGCCTGTGTCAGGTGACTTGGGAGCAGGCAGCCAGGAAAAGACCTTCATCCTCCTCATGCCCAGAGCTCAGAAGGGAGGAAAAGAACTCATGGGCTCCCAACTGCATCACCCTAGTTCTGCTTGGCTCCAAGGGGAGTGGCTGGAATGCTTGACTTCAAGTAGGAGATACAGATGGATAGGGACAAGGGGAGATGAAGCTGTTTCAGTGCAAAGTTGATTCTTTGCTAAAAGTTACAAGAGGGGTTAGAAAAAAGCAAGATTCAAACTATTCTAGGTAATTAAGAGGCCAAAATTCAACTAAAAGCAAAATAAACCCATGTTAAGACACATGGAAAGTGTGGGGCAGTGTGCTGAAAAATGCTTTTATTTTCACTCAGTGCTTCTACCTCCCAGACATTTGATCACAACAGCTGCGCTCATGCGAAAAAATTCTTAAAACATACCCAATATATATACAGATATAACTATGTATATATGTATATATATATTTATATATAAATTTTTATTTAAATAAAAAAGAAAGCTCGAATCCCAAGCCAATATGTGTATCAAATCCTTGACCAGCCAGGTCTGTAGGCCATAATCAAATTCAATGTGAAATAGTATA
>VZRX01000036.1:38901-125536 GCA_013398075.1 Notiomystis cincta
TAAATAAAAAAGAAAGCTCGAATCCCAAGCCAATATGTGTATCAAATCCTTGACCAGCCAGGTCTGTAGGGCATAATCAAATTCAATGTGAAATAGTATATAAACGCGGTGCCTTGACTGGGCAAATTAAATAATTGCTACTCAAAAGAGTCTTCTGTTTGGACTCTCCTACTGGTAGGCAATAGTGAGACTGTATCCCCTCCCACCCCCCTTTTGTTTTATTTAACAGTATGATGAATGCAAAGCTTAGCCCAAGGTTGCTATAACCTCAGCAGGAGTTAAGGTTAAGGAAAAAAAACTAAAACCCAAGAAGATTTA
The DNA here is from genome assembly GCA_013398075.1 of Notiomystis cincta. Lineage (NCBI taxonomy): Eukaryota > Metazoa > Chordata > Aves > Passeriformes > Notiomystidae > Notiomystis > Notiomystis cincta. The sequence continues at coordinate 39,220 of VZRX01000036.1, forward strand.
TTAACTCTTGCTTTACCCAACCAAAGCAATGCAGTAATTTATTACATAACCAGTGCTTTCCCACTTAGTAGTCTAACCCAGAAAGAAAAAATGAGAACAGGCCAAGAAGGTAGAGGGAGCAGCACGTGAAAAATCATTCTCAAGAGGTCTTCATATCCAGGATCTTACCTCAGCCTTCGCCAAAAATTTCAAAAAATGTGCAGCAAGAACAAAACCTTTAATTAAAAAAAAAAAAAAAAATCAAAAGAGACTTATGACTTCTCTGACTTATCCCTACAAAGCATCTGCTTAGAGAAGCATTAGGTCTAGCAGGCAAAATTTGCTCTCAGTACTTCTGGCAGGATCTGTGCTGCACCATGAGTGGTTATTTTGGTGCAATTCTTCCCCCATGAAACAGCAATCCAGGGCGGATTCACGGCAGCCCTGACAAACTGCACGTTGATACTCAGGTGTCAGATTCTAACAAACACATTTAAACAATGCCAACCTTTTAAAGGGACCACACCTTTGCAAAGACTCTGTCATTTGTAGTTTAAATTCAGCAATTTAAGCAAGAAGCTCAGCTTAAGTTGCCGGCCCAATGGGAAGAATTGTGTTAAGCATGAAGTTTGCTGCACATCTTTTGACAATGCAATTCACAACTACTCTCCAACCTTCATTCCTTGTTTCCTCTGAAATCATATGAGGAATTGGCCAGATTGTTTTAGTAAGGTAATAAGGAATTATGCACTGGGTATGTAATAATACCAAAATAAAAGAAAAAACCTACTTCATTAAGATCATACAATTAATCAAACAGAGTATATATATAATATCTTTTTTTTTAAGCCCTGGGATTCAAGGCGTCCAAAGTTATTAAAATAAAGTTCATTCACAGAACAAAAACAAATTTAATTTGAATTGCTTGCAGATACTGCTAATTTTCATTTTTTTAATTAAAAAATGCGTTAATGTGAACTATGTGCAGGATTTGTTTCTAGTAGTTGTGTTTGTGCACATTGCCTCTGGACCTGCTGCTCTGCTACTGCTGCTGCTCCTGGGTTTCTCCAATCATCCCTGGAAAAAAACACAAGATGGAAGCTGCCAACACTGCAGCAGAAGGACCTCCAGGGTGTGCTGGTCTCGCTTCATGGAGCAGATGTGGGTGTCACTCCTGCTCTCTGGGTGTCATGGCCATCTCCTCCTCCCTCGAGGTCCTCTGACAGGCTGAGAGATGCCATGTTGTTCGACAGGAGGCCAATGTTCTCTTGGGTCAAAACTGATCCGTTCGGAACATCACTGCTGAAGGGAAGTTGAGCAGAAAGGGGAAGTGGGTGAAAAGAAGCAATTTCTGAGAGGTTTCCTTTATTTTTAAGTAAGAGGACTTCTTTGTACAAATTCCAGAACACTTAACTTTACCTAGATAATTTATCTTTCTTTTTTTTTTCCTTAATTTTAAAAATATAAATAGTTGTTTTGATTTCATTACTTTCACAGCACCATATGGAAAAAATTAGCTCCTGCTCTGGAGGTGTCAATCTGATGGTGCAGAATTGGTTATAAAAAGAAGGTGCAGACTTCATCAGCAACAGTGTATTTACTTAGAAAATGCTCATTCTGAATAAATATTAAGATTCATATGAAGTTACATAAACATCTGAGCTTCTCACTTCAGTGCTAGCCTGAATACACAGAAATGCTTATGGCCATTTCAAAACACCTGCTGTGGAGACTTCCAGCCAACATCCTTATTCCAAACTGTCTATTAAAAGTGAACTGAAATCAATCCCAGCAGATTGATTTCTACATAGATAAGAGTCCACTACCAACAACTGAAAGTGAACTTAGTTTCAAAGTGCATGCCTTCCTAGACAATATCCACATCACAAAACTTAGCAGGATGGAATAACTTTCCTCTCACATTTGGGAGATTTCTTTTATTTGAAACTAAAACAGCAGATAAGGATTTCTTTTGTGGTGGCTGCATAACTCCTGCTTCTCCCTACTAATCATCCAATACTGACTAGATGGATTCCTGTCTGACAGACACTGCAAGTCTTATGTTGCATTAATTTATATACAGTCTTATTCCACTCACCTACTTCACAGCTAGAAAGGTCCTTAATTCATACCTGCACTATAAAAACTTGATTTGTACTCTCTTTTCCTAGCAGGTGCTTCCTTATCATAGCTGATGTGAGGCAAGGGGAATTATTGTCTGAAGAAGTCAGTCTCCTGTTACACAAAGACAAGTTGAAGGCCCATGTTACCTGAATGTCAGAGCAAGGTCTTCAGTTGGAACCTTGTTTTGTGGTTCTAATTGTCCATTTTCTGCCTGCTTAGTGGTGCCCAGCTTGTTTTTCATATCCAGTGAAGACTGGCTCTCCTTTAAAGAAAGGACAGATGAAAAATTCTTTATGAGTGTGTAGAAAGAACTGGAGACTTCATCCCTTAGGGATAATGAAGAAGGCCTGTAAATTGCAGTCACACAGTTTAACCCACAAAAGCCATGAGACAAAAACAGACTTTTAGATATGCTCATCCTCTCAGGACACAGTATTTCCCAAAAGAAAGGGATTATCCTTGTAGCAACAAGCAAAGGCCACGGACTGTAACAGCACACGGACTTCTGAACACAAGCCTGTACCTGCAGAAGATGTTTCCTACATCTAGAGCAGTTTAAAGCAGTTTATAGAACTCATGGCACAGTGGAGACAATTTGGATTCCATCAAATTCAATGCCACACTTATTTCAAATGGTGACAAATTAACAGCACTTTAAAGTGGCTACATTAATCTTCTTCATGAAGAAGACTCAAGCTACTCCTCTGGAGGTTTTCAAGAAGAGAGGTGAAGAGGAAGATGGATGACTCCAGCTGTGGGCTTCCAGCAGGGAGCCTTTCTGCCAGGGTGAAAGGACTGCAGCCAGGAACATGGCTCTCCACTGCATCTCTCTGCCTCCCACCCCGCCAGCACTCACCATGCTCAGCTCACGGGTTCTCTTCCCAATTTCCCTTTCCACCTGGTGTAGCTCCAAGCTCAGTTGTTCACTTGAGATCATCCCAGGCCACTTGGGAGGTGGGGGTGGGGGCTGTGGTTGGCCTGCCAGGGTAGTCGCCTCTCTCTGCAACAGCAGCCTGTTACTAACAGCCTAAATGCATAAAGCCAAGCACATACACAACTGAACACATGACACACCAAGCACAGAGAGCTCCAAGGCCATAACTCCAGAGTATTGCTCATTTGCAAAACCAAGGCCACCTCTCATCACACTTCACAATGCCCCAATTGAAATCACTTCCAGTGCAAGTATCAGTGTGTTTCTTTACACACAGATAAGTCTTTTCATTTTTAAACAACCAGTGTTAAATGCTTTTCATCATAAATTTCCATGTGTTTTCTTCCCTTCTCAAAACTAAGACTAAGCCCATGAACAAAAACACTACTGTCTTCTGAGCTCTATGTTCAACAAAAGAGAACTGCAAATAAGCAGGTCTGCTGCTTTATTGTATAGCAGTAGAATTTATCTAATTCTACAGCAGAGCCAGAATTATTATTACATTATATAAAACATCTTGAGAGATGTAGTTGTCAATATGTAGGTCTCTACTGACACACATCAGGAAACAGAGGAACAGAGAGGTGCAAGTGACTATGGTCATTCACAAGTTTCAAGTTATTAAAAGCAGTAGCCGTGTCAGCCATTCTAAAAATCTGCTAATATTGCAAATCAGTTCTGCAAGTGTGTGCTCTGCATTTAAACACACCATCTTGTACTCCACACAACCCAACACCTGGCTGGTCTTTAAGAAGAAATGCTGATGCAATTCAAAAGCAAAATGATCTAGTTCTTCATGTTCTGACTGAATTGATTGCTGCAACCCTGTGATAGGCAAACCAATGAAGACTTCTCGATTTCCAAAATCGACGTGCAGCTTTGAACACAAGATATAAACTGAAAGCTGTTGTTACTCAAATAACTGATTAATTTTGTAAAATTCATATTATGGCAAAATCAAGGCTCAACATTCAACTCTGTTGGATTTAACACTGACACAATCACATCAATGATGAGCAGAAGGCAGCCACTTACAGGTTTTGCAACTTTCCAATACTCTTGTATTATGGCAAAGGCAGACGTGGAAGATTGAAAACATTTTCTCCTTTCATTCCCAAACAAGAGCACAAGAACACAAGCTGTGTTTCAAATAACTAAGAAATGCATATTACTGCAAATACTGCTGTGACTTAATTGTGAGCTCTTAATTTTCGATAACCCTCCTCTGTAACACGTGTTCTTAGGTTACCATAACTTCAGCAGAAGCTGCTATCCACTACTTACAGCAACTCCTTCTGGGAAAATATTAACACAAATAGTTACTGAGGTACCTAGGAACAGTTTTCTGGTAAATATTTACTAATTTTTCCTAAAAGGAAAAAAGTAACTACAGCTTTCTAAAACTATTTATTGATTGTGGCTTGACATTTCTCCTTCAGTGTCTCACAAAATCAAAGTATTTCAGCTCATTAATTCTTTTACAAACACACACTCATCTTTCCTTATGCTACAACTACATTTCTTCTAAGCTAAGAGCCATAAAATATTAAGCCTTAATTTTTCAAGCTAAATATATTACATATTTACTTTCTTGACTCTTGTGGCTTGTGCTATTTCAGAAACAGGTACAAACACAAAGCCAAACACAAAACAGATGACTTGGCTTTCTGTACATAAACCCAGACACTTCCAATGGCAGTAAAGTCAAGAAGAACAGGCACCTACACCACAAATTTGCCTCTGAATAGAGCTGAACAGAGGGGGAGTGAGAGAGAGAATGACAGCAAGCAAGACTGAGCAGAGACTTCAGATTCAAATATGGTGCTGATGTGCACGTGGAGCACAGGAAGTTCTGCTGCTAAGCAGAAAGGCTGACACTGCACCACAGCATTAAGTCTTGTTACTGAATATCACTACAAAGGTCATCCCATGAAAAGCTTGACCAGCGTCATCTCTCTCTCTCCCACCCCTCAGTGCTGCTCCAAATGCTGGTACCAACCTCCAGTCCCCTCATTTGTGTCTGCTGGCTGATCTGATGGTCAACTTGCTGCAGTTCCATGCGCAGCTGCTGCTCTCGTTCAGCTGAGGGCAACTGCTTCCCGTGACCAGCCACATCCGACATGGAAAGTCTCTCCCTTTGGGACCAAAAAATAAGGACATTTTGAAAAAAATCTTTGCTCAACTGGCACAGAAAAAAATAGATAAAAGAAAATTTAGAAAAATGGCAAAGAATAAAGAAAGCAATCCTACCTGTCATTGAAACGTCCCTGAGAAGGTGTATTTTGATGAGGAGAATATGGAGAGCCTCCCCAGCCACTATGGGTTCCGTAAGGACTGTAGTCTACCAGGGAACAGAAGAAAATCACATTGCATTACCACAGAATCACCCTTTCAGTGGTTCAGCCAACACAGAACTGGACAGAGAAGAAGAAGAAGAAGAAAGGCCAGCCCTCTAATCATGAGAAGTTCAACATTTCTTCTGATTAAATGAACACAGAAATACTCTGTGTAACTGGTCTCATGCCTAATACCTGACTCTTCCTGTATGTCTAAGAGTCTGTGACAGCCTTCCAGAGTCTGAGACTGTGAAGGACTTCAGATGGTCTAACTCAAGATGAAGAAACACAACAAAACTTACAGACATGATGACTGCAGTTATTTTTACTACTGAAGTTCCTAAAAGACTTGGGAATTCATTGATAATTCTGACATATCTAGGTAACTACAGTTTAAAGATTACGTTTTCAGGGAAGTCACAGTTTTACCTGTAATAAAGTCTAAAAAATTACTGCCTGAGCAATCTAGAAGCAAGTTTGGGGGAATATAATAATTAAATATTGTCTTAAAGTTATTCAGTGCACCTCAAGAATGAGACAATCTTCTGGAGTAAGACAGCCATATTATACATGTGATTAGAAAAAATACTTTTTTGGTTTGCCTAACAGTACACAAGACAATGGCTGCATTAAGCCTGCAGGAGTAGCTACTCATTAAGCAGGAGAGTACCAGTACAGTACTTCATCAAGATGGTTTTGCATTATGTATTTGGGAAAGTGCTAAGCTTCTGGATTCTGCTACTACAGATTTAAAATAAGCTTCATATCAGAGAGACTGGCAGAACAAAGTAACTTCTTTCAAGCAGCAACAACATATCACTAACAAATACACTGTGTATACACAAACATGTCATGGAATCATTGAACATCTGGAGTTGGAAGGGACCCACATGGACCACAGAGGCCAACTGCTGGCCCTGCACACACACCCCAACAATCCCACCCTGTGCCTGAGAGTATTGTCCAAACGCTTCAGGAGCTCTGGCAGCCTTGGGGTTGTGACCATTCCCTGTTCAATGCCCCACCACTCTCTGGGGGAAGAACCTTTTACCTAACCCTAACACAGCTCCAAGTCCTGTCACTGGTCACTAGAGAGAAACCAGGGCCTGCCCTTCTGCTTCTCCTTGGGTAGAAGCTGTAGACTGCAATGGGGTCTCCCCTCAGTCTCCTCTTGTCCAGACTGAACAGACCAAATGACCTCAGAAAGCTGTGGCAACCTTGTTCTGAATTCAGTCTTCTCAGTATAACCCTACCTGAAGTTATTTTAAGTGGCATTAACAGACACCACAGCTGTATTTCTAAGACAAGATACAAGTTTACAGTGCCTGTCTTCAACCTGTATGACACTGTGGCAGTAAAGAAAATAGCAACAGCCAGCAAAAGCCGAGAGCACAGATCATACCTGAAATGATGGATTTGGTGGCAGCTCCCTGAACTGCCATGGCCTGCATGGGCCCAGAGTTCTGGTACATGGCTTTGGAAGTGCGAGAGATGGCCCCAAATCTGGACACGGTCGGTCGGTCTCCAAATGGAATGAGGTCATCGTCCCCCGTCTCGGCCGCTCGCCGCTGCATGTCCAGTCGCTGCTCACGCAGGGCTTTACTATCCACGTTCTGGGCAAGGCAGAAAAGGCACTCAGAAACTCTTCTGGGAAGTAGCAGGAGCACATTCCTTTCGCAGCAATTTGGTCAGTGCAGTAAGTTTCTCTCTATTACCTATTCCCTTCACTTTTCAACTAGTTTTCCTATTCTGCCATTTTTAACTCCACTGTCAGAGGGGACCTCTCCTTAGCGGTCTAACTTAAGATGACCATTACTAAACTACAGTGAAAAAGTTGCAAAATTAATTGTGATCAAATCCAGAAGAAGAGGACAGCAGCAAATGGAAACTGAGACAGAGAAAGTCTAATGGGAAGAGAAGGGGGAAAAAACTTCCTCCTTATAAAAACTGAAACAAGAGATCAGTGGGCATCTCTGAGGAATACATATTCCTTCTAGAATCCAAAAGAGATTTCTCTGAAGCTCAGTGTTAAGAACCGTATCACCTAACAGCCTGCAAATGACTGAGAACGGGAATTTTTCTGTACCACACTTACTTGGACACATCTAGTGTATCTTTTCAGGCATTTTTCATTAAGCAGCAGACATTCTGGTTTCTAACCAAGTTTCAGACTCAAACACATTAATGGGTCAGCATATGAAGAGATAAAGTGTTCACTCTCTCCTCAAAGAGCTGAGGTAAAGCTGAGGAAAGCCACCTGTTGGCTATCAGAAAATGTAACATGGTAAAAATTGCCAAAATCAAGTTAAGACTTTGCTAAAGAAGTAAAACTGTACATAGTAAAACAAAAAGAGCAAGGTAAGTGGGGCCACTACACCAAGAAAACTGTCTAAAGGCTACTACTTTGGTACGGTCCAATATTAAAATAAAACTCTGCAAGCTTTCAGTGGGGATAAGAATGGCTAGAAACAGTTAAAACAGCATATCCGAGGCAGGAATAAAGGGGTGAAAATGGCAGTAACTTCCAAGTTGGAAACTACACTCAAGAAATTTAATACTTGGAAACTGAAACCTTAGAGAAAAGCTACTTTGGAATTCTGGAAAAAAAATACATTTTAATCTCGAGGCCATAGGATGCTGGTACCAATTTTAATATACTTCTATTTACTCAGTAAAGCTGCAAGTCATCTGCAGACTATTCAGCATTATGCAGTCTGAGATGATACTATTCCTGTCCTTCAAATAAGGAATCTCTTATTAACGATTAAAAAAAATACTGAAGCATTAATTCAATAAAGGTCTCCTGATAATTTTTTCTTGTGAAGAGACAAAAACTGAAAAGCAGCAGAGATCCCATTTTGCTTATCTGAAAATTAGCTCAGGGGCAGAAGAATACTTTGATTAGCCTTAATAAAGGAGGTTGCTTCTCCAGAACCTTATTACTTCTCTTAATTGAGCTGCAGGGTGTTTGCAGAGTTTTCTAGCAGCAGGGATGAAAGCCAAGAGCTGTTTATCAATTCCTGGATGCTGCCACTTGGACAGCAATAAGCTGATTCCAAGTAATCTCAGTACTTCCCCAGGTCAAACGTGACAGTGAGATAACTCCAGGCAACCACACTGAGTAGGACTGAGAGCAAGAGGACAGGTAAAAAGGCCAAAGCCGCAGATGAAATGCAGCTTTTTGCTCCGTTTTTTCAGGAGAAAGCCTCCTTTTTGTGTCCATTTCCAACAGTGGCTTCAAGGTTTTAAGAGGAAAGCAATTCAGCAGACAGAAAAAAGACAAATTTAATTCCAATGGGGCAGAGGGGAAAAGGGGAGCCTGTTTGAGGAGAAGCTGAACCAAAAAAATCCTGATTTAATTAAGTGGTTGCAACAGGAGAGCACCTGTCCACAGAAGAATTTGGATTAGAAATGTTTCCCCTCACCTCTTATTGGCCAAAGAAAGGTGACCATGACCGACAATACAAAAATAAAAGTCAACAGATTATTTTGCAGATGGGGGATGAAGGAGAATAGATGAATCTCCATAAAATAATTCCTCAGGTTAAACACTTTTCTCTTGAAGAACTTGTATGACTTCCTATGTGCATGAGCTACTAACTAGCCTACTTCTCATGTTGAGTGATGCTTGAATGTTAGGAAGAAACTGAATAGTGGTGTATATAAGACTCCTCTTTATTTTCTTCTCCATTTCATGACTCCACAATAACAACACCTAAGCAGCCCCTGGATTTTGCAACACTGACCTAGCAAAAGTGGAGCAGCACAAAACAAGATCATAGCCCACCTCCCAAAGTTCAGTGAAGGGCTGAATAAACATAGCATAGAGCTAGAAATTGCCTTCAAGAAAAAACAGCCTGGTACAATGTTTTGACTGTGCTTTTCTCAAAACTTCATTCAAGTTTTGGGTACTCCTGTGGCCAAAAATCACAGTCCTTCAAGTAAAACCCTTAACAGCGACCTTAAAAGGAATTAATTGCCTAAAGTTAAGTTACAGCATATTCCTCTGACAGAAAGAAGTACAGGCAGCAACGGATGGATATATTTAATTAATAAGCTGCTGGGAAAGAATAATTTTTGCATTTCAAGTAAGTGCAAAGAATAATCCTCGCAAAATATTCTTGTTATAGCTTCAGAGCAGTGGTTATCCTGCATCTATATGCAGAATTTTGTACCAGCTATACAAGGGTAGGACTGTTCACAACTTTTAAAAGAAAGTGCTTCACACATCTGCAAATGCTTTCTGCTGACTACAATGCACTTTTGAGCTTAAATAAAAGCACTGCCATCATTGTGGAAAGCAAATGGAAGTCCTTCCCAACCCACAGAAAAATCTACTCTTCTTCTGTTTCCCCTTATCCCTGCATACCGCCATCTCCACACTCCTTGCTGTCACAACATCTTTGGATTTTGCATCTTTGGTTCCAATGTAGGAGCCGATGGTGTCACAGGACCAGGGAGAGTACTGGCTGTAGTCATTTCCTTTGTATTTCCCAGCTACCTTCAGGTCTTCATCCAAGTACTGTATAAAAACAAAAATCTGGTTCTGTAAGTGAAGAGAAGAAGCAGTTTCACAGCCATCCCTGTTCACTTCAACAGCAGCGAACGTGAGAAACACCATCAGGATTATTTTTTATCAGATACATCACCCTCTGGAATTGGGCCAGAGAATGCATGAAGCATGTGAAATCCTGAGCCCCTGGCTAAGCTCCCAGTGCTGACTATTCACTTGTCCTGTTTGAAGGTGATATTTTGACACTGGATAAAAAAAAAAATCTCTATCAAGGTGTTATTTAATTCTAAATATGTCAGGACCAAAGTCTAGTAACTGTAAAGAGTGATTACTTCAATTAGTAATGGCTCAAAATTACTTTTCTTGGTTGCACTGAAAGCAGAGAGCTTAGGACCAGTGGTAGATCAACAAGCCAGTTGAAATACTGGAGACTGTACTACAAGGGCTTCCCATCTAGGCACAAAGTCTACCTGCCCCAACACCTGCCCGTGCTGTACTGTTCTGATTTTCTTGTTGTCTACAACTACCAGCATGTAAGCTCCCAAGTATTTCCTAAACAAGCCAGTATCTTATGTTTTTGTCAAAATACGCTTACCTCCTCTGAGTGAAAAGGATGAGGCAAGGTTGGTGATGGCGCAAAAGGAGGTGGAGAAATCACCTTCCTCTCCTCCAGCTGCGCCATGATCTCTTTCCTTCGTCGGTGAAGTTCATCCAGGCTGGCATGAGGCTGAAATGAAGACAGGAAAATGCTTCAGAGCTCCTGAAGCATTAATGTATAAAACAAAAAATTTTCTAAGTGTTGTTTACCTGAACAAAATAAGGCAACTGCAAGGAGAGGGAAATACAGATGACAGAAAGAAACATTAAAGTAACAAGTAATGATCACTTAGTTAAAGTTTACTTGTTAACTTTCATATAGGACATACATGTTTCCTCCACTGGCCACACCCCACAAACTGGGAATGTATTACAACTGGCAAAGTTCCCACTGGAACATGTTCAGCACAGCAAGTTCCCATTACAGTCATAAAGGGTAAATTGATAGAGCTCTACAGCATTAGTCACATTTATTATTCACTTTGCAATAGAATTAAACACAAACACAGCATACACAAAGTGATAAAACTAAGTTATATTACAACCACTTCCTGTACTCAGCAATACGATTCAGAGCCTTTAATCTGAATGACCTAAGTCCAACTATTCTACAGAACTCAATTCCAGCTGGCAATTTATCAAAACAAATTTGTAACCTTATACTAGGAAGACCCTCCAGTTAGCTATCTAACTAGAAAAAATGCAGAAGAGTGTAATTTTTAATTCTTTTAACAAGGCAGGTATGTTTAATGTTTATTATTTAGGCACAGAGTTGGTCAGTCATAGATGGGCAGTACAAGAATGCACACATGACCATTTCCACACACTGCATTTACTCTGCACTGGAGTAGCCCTCTCCAGCCTAATCTTTGCTGGAGAAGTCAGAGACTTATGAGACTTCCACAGTGAATTACAATGCTTTTCTACTTTGAGCACTAAAGCAGCCTACTTTTACTTATTAACATCATTACAGCTGCAGAGTTGACCAGTAACTGAATTACCTTCCAGTTTTTGATCCGCTTCCTAAAGTTCAGACTTTTGCAAAGGCCACCCCCTCGGTACAAAACCAGTCAACTCCTCCAGCAGTTTACAGTTTGTCTCTCCAAACAACTCCAAAAAGGCAGCGTAGAACCCTTACCCTGTGGCAGGAAGGTCTGATCTGACCGAGATGCGGAGCCACCGGGCAGTAAGCCTCTGTCTGCTGGTACCTGTCTCTGGACTCGGGTATGTAGAGGGGCACGGCCGCCTGCGGGATGTCGATGGGCACCGGGCTGCCGCGCACCACGTCCTCCCGCTGGTAGGGCTGCACGGGGGGGTACACGCGGCGGCCGTCGTAGTGGGGCGGGTACACGGGCTGCGCCAGCGCCGGGTAGCCCTGCGGCTGCGGGTACTGCGGGCTCACCACGCGCTCCGGCAGGTACGGCCCGTAGTGCTCCAGGTACGGCGTGCCCGCCTCGGGGGCCGAGGGAGGAGGTCGCACGAAGCGAGACATGGACTGAGTGGGATAGTACACTCCTGAAGCGAGGCAAGGGGGAAAACCACAAGATACACACAGGGATTACCACAAATGTCCACAAAAACTGATTGCAGAACCCCCCGAAGAAGCAAAAGTTGATCCAAAGCTCAAGAGACACAGTATAATTATCTAAGAAACCAGCTCAGTGTCAGTATTACAGCAGCTGTTGTGACACTGAGCCCACCACAAGTGCCCCACAAGTCCTGCCAGCACACTGAAGAGAAATAAATGACCAGAAGGTCTCTGCAGATTGCTACAAATGCTTTCAGCTAGGTAAGACCTAAAAAGGAAGCTGAAGATTGGCTTGTACATCTTCATCCATGCAACTAAAATTCAATTTGTCCCAACATATCAGAGCTTGGATTATTAGGAATTAAAATTATCTAGAGTTTTGTTCTGTCTTGAACATGAGAAAGACATTCCAGAACTGTAAATCACCAAAGACTTCTAATATCACATTGCCTGGTTACCTGAAGATTTTATTATTCTATCCAGGATCTCTGGATAATTTTAAAATAAACATGAATATGTGCATGACATCAAATTTTGTAGACGACTCAGATGTTCACTGCCGCATAAAGAACAAATTTAAGTAGTCTGTTTTTCTTCAAAATGCTCTGCAACTTTCTCAGAAATGGCTTCCTCTATTTCACCCTTCCTTTCTAGGGCTTTTTTTGCTTGTCTTCCTTTCTTCTTCCATTGCTTATTTTTCCTTCATATGAACTTCACTTTGTTTCATTTCTCTCTGCAACCTTACATTGCCTAAGAATCATTCCCTATTTTCATACAGATAGCCATATGTTCTCTTTTTAATCCCCTTCAATATTATCTTGCTCCATGTGTTCTCTTTGAGGTTTTCCTCTTAGTTCCATTCTTACGTTTTCTTTTTTCGTGAACACCCTTCTCTAATTTCATTTCTTTCTAGTCATCACATGCACTTTATTTCCATTTTCCCTGAGTCAAACTGAATTATGGTTTACCATACTGGATCCCTGATCCAGCCCAGTTAGAAAGAACTGAAGACAGAAGGACTTGCAACACTTGGGCAGACAGAAGTATTGTTTTCACTTGCACTGAAGTCCTCAGTCAAGGCAGAAAATCCCACCAATTTCCATTTTATTATGACATCACCATATTAGTATCTTTAGTCCATGTCATTTGTAAAAAACCCTTCAATTTAAAGACTTAAAACCCAGAGTGGGAAGAAAGACTGAAATCAGCACGAGGATGAAAGAGCTTGGTGTCAATCTTACCTTGTTGGTAGGACGCTGGCTCAAATGATGGGGCAGCTCCTCTGGGGTCTTGATAAAACATATCTGCTTGTTGTGCATTGTACAGCTGAGACCCTCGTGGTACCATCTGCAACTGCTTGGTGACAGACACCGAGGGCAGATCTGCGGGTGCCCGAGCAGGCACAGGATGAGGGTTCACTGGCAAGGCAGAAATAGAGCTCTTGGGGACAGATTCCAGCCTAAAAAGCGAAAAGATGGTGCTGCTCATTAAGGCCTGGTATAGAACATTGTTCTCTAACACACTCTTCCTTGTCTACACTCCACCTTCTGAAGGCTTCTATTACTTTCTCCAATTAAAATATAAGCAAATAAGGAATTAACGCAGATCAGAGTTTTAGCTTTAGCTTTCTACTCTACTATATAACCACTAAAACCCACCCCAACCAAACACAAGAACAACCACAACCCCCATTCTGTTTCTATTTTAAAGAACTGGTTTACTTTGTTTCTATCCCCCATTTCCACACCCTACAATTTGAACAACAGGTAGGAAAACCCGTACAAGTCCGGAGGGGATCCAGGGGCACTGCTACTCAGATGGTCCATCTTCCCCGGCTTCAGGGCAGTTTCATAACCGGAGTCAGTCCCTCGAGAAATTAGCTGTGTCACCGTGCTGCCTGTTGACACAATTCCATTTGGCAGAGCAGAGGTTTTCCTATTGGGCAAGTCCACTCCCCCTTCCTCTGAGAGGATAGCTCCTGAAGGCAGGCCCACCTCATTCAGCTGGCCCAGGGAGGCACTAAGAGGTCTTCTGGGAACAAGACGCTTGTTCATTTTACGGAATCTTCGGAAAGAGAAACCACATATCAAAAATTGAAACAAAAAAAAAAGTAAAAAGAGATGTACTTTCAAGATTTTTCAAACATGGATTCTACTGAAAGCTTTCTTTTATTTAAGTTCCTCATGGGGCTTGTGAGAAAACCTCTTAGAATACATCTTGCAGTTTCAATCAGAACAAGGATGAACTTTTAGTGACAACTACATCAAGAATTCACAGGTAAATGTCACAGAGCAAATTTACAAATCCTACTTTTTTTATGCATATGCACCTCAAGAGAAGACAACCAAAACCAAGCATCACATAAAGTACTACTATCGCATAAAATACATTAACACAAGCTTCAGAATAAGAATCACAGACTATTCAAACCTGTTTTATTCAGAGAAGAAGCTAATAGTAGAAAATTTAAGTAAAAAAATATTAAGTTATACCCTTTTGCTCCATTTGTCCAATAATAAGCCAAGTGTTTACTACCATGTGATATATTTTAAAGCACAGTTTAAGATTTATGTTACTATATCAATATGCAGCTTACACCATTTCTGTTGTTTAATAAAGTGACTGCAGAGATAAAAACTCTATGAATATGAAGCAATTCCAAAAATCTAACTGCTTCTGACTAAAGCCTGAAGAAATACAGGCATTTTAACCAAAGTTCCACAAAAACCAGTAGGCCAACAGTAGTGGAGAACAAATTCCAGAGTTGAAGGTCCTCCACTAAATACCCTGCCATTAGTTCAGATCCCAGAATGCAAGTGTGAAGGCATCTGCAGACCTGAGTGTTCTCACTGAACAAGAGGCTGTTTCCTCAGCAGGGTTGAAGCCAACACTTTGATATATAAATAACAGTCAGAGTGAGATGGGAACCCAGACTAGGAAGGTACACACATTACTGTAAAAAAGGTGGCAGTTATTACTCAGTCTTGAGATAATCTTTGTAGTTGTCCACATGCATTAACAGCAACACAACAGAGGCAGAAAGGGGTTTCATTGTTGGGGCTGTTTTGGTTTTTAGATGTTGCAGTCTCCACATGTGTAGGATACAAATTAATTTTTAAAAGTTCAGTACTTGTCTATGAACATAGGGTCTTTGTCCCTTGTCAAGAGGGGAATGAGCTGCTGTTTAAGCAAGTTTAGATTATAATATGCTATCTAAAGCATTATCTCACATTTCCCCATAACCTTCCTCCAAACTTAAAGCTATATAGAAAGATATAGAAGTCACACAGCAACAGCAATGCATATTATTCACATTTTTAAAAGGAGGAGCACTAGCATAATAGCTACTTAAAAGAATTAAGCAAAGATAAAAGGTACAAGGACCAGTCAGAACTCCCAAGTTCCCCAACCACCCACAGAACCTGCTGGAATCCAAAACTGAACAAACATTCCCTTCAGTCCATGACAACATTAACACCAAGGCATGCCAGTCAGCCTGGCTACAATTGGCCTCTCCCACCTGCAGAGCTGACAAACAGTCCTTGATACATACAACTGGCTCAGAGGTGTAATGCTGACCCACCACAGGTTAACAAAACCATCCCAAAGCAGCACTACCAATCTCCATTTCATTACCATGATGACAGAAGGCAAAAAAAGCTTTCAACTGTTTCTGCAGCACACAAGTATTGAAGTCCTATTCTTTGTCCATGTGAATAACTGTCTTTGTCATTCTAACACCATGTGCTCTGCTCTCCTTTCTTTGTGTTTTGTCTATGCACTGCATGCTGGCTATACAGCCCATGAATTGACATTAATGCTTTGAGTTTCAGATTAAGAAAGGGAAATGAAATGCTGCATGCCAATTCCAAACCTTTGCAGTATTCTTCTCATTAAAAGCATCTTTTCTTTGAATTATTTAGCCCAAAAAATAAGTAACAAGCTAATATACTACATAAATTACACTGTATTTATTTCTTTTAGTTCCTAAATAATCTATTTTACTTAAAAAAAATAATTAAAACAACCTGCAGAACAACAGCATCTTGCTCTTGCCCTCCTAAATCTGTAATAGATCTAGACTGCATAGATGATATGACCATCATTTTTTAACTCTCCAACAACAGATATAACCAATTGAAGGTTCCTGCATGAAACTTTTTGACAGACTGCCCAAAGAATTGTTGCAGGAAAAAATCTTGTAAAATTTGCTTTTAGCTCTTTGGAGAGCTAGCAACACATTCCTTACATCTGGAAAACTGCCAGCAACCTATCTGAATAAAAAGGGAAGATGAGAAGTACCCCCAAATAACAGCCACTCTAAATGCTGTCACACAACATGTTTAGTCACACTTAAGTAGGAAAAACAGTTCACCTCCAAAAACCTTGGATAACACTTGTGTAACATCAAACTTTCACAACTGCATTACTGCTGAAGAAAGCAAATATCCTGTATGGAAAAACAGGTAGCTCCAAAGCCTAAGAGATGACTGTTACAAGTTTATCCCATTATTTCTTGCAAGTTTAACAGCCAGGTTATACCTCCTTTCCCCCTCATTCCTCATAACTCTTATAGACAAGATGAAACAAAGACTGGACTGCTTTCTACCAGCAGCAGTACACTTACTTTTCCAGCTCCTCCTGCGAGTGTGCGAAGGTGCAGCTGGCGCCCCGGGGACATCCTCCTCTCTGCTTCATGTCTCGGCACATGTATGTCTTGTACTTGCTGTGCTGAGGGGGCTGCCAAGGTTAAAGAGACCAGGTGAGACACCTGAACACTTAACCATGCTGAATATATCATCTTATCAAAGGCCTGATGTTTCACTGTTGATAATTCCTCAACTTTAAGTGTTTCTGGAATATCTAATATGAAATAAACAACTGAACTACTTGTGTTTGGTTCTTCAACAGAATCAACAAATTCAAGAGTATGTGTTTTGACAACTAGGTCACTCAGGATTCTACAACATTTTTATTCAAACTCCTTACTGGAGAGCTTGACTGGAACACAGCTGTACATTTAGGACACAGTTGAGTGGACAAAACTGATGGAGGATGAAAAAATTACCAGTAATCAGATATACCCTATCAATAATTCCCACCAAGGGAAAGGTCTGTAAGAGTCAAGTCACTTTCTAAGAAGCTCAGCCAAAAGGTGTGTATCTGTAAGAAGTCACCTGCAAACTGATTTTTTTTTATTTTGCCATCTACTGTAGCGAGAAGATCCAAGCAGGGTGAACATGAGCTGCACAGACTTTACTGGCTACTGCAGCCAGGTAGTGCAACTTTACCCAGAGTTCAGCAGACATCCCTTTCCTGCTCAGGAGGCTCCAGATTCCCTTCCAAGCAGCACAGCACGTACCAGGCTCTCCACAACAAAAACTCTCGCTGTCTTCCCCTCCCAGATTCCCAATTATGCATTTCTACTGGTTTTCCTTTTGCTGGTGACAGTGCTCATTATCCATCCCAAGTAGTGCAAAAAGGTGAAACAGCAGAAATAATTCACTTTAATTTTGCCTTTTTCTTTGGCAGAGATAGTATTTTTTACAAGTTGAGCTCCCCAAACCAGCTCTCCAAGAGTATGAATGCCAAAGCGAGGGAGGAGTAGGACTGGGATAGGCAGCTCTGTATTTCAGCAGCATTTCTGTCAACTGAGCTACACAACAAAATGACACCAAAGGAATGTGTGATAAGGTAACTATGAGATAAGCTAATATAACATAATTTCATTGCTGAAACAAAAAAAATTGTTTCAGGAACTAGGATTGCACCTTCATATGAACTATTCTTAAATCCTCAGCTTGACAGACCATTAAGCACAGGTATAAGGATAATTTCATTAACAGAGAGCCAGCTGGCTGAAATGTCACATTAGAATAAAACCAAGAAAATTCCCAGAAATCACAGCAGCACCCCAGCATCCCTTCCCCACCCTGTACTCAGGAAGGTTGTTATTCATTTCCCTAAGCCTGCAGCTGGATCAGACTGTTCTCCTTCCATCTTAGTATACTATGAAAATTAATTCAACATTTTTTGGGGGTAAATACGTGTTGTTTAGGGTTTTTTCTCTTTCTTGTTTCTTTTTTGATAAATATGACCCAGCAGTGATATTTTCAGTTAGGTTCTTGTCAAACCAGATAGTTCCAGATGACATTAGTAAACCTCTACTACAAGACACAGCCAATAAAACCCAGGGGTACATATTTCCCAAATGCTTTAGCTTTCACCTGTTGTTGATCTGTTCCTTTCTTGCTGTGATTCTGGATATAATCAACTAAGCCATGAACCACAGTCCTCACAGCAACTAGTCCATTTTCCAGTTGTTCCCACGTTGGAGGTGGAGCATCTGTTGCATAGACAGCAAACACAGAATATAAAAGAAAAATCAGAAGTATTTTCCAAAACCAGGTACAAAATCCCCCATCAGTATCATAGAACTTGACTAGGAAAGTTTATAAAAAATGTTTTATCAGCAGATAAAAAGCATTCAGCACCTTAATTCTGGGACATTTAGTTCTTACAGAATAGAAGTATCTATAAACTTAAGACTAAACTGCACAAAACACTGAATGAGCCAGTAAGACTATTATTAGCATACCAAATTATTTTGTTTTACAAGAACCTTCACATCTCACAGGAACTCCAGAGTAAAGGCACTGTACAAACTCTTCTCATTAAGAAAAACATCAGGTTCAAAATCCTTCTTTGCATTCAGACTCCTAGAGGTAAAATCATTCCATACAAATATGGTCACTGCTGGCCTGATTACACAGGCACAGACATGGAACAGCAACAGAAATTAATGCCTCTCATGTGGAAAAAACATCACAAGGCAAATGTATGAATCAGACCACTGTGAGTAAATTGCAGAGCCTCAGTTCTATAGGAGCACCTTTTCTTTTTAGCCAATTTACTTTTTTAAGTTTTTGAATCTGTTCCAGCAGCTGACACTCCCACTGTGTGTCTGCACACTCTGCTGCAAAGCACAGTATCTCAAAGTGCCTTTCAAGATCTTTAGCAGAATTTATTACATTATATTCCACTCACAGGGACTAAATTCTTCCAGAAGTACTTCAAAGTGCTTCTCTGCTGTACTTCAGGCAACTCAAGAGTACAGAAAAAACCACAAAGACCAGATTTGGCTACTGAAACCAAGGGAGGCTATTAATGATGTCACTTTCCATACCAGTTTCTCGCTAACAAATTTGCAGTACACAGATTTGTCCCCAGCTTGTTCCAGTATGAAAGATTTGGGAACAAAGCATTGCATCTCCTGTAGCTGTGAAGTACAACTGGTCCTCATTGGAAAGGAAGTTTAACTTCTATTTGTTTAAACAAATACGAAGCACAGTTTTTCATCTCCTGAAGTTATAATTTGTATCTTTTTACCATTTTGATATATAACACTGATTTTATAAATTTTAGCAGGTATAAAATAAAATTTCAGTCACAAGACTTTGTTCTGTCCCTTTCCTTCTCCCTCAGGTGGTCCATCCTCACAGCACTGCTGACTGTTTCAACAATTTCTCCTTCCCTCCTCTGTCAACAGCTTAGATTTTACTTCCCAGTTAAATTCTTTCCAACTATCTTCCACTTCCCAGACTCTTCCCTACTTTTGTGGAATTACATATGAACAAGAAAAATACTAAATTCTGTAGGGTAACAAATCATTCTTGTCTAGACTGGCTTTTGCCCAGCTTCTCTCTATTCAATCTAGTAAAATTCTACTTTGGAATCCAAACCTCTTAAGTTGATGAATCATGAGGACGTTTCCTTACCCTTGATGATCAGCTTTCAATCCTTGAGCAGTGTCAAGCTCATCTTGCTAAACTTAAAGGTTTCCATAAAAACATCCTGATTTACCTGGACTGGGATCAATATTTGCTAGGAGCTCTAGGTGAGGTCGAAGACGATTCAAGTTAGCTGGATCTCCAGTCCTCTGGAGAGCAATAGTTAATTCCTGAACACTCTGTGCAAATGAGGCTGGGGTCTGCAACTTAAAAAATTATCATAATTAACTTTCTACAGGCATAGCAATCCTCATGGTTTCTGAAGGCTGCTCTGCAAGCTCACAAGAACTGTCTCACAAAACTGGAGATAAACATCTTTCACAGAAGCCCCTTCTAGTGAACCCTTTCTATTAAGAATGCAGAGTTCTTTGACACTGCATTAAATTACACCTCTAAATAGATAAAATAAAGGCTGGTATTATTTCTATCAATAAAATCCATTTCTTTTGTGTTGTTCTGCCACTCAAGAAAAAAAATGGGCCATATTAGAAATCATTTAATTTAAAACCCTTAATTCTACTGAGATCCTTCAGGAGATGTTTGGCAGGACACTTGAAAAGGTGGGCAAAGGCATAAATCCACAGCAGAAACTGTCTTGAAGCTAATCTTCTTGCACAACAGCCAAAAAAGTTGTTTCACAGCTTTTATAACCATTCAACAAGGTTCAGTTCTTTCCACCTAATTTAGGCACGTACAAATGCATCCCCTAATCTAAAAGCCTATTTATCCTATGTTGCTTCTGAACACAGTGAGACTTGGGCATTTCCAGGGTTTAAGTATTTTATTTATGAAATGTGCTTTCTCCTCTCTGTCTTACTTCAGATATAGACTGGGGGACTCATTTTTTTTCCAACTTCTGCACTAACTTCCTGCCCGGAAACACAGACCATTACCCTGTCATTACACTGGCATTTATCAGCTGTTGATAAAGGTCACATCCCAATTGTTTAGCTAAACTTTGTGGGTTTCCATCTGCAGAAAGAAGTAAAGTACCAAAAAAGTCAGGATGACAGAGGGAGCAAGATTCATTAGGTTACAAATATATACTCTAATTACTTAGGACATAACAGGACAAATGATTAATGGGCAAGTCCATGTGGGCACAGCTTCTAAGCTCAATGTCACAAACATATTACAGGTGCAAACAAGGCTGACTGTGCTGATTTCAGGTGGCTTTACCTTGTCAATGATACTCTGCATGTGGGATTTGTGAGACTGGTCTCCATACAAGAGCGAGGACCACTGGTCGGGTGCGATGCGCAAACCCGCTTCCATAGCTATTTGAACTATCTGGGAGTCGTGTTCCCTTCTCAGAGCTTCGTAGGTCCGAAACTCCTCCTTCAGTTGCATCAGGGAGGAATCCTCATCTCGCTTGGTCACCTAGTAAGGGGAAAAGAGCCAAATACAATTAAGCAGGATAAGCCCAAGATTATGTGAAGTCTGAAGCAAGTGACGTCTTCAGTCAGCGACTGAGTTCTTCTCCCAAACTAAAATCAACTATGACAGCACTCAGTGAACACCAGTTCCTACCAAAGTAACACACACTTCATCAAGCAGAACCACTATAAAATGGATACAAAACATTCTTTACTTGGATTCTGACTCACATATCCAAGTGTCAAAAGTCAAAGTGTCACACTTCCTAAATTACTTTACAGCATCCAACACCTTCAATCAAGATATTTTGTTTTCATTGCAGAATTTTGTCTGAGGCTAAAATTAGCAAAACCAAAGTATTTAGCAAAAGTGAATGACATTTAAATTGAGCATCTAGCAACAGATATTAAATACTGTAAAGTACATTAAGCAGTTTTTCTTCATACAGCTGACACCCACAAGTCTCCTATTTCTTTGATTCTAACCACACCACAACTGAATTAACAAGGTATTTTTTGGCTTTAAGCCACTTCTAAGAAGGTAAGTAGGCTGCCTTACATACAAGTTTTGTAATTATGCTTCTATGAAACTGGACAGAGGCAAAACCTAACCTAACAGCTTCAAATTGCTGTTTCAGCCTACACTGCCATGAGAGCTGAACAACAAAGAACTCTCTAAATTCATGTGGGACTTAATGAGCAATACTTTCTCTAACTACACATATTTTTAGGCCCATCTAATGTTACAGGACAATGAAAATTGAAAGTGAAAACAAATGGTTTTCATAGCATTACAAAACCTCAGGGCAGAATCTTCTTCATACCTTGAAGCATGAGGCTCTGTAAAGGAGCTGGACAACATGCCCAATGCTCGTTTTGGAAGCCTGAGGGAATCGTGGCTCCAGTCTCTGCACCACAAAGAGAACCAAGACCTTTCGTGACAGAGCAGATCCATCTTCCAAAGCCAGCAGAACCAGCTTTAAAGCCTCCTCTTGCATTGCTGAAAGTCAGGGGAAATGCAATAAGAGAAAAAGGATGAGAAGCCCAAGTACAATTTTTGCAGTTTCTTGTTCACCTACAATTGGGATAACAGCTAAAATCCCACCAAGAGACATACAAACCTACAGAAAAAAAAGGGAATTTAGCAAGAAAAGAGAGCAAAGAGAGAAGGAACTCTTCTAGATTCCCAGACTGTGACTTGGGAAAACAAGACTTTTTACCTTTAATATTATTATCACTATTATAATTTTTTATTATTATTACTACTACAACTACAACATCATCTATTTCGGGTCTCATGTGATGAGAAGATTCCTTTGTTCCTGTCTGTACATCTCTTGATCATTAATATCAGTTTTCAGTGTATTGCCTATATCCCACACTTATCCCAGAAGAAAAAGGTGACAGGCTAAGAAAAAGGTTCATTCCCATGCAAGCAAAAAAAGAATACAAGTGCCCACAGCAATCAACCAGGCTGTAGCACTGCTATTTTGCTGTGTAACCAACCTCTTTCTTCCCTGAAATGGTATGAAAGTTAGTATCCCAAAGTTAGTCTTCATCTGTTTCAGACAGGAAAAGCTTCACTACTTTTTCTTTAACAAATTGGCTTCATATTTCAAGACTCAACCAGCAAAGTCTGTATTTTCAATAATGAGACTTCACCTTTTTTAAGCAACACTGATTTCTTTCTAGTCTTTTAAGCAAAGGAATGTAATTTATAAATACACAACTTCTTAAAAATGTGTACATGTAACTGTAACCAATCTATCCCCATAACCACTTTGTATGTTTATTGCCCTAGAGAAGGAAAAGAAGCCATGCCAGTCACTTCCAGTAACCTTATTTTTTCTAGAAAGGTCTTCAAGGAATAGCAAGTGAGAAGCAACTGGTCATTTATCTTATCACAAGAACAGAAGGACACTTATTCTGAATTTTACAGAAGACTTGAAAAAGCATTAAAAACATGAGAAAACCCAACAGCAGCAGCCCAACAGATGTATAATTAATTCTGAAGATTAGTATTAAGAAATTAAACTGTTGCTTAATCAAATCACTTGGGTAATTGGACAGCCATTTATCAGCGGCTCAATTTTAAATTGCTTCTAGTACAGCAGTGCTACTGCAGTGTCACCTACCTGGTCCAAGGAACTGGCACCCTCTGGCTCTCACTGCAGCCCAGAGGTTGGAGGAGAGCTGCTGAGGGTTTTGGTGCTGGAGAATGAGCTCTGTGACTGTTCTTTCACCCAGCGAGCGTGCTGCACGCATGGCTCTGATCCGCCCTTCCTCCTCCACCAGCTGGCAGTGGACTAATGTCACAAGTTTCCTCTGCATGGGACGACTCAGCACACTCTGAGTGGTACTGTTAAGACCCACACCTTCCAAACAAAATGAAACAGAATAATAAACCATCTCATATTCCTCTTCTTGTGCCAGCCTTCAGTGACTGTACTGGACAAGTGCCCATTTTGCTCTCCTGGTGTCCCTTTTGTCAAAGGGAATACAAGCCAAATCATATCAGAAGCTCATTTCTGCCAATTGGTTTCACTTGGCAATAAAAGCAGTTTTCTTAGAGTCAGCTTCCCCACAGGCTTAAATCTTGTGATTGACTGACTGACTTTTTAAGAAGATGGAACCTTTAATGAATCCTTTCCCCATGTTGGTAGTTTGCCCCACACCCTCCCGGTACAGACTCCCAGTTCATCCCTTATTCATGGACTTAAGGGATCACTTGGGCATTTGTTTGTTTTCACAACACATTTAGTTTCTTGCCTACATGTAGTACCTTCATGCATCCTGAACTGCTTGGGTGATGTCTAATTATGTGCCAAAACTCTGAATCACAAACATGCTGAGAGCCACTTAATTCAGGTTAAAGGAACAAGTGACTCACTAGACAGAGAGCTCCATGCTGAGTTTGCTCTACAGCCAGAGCTTGTTCACTGAGCCACCAAGACTCAGCTTCTCAAAAAAATTCATTTTTGATAACCTGATGCCCATGATGCTCAACTCCACTACTTGGGCTGACAGACTGTCCAAATCCAGCATATGTAATGTATCTAAAATCCATACTCTTCCACACAGTGCAGGTTTGCAAACTTAGAATTAGCCAGATTGCCCAGCTCTTGTATATGACCTTGTATAAACAAATTATTACTTATAATTTTCCTTATCTATCTTATATGCAGTAACTTTCTCATATTGATTTATTCATTCTCTACAGAACAGCTGCATTACTACAGTTACCACAAAGCAGAACTGAAAAAAAAAAGGGGGAGAAATTATCAATTTTTACTTACTCTGCCAAGATCAAATCAAAGTTTGTCTCAACTCACTATGCTATGGCCAAATACCTCAGCCTTTTCTCTGAATTATTTTAACACCTTCCAATCTTTCCTCCCCTCCTCTCCATGAAAACATAACCTTAATGTTTAAGAAATCTGTTTCAATTTGTTTCTAAACTAGGTTTATATCAATTTTTCAAATATACTAATTTGGATAGTTTATTTTGCATCTTATTTGGTTTTTGCTTTCATTTTCCAAGGAAGCAATGTAGGAACTACCTCTTGCACTGCTGAGTGGTTTGAGGTACAATGCCAACTCTTCCACACATTTCTTGCCCTCCTCATAATGCTTGGTATCTTCAGTTCCACTGCATAAAGTAATCGGCTGCTGCTCAGGAACCTGAAGAGAGATGACATGTACATCTATAAATATGCATAAATAAGTGGCAATCATGCTTATAAACACTTATTACTCGAATGCATTTCTTGTTCTGTTCTTCTTCTGTGATTTTTCTAGATTTCTTAGTGTTTTTTCAGCTTATTTTTTCAGCTTATTTACTGAACAAATAGCATAAAAAAACCCAGTGAAAATGAAAACAAAAGGACAGAATTTATGCTTAGTAGACTTCTTTTATTTAGTGACTGAAAGGAACTAGAAGCAGAAGGCTTAACATGGCACTTCCTAGAACTATAAAACTTCAGCTAAAATAGCACACATTGAAACATCCCCAAAGCTGACTGGCCAAAAAGCTCAGGAGAAAAAAAACCAAACAAACAAAAAAAAAAGAGGAGAGCCCTGGTCTGCTGGTAAGTACCGATTTGTATCTACAGCATCACAGCTCTAAACTCATCCAGGGATAAGTGACCGCAGCTACTTAAGATTAGTGGAAGAAAGACCTAGCAGCAAATGCACTCAGACACCCTTGGAACGTGTTCTGACTAGACCCAGTTACAAAGCAACATGACCAAGTTATCCTATGGAGTGCATAGGAACACACCCTATGAGTGTTTATCTGACAACACAGGCCAGTCACATTCTCGGGGGTTTGTGTTCGCTTTTTGTAAGGGGACTTTTATTTCTTCTTCCAGACACTCACCAGAAATCAGGATTTTTCCAAGGGATTTGCACCACCCCTCCCTCAAGTTATAATTTTGTTGCTACTTTCCCCTTGGCAAGTTCTTAAAGCTTTCATCAAATTTGAGAGTGCAGTCTATCACTGTACTAACACTTCTCAATATCACTGTTCAGAACCAATATAACAGTAGAGAGAATTGGAATTCCTCAGAAGACTAAACACAAGCACTTTTTGTGTATGTTGTCTCAGACTTCTATTTCCAAGTCAATCCCATCCCAGTGGCAATAACAGCATGCTAATCCCACACAGCCGCTTACAGGGACCAACCCAGGCTTAAATCTAAAAGCAAAAGCCTTTAATGCTTCAGTTAAATACAGCCACAAACCTGCTCACCTTCATGAGTAACCCAGCCATGGCAAGAGCAACATTATGATGGCAGCACCAAATAAAAGCAGAAGATACATATACATAAACATATATGGTTGCCATCACCAATGTGAGTAGCTTTCCTAACAATTTTTATAAAAAGCAATGCTTCAGCCACATGATCACAATTCTCCTTAGACAAGTCTCACCATGCTGAGTTTCTCATTTGACACATAGAGTAAAATAAAAAGTTACTATTTTGTTTAAACAAAGGTAACAAAGAAAAGTCTCAGAGTGCAACATATCAGCTGCAATTAACATAGTATCATCCCCAAAATAACACAAATAAGATGGAGGCTGTGTCTGGTCTAGGCTTTCATTCCTACCAAAGAAAAAAACCCAAGTTCAATCACACCGAGACAAGGTTAGCCTCAATACTTTTCACTGATGGAAGTTCATTTGTGATGTTCTGTGGGGTTTTGGTTTTAATTTGGAGCCAGCATTTGTTTGGGGTATTTTGGTTTTTGGGTTTGAGGGGGTTTTGTGTCTGTAAGCAAGAACATTTTCAGCAAAAGGACATTTTGCAACTCTATATGTTAGAGTGGTCAGCTGTAAACTGTCAGAACAGCCTTATCTTGAGTGGTTTCTTGGGATTTGGGAAACAATTATTAACTTCTGCAACATTTGCCTGCACCTCAACAGAATATTCCACCCCTCCTTTTCAAAGGCACTGCCATTTTAGCAGCCTGCTTCTGCCAGAGAAGTTACATAGCAGAACTGGCTTAATTGAGCAAATGACACATCTCAAGCATATGTGCCCAGACACTGCAGTCTCTGCCCTATTTACTGCAGTCATGTATTTTGTGCAAATTCCTACTTGCTCCTGCAAGCATTCCATCTGGCACCGGTGACAACCCAAACCACAACAACAGTGTCACAGCCCCCAGGAGACAAAGGGTGCTCGGAACAGACGAGGGACAGGAAGCCATGTTCAGGCCTGGATTTCGACCCTGAATTGAAGTGGGTTTAGCACACATTCAGAGCCGTGGTTTGGAATGCCAGACACAGCACAACTCCACCAGAGAGACACAAGGACTGTCTAGGCAACTAACAGAAAGCTTCCCCCTCCCCCAGGGAAAAGCTGGCAGAGAAAAACTTCCAAGAGCTAATCAACCTATTCAAACATTATCTGCATATCGTTTCCATTCCTTCTCTTTTGAAGGGAAACTTCAGTGTAAAAACCTAAATGCTTTGTACAACTATACTGTTTGCAAAGTGAGCCCAAAAGAGATTAATCTGAAGCTGGAGTAAGTATAGTACTGAAGAGTAAAACAACATGTTTTTTAGTGTGATTTTCAGGAGTGTTCAGGAGAAGAGAATTTATTTCACACACACACACACTTCACTCATGCAGTGCACCTCACAATAAAATTTACAAGTAATTTTCCTTTTGATGGTTCTATTATATGCACTTCCAAGATGTTCTATTATATGCACTTCCAAGATTTATTTTAATATTTTAGGGTTAGAATGATTGTAAGAACAGCATCTACCATGAGAAAAATCATAAAGACATAACTCATAGACGTGACAGGAAATGTGAATTTTGACTTCAGCTCCATCATGGAATTGCTCAGGGACAAGTGATAAATAATTGAACTCAAAAGCATTTTCACTCCCTCTTCCCAAAATATGCTTTTAATAGCATGCATGACCCTATGGTCACTGCTGTTTACAATGCCTCTCAGGAGCCTCAGAATAAATACCCCACAGAGCGAGCTCATTATTTTCACCCTCATTCCATATTCTGTTCTCTCAAACATCACACTCTTATGACAGTTTCCATTGCAAATATATTCACATCATGTAATCAACACCTCCCAAAGGGGAGAGAGACAGGAAAAATGATCTCAGATGTTTAATTGTCTTAAATCTGTGATGGTTTTGCATAGATCTGCTTTGGCAATGACTGCAAGTATCCTGGCAGTGGAATGTTACCCATCAGCTTGATTTCTGGCTGTGGGAAGAGACAGGTTATGACAGCATAAGGAAGGGGACTGGAAAAGAATGCAAAAGCATCATCTCATACCAGGCAGTGATTTTGAATTGGTGATTTAAGTGTAATCTGATGAAGGAAGTCAGCTTGAGTTGTCAGTAATTACCATTAGACGCCTAATTGCACAGAATGAGAACATGTTAAACAGACCAAACCCCTTTTTGTAAGGTTTGAAAACTGTTTCTAGAGGTATTTCCCTCTCCCTCCCTGCAAATTAATGATTTGCTTCCTGCCAAAAGAAACCAAAGAAAACCCAAATCCTACCATCTTCAGTTCCTCAAAAGTTTACATTACAGACAGCTTTTTCACAGATAAATCCTCTTTTGTGACACTTAATTTCACTAAAAGTTATAATAAAAAATTATCAAACATGCCTTTAATAGCTGTGCACTTGCAATCTTCCCCTTTTGAAAAGGCTGTGAGTTAATATCACCCAGTCTCTTATGTACAATTCCAATGTCTAGAATTGTATTTCTCATGTCTAGCAGGAGACTATGCCAATTAAAGCACCACAGGTATTTCTGCCACTCCGTGTCACCTGTTTGGAATGTGCATGCTGCTGTTTCATGGGTTCAAAAAACACGAGGGAAGAGCTCAGATGACAGATCCATGATTAGGTACCTTCCAAACACTGGCCAGGTGAATGCTTAAAATAGTTACATATAGTGAGTAATACGTGGATGTTTGAATAGCCAAAATTCAAAGCCTTATTCCCACAGAAACAAACTCAAGGGATTACTTACCTAGGAAGTCTAAGAAGCAAGGTATCCTATGAATGCCTTGCTGATTTGTGTCCAAGGCCACTGTGTTTCCCTTCCCTCACAACTCCTGCTTGGGCACTCAGCTATGTCCAGCTTTCCCAGGAATAATAATTCTCATCTTCTCCTTATGATTCCTTTTCCCACCTCATCTTATGTAGCAAAACTTATCTAGACGTGGTCTGAACTACCTAACCAGAGAGGCTGTGGATGTCCCATCCCTTCAAGTGTCCAAGGCCAGGCTGGATAGGCTTGGAGCAATCTGGTCTAGTAGGATGTGTCCCTGCCCACAGCACGGGGCTGAAATGGCTTTTAAGGTCCCTCCCAGCCCAAGCCATTCTGTGATTCTATGAACATTGCCTTCCAGAACAGCCCCCGTAACGAGAGTTGATGTGCACCAGGCTACAAGGGAGCAGGTAGAAATCTGAGTCTGCAACAGTTAATTTTCACACCAAGGGTGGCTATAACCTGGGCAAGGGGTTTCATTTTCAGAAAGGGGTGAGGAGAGGGAAAACTGAGGGTCTAATTCAAGTAAGAAACCAACTCTTTTCACCGTTAGAGTGACAAAATCTATCCAGAGAGAGAATGCTACTGTCAAAGAACAGTACAAAACCATTACAGCTTTCCTGGGTGACTGTGTGACAAATTCAGTATGTCTTTCCCACAAGTATAGTCCTGCTTATTTCACCTACTGTGCTTGTGCAAAAGCCAAAGTGACTTGCCCTGTAATCCTGTCACTGCTGCCAGTCACAGCAGAATAGATTTGTTTCTTTAAACTGCCTGGTCTCCTCCTCCACCTCCAGCAAAAAAGCACTTAACATGTATAAATGTGTGAATTCCTCAGAAGTCACTCCAAAGGGAGAAGAACAAACTGTTCTTCCCCCTCACAGATAAAAGCTTTAGTTGTGCTTTACTCTATCTCCTCCCAAAATGAAACCTGTTTTTTTTAATTTAGCATTTACAAATAAAGTATTACAGGCCTCTGTGGACTCAGGTTAAGGTGTTAAGGTGTACAGAGGTTTGTTGGAGATTAAGGGACACTAACAACACATATATGCTCCTGAAACTAAACCTGAAGTGGAAAAACAAGTGGAATTGGTTTGAACTGAAGTTGACACTACTCATGCTTTGAAAACTGGATTGCTGTGCACAGACCATTTCTGCTGAAACAGCAGAAGAGTGTGCTCTCTTAGTGGGACAGTTCCAAATCACTAGTTTCTCTAAAGTACCTTTTTTTTTTCTAATTTGTCCTTAAGCCAGCCTTTTTCTCTAAAAAGATTTTATAAAAATGGCCTTAGACAGTGTTTTGGAAAATTGTAATTGTTTCTCTGTCCTTCACAGCAAAGTAGTTGTATTTATTTTCTAGTAGTCCAGTGTCTGGTAAACACTAACAGCTGCCAGGATGGGAAAGGGAAGAGAAAGGAGAGCAAGTTATACTGAACACTGATTTCATTCACATGCTCATTGAAATTAGGAGCTGGCAGAGAAGGTGGTTCAAACTTCTCTTAAGGGGAAAGTTGTCAGTAATAAATACTCAACTAGGATCCATGGTTACTGTTACAGGTAACAGAATGCTGGGAGTAGCAAACAATCAAAAATGAATGACAAAGAACAGGGGTGGGAATAAGGTATCTTATTATTTGCATTTGCAGCTTTAAGATCAGGATGAAACAAGGTCCTGTGAAACTTAATCACACAAAATTTTCACATAAAAAGGGAGCACAAAATTATGTCCTTAGTGCAAAGCCAGAACCTAAAGTTCAGAGTGCTCTCAAGACAAACACTATACTGTAACACCTTTCTTCATACCTCACACATATGGATGAGGAAACTCTGGCTGGCTGACTAGTAAAACCAGAAAAAAATTCTCAGTTACCTATACAGAGGTAGAGTGGGTTTCCATCTCATTCCAGAGAATCTTGTCTTTATAAGAATTTAAATTCTGGCAGAGTTCAAGTTGAAACTATCATATGGCTTCTCATAAAGCTTAACAAATGCATACAAAATGACCAAAAATGCAAGGGGAAAAAAAAGACATTTATCACAAATGTGGACATTCAGATGCAACTGGAACTATTCAAGAAACTGCAGAGAGGAAAGAAGAACATGTAAGACAGAAAGAGAATTACAATAGTTTTTAATGACATCACCCATCGATTTCATACTGCTTGGAAGCCCTTCAAAGATGGCTGCACAACACAGAAAAGGGAGTGCAGTATCTCCCTGCTTCCTCCTGCAGAGCAGGAGGAGTCACTCAGCACAGCCAGAAACACCATTTGATTTTGAGCTTCTGAAATAACCTCTATGCCATACACCACAAACAAAAAACAACAAATGAGCTGTAGTACTCGATAAACTAAGTAGCAGCAAAAGCACATCTGGACCTCTAAGTCCCAGTACCTACTAGAAAGCAACGTAAGAGCATCGCTCTTTCCTCCACGCCTTTGACAGCTCTTCCACAATTCTTTCCTTTTCCCCAAACCATGGATCTCACTGAATTTTCTGCTGCCTGTAATTTCACTCAGCCCAGACACTGAAGCAGTACAAAATAAAACAGTGACCCCTTTATGGTAGCTGCACCCCATCTGCATTTTCATTCCTCACCCCTAAGTTAGACACAACTGTCCCTCCTTTCCCAAGACCACGATCCTTGGAAGGTGTGGGTCACAGGGAACTACCTGAGACCTAACATTGATAAGCTTTTACCAGCTTAAGTCTGTGCTGCAACTGAACAAGGTGATCCTTGATCCTTTCCACACATCCCTGCCCTTCCTTGGGGTTGTTGTCAGTACCAATGCCACTCATCCCCACCACACCACCATTTAAACTGACCTCACCAGTACCTATTCCAGCAAAAAAGGGAATTTCAAGCTGGCTTCCCTCCCTCACCAATATGGATTTAGAGTAACATGTCAGCTCAGGGAGTTATATTTCCACTGCATAATTTCAAATAAGGCTGTGTAAGAGAAATCTGTCCCACATCCTTTACGCTCCCCTCCCACTTTTGGGACAACCAACCACAGATCTCACAGGGTGAACACAGTAAAGCACATAACCTCCCACAGGAAAATGTCTTCCCACAAAATAAGCTCACTGATCCAGCTCATCCTTTTGGCAGAGCATGGCTAGGTAAGAGTCAAGGAAAAAGGAAGGAAACACAACAAAACGATTCTGGTGACAGCCCTCGGAATTAGACATAACAGAAGTCACAGTCAGTGACCAACAGAATAAAGATTTCAACTATTGTTCCAAGCATCTTTACTACTTCCTGTAGACATCTACAAGAAGGTAGATGCCTTCTCTCCACATCATTAACACTATATCATATTCTTTATTACTCCTGACTTGTCCTCCTAAAGGAAGGAAAACACTGAAACAGATTTAAAAAACCAAGAAGCACGGATACCTGAGCACCCACAAGTTGCAGCAAGGCTGAGTTCACAGGAAGGAGTTCAATGTCTGTGTTGATAGTGGTCTGGTCAAAGGGACATGCCTTACGGTGGAGCTTGTTGAGGCACATCTTGCAGACAGTGTGGCCACAACCCAAGCTGATGGGCTTCCGGATCGTCTCGTCGAAAGTCTGTGTGCAAATTGGGCAGGAGAGAAAATCCGTCCATTGTGGAGCTTGTACAGGCATTGCTTCAGGAGTTAATTGACAAGACAAAAATCTAAAGCACAGATTCCACTGGAATCAAAATTTTGCAAAAAAGTCTGTTTGGTTTTAAATATCTTCTGTAAGTACAGACAGTCTGCACATAGTGTGAAACATAACCTAGAAGAAAACAGAAACACAAAGTTAGTGTTCTGTACTGGAACAGGCACATGAGCTCCTTGTGTCCTAGGGAAATACCACTTGTCAAGGTGTAGCTGAACTAGGAGTGCAGTTCTGACATGAATTACAGGACTGAGTCACGACTTGCTTTAATTCCAGTTAGTCTCTGGCTCTGGAAAAGCCAGTGTAAACAATTTCTGCTGTTATACATATTAAAATAAATCAAGGAAGATAACCATCACATTGAAGTTATAAGACTAATTAGCTTTTCATTTTTGTGTTCTCTCTTTGTAAATGAGCCAATTGACATCAACAAAATGTGAACAAAAAAGACAACTCCACCAATCCACTTTTGCACAATATCTACTGTTCAAAATAATTAAATAATTAATCATTTAAAGAATTTTGCTTAGACAAGGCTTCATCCAAAGCCTCTATCACAAGCAACCCTTGTTCAGAGTCCAGTGGGCTCTGGGTAGGCACAGGACAACTGTGGAAACCTGCAAGCTGCCCAGGCCTTGAGAGGGATAGGAGAAATGGCTCAGGGTCAGTCAGACACTGCAAATACAGCTCTCACACTGTGATACTGTGTGCTGCTACCACAGCACCTTCACACAGTCTGATCTGTTCTCAGCTGCATGGTACCACATGGACCCTTTCAGACACATTACAGTTACCCTGGGAATCTGAATGCACTCCTCAGTGGAATTCAGCATTGTTAACTTGCCCTCTGTCTGCCACCCAAGCACCTCCATCCTTCAAAAGCTGCATGACCACTTCCAGAAGTCATTTATGACTGATAATTGTTCCTTAACTGTTCCTTCTGTAACCTCAATTTAAATCATTCACTGCCCACCTAGAGATTATATTGATAGAGAAAGCAACATCTTTATTCTGTTTAGAAACCACAATGAAACTACAATAGAAGAAAAAGTGGGAGGTCTTTATTACTTGGCACTTTAAAATCAAAATACTAAGAAGATCAAATGTTACTCATTATAAGGGAATTGGAAGATAAGATATCCTTTTGGGATGGGAAAAAAGCAGAACTCACGTAAGGAGAAATGTAGAAGAGTAGACGGATCATGTGGTAAGAAAAAATCATTATCAAAAAGTAAATTGGTAATTAAATAATTTCTGATGTCTGGCTTACTTTCACCAGAGGAGTTTGGAAAAAACCAAAAAGTACAAGTCACTGATTCACTACCAATTTTTCCAAATCAAGCAGCAAAATAACAAAACCCCCACCCCAACCACCCCTATGTATTAGTTTCTCTTTCCCACACACCACTGGCTTCAGTTTCAAACAAAGGACTGCACACTTCTTCCTAGTGTCTGTTCTGACAGAAAAGTCCTCCATAAGCAAAACAGCAACTTTTTATCAACTCTTAAGCTTAAAAAACACATTCACAATTAAAATCTAAATTCTAAAAGCAAAGAGAGAAACTTTTTATCAGGAGTCAAGGTATCTTAAAACAGGAAAAAAAATCTAATGCCAAGATAGAGACTCTGAAAAGCTCCTGCCATTTTTTTCTGGAAAAAAAGGCTTCTTTTTTCAGAATTTAGTGCAGTGTTGTTCACAGTTAACAGGTAAACAATGAAGTGTTACTAGTTAAGCTTTTAGCCAAGTTTCATCAAACACCTAACCTTAGCTTTAAAGCTAACGAAAAGGAGTTGTGCTATGATGAACCCTCTGAGTCACTTCCAACTCAGGATGCTTTGTGATTGTAGGGGGAAAAAACTATTTCTCTCTTCAAAAGACAATATACAACGTCATGCAGCCTCTGGTTCCCAGCCAGTAAGGAATCAATAAGAACTCAGTATTACCCAGGCAGGGTGGTACAAGGAAGAGACACCACATGTAGTTAACCCTACCACTATCACTGCACAATGACAAGATGTCAAGGTTGTTCAGGGTTCCTCCTTCCAAAATACCTCTTTAATGGCAAATCAGTCATTTTTCCCATCTTGTCAGCCCACAGTCAAATCATTCCCCTTACTACTGTATCACCACACCCAAATAAAATCTTCTATACTTTTAGGTTACTTCACTGAGAGATGATGTCCTAAACCATTCAGCAAATTTATTTCCAAGCTTTCCCCAGCTACCTGCCCTCTTATATACTGAGTAAACTTTGGTGACAAGCATTCAAGCTAGAATTATTCTTTGTAAACCAACTCTGCAACAGAAATTACCCCGAAACTCCACAAAAATCCTTCTGCAAAGAGCAGTACACAGCTTGATAAATCTCCTCTATGTATTTCATAGCTGCACTATGAAATATCCTTTGAAGTTCAAAATTTAAGAGCTGAATCATAGCTCTTCCTTTTGACCATACTGCTATTAGAATATCTAGCAACAATTTCCCAGACTGCTCTGAAATTCAGAAACAAACTGAACAGTCTATTTAAATCATATCATTAGCCAAGCATTCAGGAAAAGAAGTTTTTTAGTAACTGAGGAGACTTAAAACCAGAAGGTAACATGAAGCTGTACCATCAGGTCTAGAGAGCAGATATGAACATGCAGACTCCACTATCCCAAGCTGTGAACTGGAAAAAAAGGAGCTGAATGCATCTTTAACATTAGTTAACTAATTAAAAAAACAAACAGTAAACAGAGCCATGTTTTGCTACCTGTACCTCTGGCATAATGAAACAGGTCATATTTATTTACAAACTCAGCAGCTGAAAGAGAAGTTTGGGGAGTCTGGAGGTGGAAGGACTAATTAGTGGCATCCATGATCCTGTGTCAAGGCAGGTGTCAAAAGACTGGGGAGCGAGGAAAGCAAGGCGTATATGTGGGCACAGCTCTCAGAGACTCTGCAGCGTCTGAGATTGTGTCCTGGTGCCTAAATGCCAAAAGGAGGCCAAAGACAGCACTGACAAGAGAACATACAGCTGTGAGAAACCTCTGAAAGCCATCTATTTCAGCACAATCTAGCTGCTGGAACAGATGGCTAACTGGTGTGATGCAGCCAGAAGAAAAGAATAGCTGTTGGAACAACAAGCCCTGTGCTGCTAATGAATCTCCAGAGCAGATCAGCACAAAACTCTGAATTCCTCTGGTCCCACATGAGACAGGAATGGCATCACAGGGACTGAGGATTCACGAGCCACATGCACACAGGCTGGCACCAAACCAAGTACTGCTGCTGGTGCCACAGCTTTCCACATATATGGGGCTGTTTTCCTGCCAGACCTTCAACCTTCAGACAAGGGAGCGGAGTCAAGTGCTGAGATACAATGTAAATCTCTTCCAGACACAAAGCTTACAGAAGTAGAAATCTGAGGCTGCAAAAGATACCTATGTCTTGTATTAAGGTTTGTGACTCATAACGACCTTGGAAATAACTGGAAAAAAACCCAGTCTCAAACTTCAAAGAGCTACTTTAAACAGGAGACATTACAAATGGCAATAAAGCAACTGAAATAAGACAATTCCATTGGCACTGTCTGCTATTGGAACCATCACCACTACAGAAAGAGAACACTTCTCTGAACATGTATGGTAGCAAAAGTACATTCACTTTTATAGTACAATGCTTTGTTAAAAAAATGTTTCTCTTCAGTATTATACCAGAGGTGAGCAAAACATAAAGAATGGAAAAATTTATAGAAGACATAACTGTTTAAATAACCCACGTCCCCATAACATTACGACATTTTTAACCCACCATCAATTTGCTAAGTATTTCACACTAAATAGCTTCTCACACTGTAAAATGTATATCCATATATACTTTTTGGTGCTTGACTGAAGAAAATAGAAATGTCAAAGAAAGAAAAAATTAAAAGAAAGCAAAAACCTAAAAAGAGACATCTGCAGTACATAAACTGGAAGACAAAAAGGTGTAATTAAGAATGAAAATGCCCCAAGACACAGACCTTGAATCCTGCACTGAAACCAGAGACAGACTGATTTTGTTATTTCTGAATTTGGTAATATAAAATACCTGTATGCAAGTCTCATCTGCCTGTTTAGCCTTGCATAAGCTGTTTTATCCACATCTAGAACCACCTGGGAAAATTTATCCTCTCTTCTGGGCCTCCCAGCCCCCAAAAATTCCTTGAAATTTCATCCTTCAATCCAGACTGGAAATGCCATGCTGTAATCAGATCGGTGACCTGTCTCCTCTGGAACCCTGCCAGTGCTTCAGAGAAAGACGGGATCATTTCATAAACCACCGGAACAACCACTCAGTCCTTACTCTGCTGGACTACAATGCAGAGGCTGACGTAGCCTCCTGTCCGAGCTGTGTTACGTCTGTGGCAACCAGAGTCTTCCACACTGTCCTTTGCAGATTTAACTCTTGACAAAAAGATGTTTGTAAAATGCAGAACAGCCTGTACCAACATTCACTGGCATCAAGTTTCACACACGATGACACACAGGAAAACTCCTCTGCTTTCAGTCTGAATTAAGCGCAGTCCCAGAGGGAGTCCTTTGGAGCAGGTACCAAGCACACCCCAAATTCTCTCACGGACATGTTATTAGAACCCAGCACGCTCTCACATGGACACATCACATGCTGTTTTGTCACTACTGAGTTCACACTGCTCTCTCCCAGCAGCAGCCCACAGTAAAGTCATGTCACAGTTTAAGCAGATGACTCAGCACACCTAAGGGGCACCCTTGGCTCAGGTCCTGCCAATTCAGTAGATACAGCTCTTAAGAGCATTACTTGCTCCTGAATTTTATGTATTTCCACAGCATTTCATTACCCAAACAGCATCATCACCTTCTTAACCAAAATTCGGCTAAGCTGAAGCTGTTTCATTTTTGCTGAGTCTTACTCCCAGCTAAACCAAACGGAGCTCCCTGTCACAGTCAGCAGTGAACACAAGTAAAGCCTATTTAGTGCTAAGCTTAACACTACAGCCACTCCTCAGAGCCAAAACAAACTCGGGCTTGCCAACTGAACTGCTCACACAGATACAACTCTTGAGTAATCATTATTTATTCTAATAAAGAAAACACCATTTCATTAATTCTTTTAAAGACTCTTACTCCTCGATAATAACTTACACTTTTCTGAGAAAAGGTAACCAGGCACACTTCTCTTTTCTGTGAGACTGGTTCTGCGGTACATAAACTATTTCAAAACATCTCTGACACTTTGAGATTAAAAATAAAACAACTACCTAAATTAAATTAACAGACAACAGTAAAGCAATTCCTAACTCATAAGGATTACCACCAGATACTCATAGTACAATTTTAGCCAGTAGCTGAACTTCCTCCATTTTTGTCTTGTGCCAAACAGAAAAATTTTTGCTGGTGCTTCACCAAACCTTTTCGTTTTCTACTCCAGTGTGCCTATTTCAATACACTATTTCTGAGGACACTTAAGCAGCTTTCTTCTTTTCCCTGAGCAAATACTTTAAAAAGTCTTGAATTTCATTTTAGGAAAGAAATGACCTGACGATCCATGGGAAGCCCTGACCAGCTAAGAGTACTGTGTTTTTATACAAGCACCCCGTACTGCCAACTTCATGGCTCACAGAAAAGGAGAAATCGCATTAGCTGTGTTCTCCGTATCCAGTTCCACAGAAAAACCTCTGGAAAAAACTGAAGAGAAGAGGAAGTCCATACCTGATCAGAGAAGAGTAGGCAGAAGAAAAAAGGTTCTTACCTCTGCCTGGGAAGCTCCATGAACAACACATACCAAGCCCAGAAGAGTATATCCGGCAGATTCAGAGGGCTTTTTCCCTTCCTGGTTGGTCTCTCAAACTTCTCAGCAAACTCTCCAGTGCCAGTAAGAGCCTGACTTCCTCATTCCTGCTCTGCGCATGCCTACTGCCAGCACACAGCCTACACCACTGAACACTGCCCACAGCACAGAGCCCCAACAAAGAATCCCCACCCAACACAAACCCTACGAGTCTGTACCTAACACATATTCCCACCCTTCTTTCAAAGCATTAGCTGGCTTTAATAGCTGTATAATAAAGCTCTTAAAGAAAAAAAAAAAAGCAAAGAAAATCGTGAACGTCATCAAAACTACGTCGCAAAGTAACTGAAGCTCAGTGAAATGAGATTCAAGATCTGCTTTCTTTTCTCCTCAGTAATTTTTGACTGCAAAAACAAAGGGAGAAGTTTATGTAATTTCAGGCAAAAGTCTCTTATATGGTAGAGTCAGTGAAGAACCTTAGGAAAATGGGGGCAGCTAAGGACAAGATGTTATTCCTTATTTGAAACTTCCTGCCTAGTAATAACACAAGGAAAACAAGAAAACCCAACAATCAACACCACAGCTCTACCACAGTACCTCCCCAACAGACGCTCTGAAAGCAATTTACAATGATTTAAGCTTCCCAACATCCTGTGAGGCAAGATCTCATGACTTCCTGCAGAAGAGAAAACTGTTGGGAGCTATTTATAGGGTGTTTAACAATAAAAACATGGAATAAAACCTGATACATAATTTTTGAAACATGATCTATCATTTTCTTGACCCCTATCCTCACCCAACCACCATTAGGATCATGAATATTAAAAGACAACATGTGTAGACAAAATTTAAGTGTTCTTGCTCATGCTCTCCAAAATATAAAATCTGCATGTGAATAAAATAATAAATTTTCTGGGAAGATATACACGACCAGCTTCATAATTTCTGGCTGATATCATACATCTCTTACATACATCAGCTTACTTAAAAGAAAGAGGAAGTGACCAATTCTTAATAGCAAATGGTTTTATGATCTACCACCTAGAAATTTTTTTCTACTAATAGATGATAAATTCTAGGGAGTTAATAGCAGACAACAGCTCTACAATACGTTCCTTTCACTTCAAATTACGAGTTCTTGCATTTGTCAATGACAACTGTAACAGTAATACAATGATTAAGCCAGTGTTAAAAGAATCAAGGAAAAACCAAACAGATTAAGAGAAGAAAGGCAGAAAGCACTTCAAAAGTCCACAGTAGTTTTCAGGACATGGTCTTGAGTTCAACCGGTCAAGCCTTCAAGAGCTCTCAATCCTGCTATCAAGGAGGCAAGCAAATAATTTGCTTTTCCCAGAGAAGATGCATGTTTGAAAAAAGCCATTGCAAAGATAAAGAGGACAAGCTTGTAGAAGTCTTCAGACCCAAGGGTACAAACAGATATTACCTCTCCGTGTCAGCTAGAGAAGTCACCACTCTTTCTTTCTCATCCCTTCCTAAGATATTCCAGCTGGACTGGTTGCGTAGTTGTCCCAACTGAAGTTTTAAAGATAGATCTTTATTAATAAACACAGGTAGGCAGAAATGTGGGTGGACAGCAATTACACAACCAATACCTCATTTTAACTAAAACAAGGCAACAAATCAGCCACACAAACAGCTCATCTAAAATAACTCCAAGTAGTAGACTTCAGGAGGAGAAAGCAATTGAAGTGGACAGTGTTCTAGATCACTGAGACCAGAATCATTCTTTTCCATGCAAGAATAATCTACAGTTACCTGACAAGTACTACTACAGGCATCTGATAGATGAAAATGAAAAGTAAGTCAAGGAAAGGAGAGGAGAAGATCTTGGTGTCACAGCAATGGGCTGCTTGCCACCCACTCTTCAGAAACAGCTTTTCTATCCACTTAATTCAGCAGCTCGAATTCTGTTTTCATGTCAGTGACACTACAGCTACAATAACATTAAACTGAAATGTCAAACAAGGAGACAGAAAGCCAGACCTATAGTCTGGCTGGAAATACTGCTCAAAAACTGTCCAAAAAAGCCCTCTAACCAATAATACAACCTTTAATAATTATCCCACATCCCCTCCTCCCCAGCAAACTTACATAAGAATACTCTCTCCAAAAAGAAAATATAATCCAGAAATTTTTCTTTTTTTGTAGTGTACTGTGAAAACATTACTGAAAATTTTTATTTGATAAACTTACAAGGCAAGAATCAAGCCTGAACTTTCTCACCACATGCTTCCCCTTATATCCAAGTGTTGGCATTACACTTGTCACTCTTCTATTTATTTGTTTTCAAACTGACTGACAAACTTAGAAGAACCAAACCTCCTATGTCAAAAATTCCAAGTGCAATAGTAAAGAAATGCTGAAATACACTGTAAGAGCAGCATTAAAGGAATAGAAATGCTACTGCTAAGCATAGGCAAGAAGAGGCTTTTATTTCATAGTTATAGAAAGTGTAAAATGGAAATTAAAAAAACTCCACAGGTATTCAGAAAATGCTTTCAGTATCCACCTGAAAACTTAAGTCTCAGGACTTCTTTATAGTGTTTTGTTCTCACTTCTCAATTCTCTGATTTGGAGGTGGCTTTTCTTGTAACTTAGTAGATGTCACCCTCATTTTAAAAATACATGTCAAATAACTTCATGTTAATAACATATAATAATTGCTGTTTATGTAACAATACTCTCTAATAAAGCTTCAGTTATTCTATTTACCTTCAAAGCAATTTATTTTGGAAGACTGTATTTAAAACATCAAAAAGATCTTTTAATAAAACCAGAAAGTCAACAGCAGTGAAAACGAATGAATTTTTTAACAAATGTATGTTACCAATGTATTTGCTTGCCTGCATATTTAATATACATGTTCATTTTAAACATCATATAATCACAAGAAGGGTTATCTTTTTCTATGTTACATACAAAGCCACCTCTAGACTACTGTGATATTATTGTAAAAGGCAATGGAGCACCTAGTTTTTGTGGCATTTCATCATAGCAGGAGTTCACAGTGACAAAGTACATTTTTTTTCACCCTCTGAGGCTTATTATAATTCTATCCATTACACCAATCTCTCAAAGATTTTGATACAGAATTATTAAACTATATCAGCTTCAAGAAATTAGCTCCTCTACTTCATGCACCTGTTCAGTCAAGCATCTGATATCATTTCTGCATTATGATGAAATGGTTGGCACCATCAGCTTTAGAGAGAAGATGCACATTTACAAACAACAGGCCCAACAAAATGCTTTTGTGTTCACCACAGCACTGCGGTTTTACCAAAATGTTGAGGCAGGCAGTCTGAGAAGTTGCTAAGATAAGATAATCTCTGTTTTCCACGTTTCTTTCCCAGATCAGTTGAGTCCAGCTGCTAAGAGCATTGCTGAGCTTTAATTAAACAAGCGCCCTTTTGGCCAAGAAGGCCAGGGGTATTCTGGGATGCATCCGGAAGAGAGCATTGCCAGCTCTTCCAGGGGTGTTCCTACCCCTTTACTCAGCTCCAGTGAGACACATTGGAATGCTGTGTCCAGGTCTGGGCTCCTCAGGACAGGAGAGACTTGGAGTTCCTGGAGCAGGTCCAGCAGAAGCTGCAAAGATGAGGAAAGGCTTGAAGCAGCTCTCTCACAAGGAAAGGCTGAGAGACCTGCAGCTGTTCAGCCTCGAGAGGAGACCCAGCTGAAAGAGGCCTCGTCCCTGTCTGCAGGGAGGGCTCAGGGCAAGGACCAGGCTCTGCTCCCTGGGGCCCAGCAATGCCACAAGAGATCATGGGCACAAATGGATGCCCAGGAAGTTCTGTCTGACATGACAACGAACTTCTGTCCTGTGCAGTGACTGAGCACTGGAACAGAGACCAGGGAGGGTGTGGTCTCTCTCACTGGGGATATTCCAGACCTGTCTGGACACAATCCTGTGCCATGTGCTCTGCTTGAGCAGGGAGGTGGGACCCAACGACCCACTGTGGTCCCTTCCAACCTGATCCACTCTGATTGTCTGAAAATACTCAAGCTGTAAACAAAGGGGAAATCACAGCCACTACCTACTACTTGAGATGAGATTTAGCACAGCAGCAACAGAATGTAATCTCTCGGAATGAACCAATATGTGTTAACCATCTCAGCCTTGTGAGGACCCAAGCATCCAGACTAAAGTTTGCATTCTACAACCAAGGAAGACAGATACTGAAACTTCACCTATTTGGCATTTCCAGTGCATTTTCAAGCATAGGCTTATAGTGGGGCAAGTCTCAACTACTTTTCAAGAAGTACTCTCCATGCCCATGCTTCATCTCTGCTAAGGACCTAAGCCTATCCAAACCAAATTCCCTTCCTTCCCACATTCACTTCTAAAAGGTTGCAAAAGATGATCCTTCAAGGCAGACACTTTTAGCATCAGCAGACTTGTCAAGTTTTTAGGTGTAGTTTCACAAGCAGCTTATTTGGGCATAACCAGGGTAACACAGACTTTTTATGTATTCTTCATTAATGGAAGCCATCTTGAAAGCACTGACTAAATTTTAACTAGCTACCTAAATGCTATTCAGTGATCCTAACACTGACAGGTTGGAATACAAGAGAAATGCAATAAGGAATATGAGGAACAATTTGTGGAATTGTTACTTTATACTAAATCCGCATCAAAATTATCTAATTTTGAAAACAATGCTAGATTTAAGCAATGTTTAATGGTTCAAGTTAAATGCAAATACAGTCAAAGACATCCTTTTAATTCATTGCAGTTATAGCACTGAGCAAAATACTGTTCAGAGAGTGCTCTAGCAGTCCATAACTCACATCACTTTACCACCCCTAGAACCTAGCTGCAAATAAGGAAGCAATTGTAAATGCTGCAACAGTTGATTCAAAAATAGCTTACAGGGCCCAAACAAAACCAGATTTACTTGTTTGTTGAGTCTTGTAATATCTTCACTTGCAGTAATAGCAGGAATATTAAGATAAAGAACATATGCTTCACAGATGAGTATTCCACCTGTTTCCATGACAGAGGCTGCAATTGTGTTTTAATAATACAACCTAGTCTGTGCTACAGCTCTGGAGTCATCCAAGGTCAAGAGGCAGCTGTGGCAGAAATGGCACCGAGCCTGGAGAATTTCAGCTCTCTTGATAACAACTGCATAAATAAAAAATTAGATACTCAACACACTATACAAGATTTTCTCCACACCTCTAACAGATCTGATGTAAAAATCCAAACACTATTCAGCACTGACAAACTTGCTCAAGACTTTTAAGCAGCGTTAAATTACCATTCACACGGGGCTTTAAGTCTTTAAGTAGCACTAGGAGAGGTCACACAACTGTTGCTGAAAAGCAGGTTAATTCAGGTACGTCTGACTAGGAACGTAATTGAGCCATACTTGCTTTAAATTATACTGGCAGCTGGTGATTCAATTTGTAGCACTGCTAAAAAAAGCAGTTCCAGAGGCCAGAAATAGCCTGGGGCAAGGTACTTCTTTTGAATGAGACTTTTCATGTAACCTTCAATTACATAAAAAAAATCCCATCCTTAAATATTTTGCAGCCTTGGTCAGTCTCACCTTCCAGATTTATAAAAATAGAATCTTTTCTTTACAGCTTGACAACATCATTAAAAGTACCCATAGTTTTAGCGAGTGGAAACAAGAAACTCAAGTCTCAGGATTTCCATTAAACACTTAGTCTTAAACCAGTAACAAACATTTCAAGCTTAACCACAAAAATGAAAGCTATTGCTTTACATTTCTTTTTTTAATAGAGCAAACAACATAAGACAGTCATGTATAAGAGAAAAATCCAACCCCCAACATCTCCCTGATCCTCCTATCAGTAATAGATAAGAGGTGTATTTATTTTTTGCAGGAGCCTGAATTCAATGGGGAAAAAGTATATCTTACATCCTCTTATAGAGAGGTTTTGAATTATAACCCTAGTTTATAAAAGTTTAAAGTTACATAACTTGAAAATCAGCCAATCAAGAAGGCAAAATGTAATAATCCTGGGAGTAATCTACTAAAAATCCAGTGCCAACTCGATGAATTTTGCTGCTCATGAATTTGATGCTAATGTATCAAATGCTTGATAAAATTTTGCTGACTTGTAAAAGCAGTTCTTCCTCCAAACAGGGAATTTTTTATTTTTAAAAAAGGCCTCTTACTTACTGCTTACTTTGTATAAGACTTATTCTAAATGGAGCAGTCTACAAACAAGAAATTTTTTTCATTCTCAGTCATCAAAAATATATTCATCTCTAAAACATATTACAACTGTATTATTGCAGTATCAGTAACCAGAAAGATGTAAAATAAAAAATACATAGGACACAATCTCACAAACTACTGCAAGAATTGTGTTACTAAAAAGTACACAGATCTTCACAGCATGCTGAATCAGCCTAAATTTTT
Organism: Notiomystis cincta; assembly: GCA_013398075.1. Taxonomy (NCBI): domain Eukaryota; kingdom Metazoa; phylum Chordata; class Aves; order Passeriformes; family Notiomystidae; genus Notiomystis; species Notiomystis cincta. The sequence goes on from VZRX01000036.1 coordinate 83,800, forward strand.
AAATGTAAAGGGTAAACTTTCACTAAAGAACTTTATTCACAGAAATTTAGACTTCACTCAAGGAAAACTAAGATACTGGACTAGATAAGGCTTATCTAGTCCAGTATCTTAAGATAAGATTGAAATACTCTCAGAAAGAAAATAACAGTAGCTGCAAAATCAAGCAACTCTGCACTTCATTTGGGTGATTTAATTTCCATTCACAATCTCCTTGAAGTACTGACAGCTCACCATAAGTTTTTATTAGGCATTGTCTCAGACTGCTATGAGACTACAAATGTTGAAGACTTCACATTGCAGTGCTACCTTTTCAGTACCTTGAGAGTACATGAGACTGACATTTTACAGTTTGGCACTCATGGACTACTCAGAAAGAAAAATTTCCAACTTTTAGAAGTCTTAAAATAGAACTCAGCTGCCCATTGCAGCACTTTTGCCGCAGTCCAAGCCACGACAAATGACAAGCCAGCCATGTAAAGCCAATATTTGCATGATTTGATTATTTAAATTTCCTCCCACTTGTGTTATTTAAGTCTGGTTAAATAGCAAGTACCCAAATATATGATAAGGTATAGGAAAGGAAAACTAGGCATTGAAACTCTCTTACCACCCATGCAGTTAATATCCCTTTACACACTCCTGTATTCAGCCACTTGCTGTTTTTGGAAAAAAATTAATGACAGTAAGCTAAAACCCAATGATGAACAATTCAAAAGAGAAAATCCTCAAAATGGGTAAGCCAAAGGCAACTGTAAGAGCACTTGTGAAGCCCTCATAACTGCACTGGGAATTATTCAGCATGCAAAACCTTACAAGAACAAAGTATTTAAATGTATTCAATTAGCATACTCGAGTCACTGGATTTCCATGGGCTTACTGTCAATTTTTATTCCGTAATGACAATTCACATAGCAGCTTGTCACATCAACGTGACTGACTATTTCCACCTCTCAAAAGATACAGTTTCTAGAATTACATTAATGAATTATCAGATGTGCTTGAAGGAAAGGATTGCTGTCACTCACTTCCCCTTCCTGAAGGCTCCCAATTACTGTCATATGAGCTGGTAAATAAGCAAAGGCTTTTTCCACCCCCCCCGCCCTCTCCTGGGGAAGGACAAGTCACATTTTTATTTATCAGGTGAATACCTGAATTACTCACAGGAAGACACTGTAGAATGTTGGGATGGGTTTATTTTCAGTCGAGATTTTAGCTAAAATATACCTGTGAGTGTTTTAATACCTATTAATCCTAACTCCACACTCCTTTCTCCTCCTGTAGTGCTGAATGCAACAGCCACATCATCGCATCCTCGAATGCCAATACCAAGGATTTCCATGGAAGCCTTTCTTCCTAGCATGTCCTGAAATCACCTACATTATGGCCAAGCTTCAGTTTGACAGAGCTCAAGTTGTTCTACTCTAAACTGGTCTAGTGATTCTAAAAACTCATATAAAAATGGCTGTGAGCATACAATTCTCTTCAGAAACACACTGTAGTGGGCTGACCCTGGCTAGGGGCCAGGTGCCCACTCAGTCACTCTATCACTCCTCTCTCCCACTGGGACAGGGGAGAATAAGCTGGAGCACGGCCAGCAGGGTGAGAGAAAGCAGTTCTATTATAGTACAAGGCAGGAAATAAAGCAAGGTCTGCACGTGCAAGAGCGAAAGGAAAAAAGTCAACCTCTGCTTCCCACGGGCAGCGCTGTTCGGACACTTCCCGGGCAGCCGGGCCTCAGCACGTGGGACGCTGCACTGGAGGGCACTCAGTGAAACACGGGACTGCCTCCACTTCCTCCTCTCTCCCTGAGCTTTTAGAGCTGAGCTGACACCACACGGTATGGAACATTGCCTTGGCTACTTTGGGTCAGCTGGCCTGGCTGTGTCCCCTCCCAGGACCTCGTCCACTCCCATCCCTTCGGTGGGGGAAGGAACATCAGAGGGACGGCGCTGCCCGGCAGTACCAAAACACTGCCCGGCAGTACCAGAACACTGCCCGGCAGTACCAAAACACTGCCCGGCAGTACCAAAACACTGCCCTGTTATCAGCACCCAGCCAGCTGCCAGTGCCAAGCACAGCACTGTCAGGGCTGTGAGCTTCACCTCGGGCAGACCCAATACACTCACCCACAGACATCCCCACCCAGCCCTTGAGTGCTATTCTGTTCGAAGCATTTGACAGAAAAGTTCCGCTGTGAATGGAGTGATCAGAGAAGCTTACTACAGATCTCTGCTTGCTGAAGTCATGTAAATCTTCAGATTAACAGAAAATCAGCATGGAAATATTGCATTCCTATGAACATGTTGACACTGAGGTTATTCTGCCTTAACTGATACGTTTCCAATACTCCTGGTAAAAGAATGAATGCTAAAAAAAAAAAAGAGACTCAAAGCCACTTGCCAGTGCTCATATAATCTTATTAGTCCTATTTTTATTTTTTCCTTTTTGCAAATGCTACAGAAATGAGAAAGAACATCATGCAGTAAGATAGATTAACATTTTGCCAAGTTTCCCCCCACTAAGAATATATTCTGCAAAAGTCACTGCTCAGAGAGAAGATAAGTCTTAAGTCTAGTAAAAATTAGAGAAGAGGGGTAAATTTAGTACAGGTATAACTAAAGGAATTTATTTTGATTTGCAACCAACTGGGCTGTGCCTTTCTGCTTCCTGGTTAAGGTGCTTGAGAGCTTTGTGCAGAGCCTTTCACTTTATTATTTTATAAAAATAAGAAGTATCTTGCACTCAACAGAACCTTTACGCCTCCAGGCAGGTCACCAGTAAAATGCTAAGCAGCATCCCTGAAGGGAAAACTGAAAAGCTCAGTTCCCCAATGCATTCTGGCACAAGTTAGAACTAGGTTATTCCACATACCTCCTCTCTCATACTGTTATCAACAGGGAACCTCTTATAAAAAACAGGAGTGGGATGATTTAGAGGGTTTCTGAACACAGGCAACCCTCACTTTAAGCTCCTTTTCTGTGCACTGAAATTGTTCTTGTCCCTGAAGATTCTTAACACAAATACATCCTCAAAATGGAATAAAATGTTCAGGAGACAAAACCAGATAGAATCAAAATGAGACATCTTCAAGCCAAGAAATGGCTTTGTATAAACTACAAAACAGTGGATAAGTAGCATTAAAAGGTAGCACAGAAGAGTTATATTCAGCTACCACAATTTAATACAGCACACAAGTACAGGAAACTAACAATCCACAGGCAGGTTAGCAAGTCCAGAAGACAATCCCGCTGGCTCACATATCTTCAGTAGAATCTGGCAATAAGTGGCAACAAACCAGTTACATTTTAAATAGTCTGGTCTACTCCAAGCACCCAAAGTTTAAGTAATTCTCACTTTCCTGAATAACGTTTTCTTTCCACGGTTACGAGGCACTTACAGAGAAGTTACGGTGTCAAGGCTTCTGTCCATAAGGCCTGGTTTAAACAAGGAAGACTAAAATTAAAATTGACTGTAGATTGTTGCAGCACTAATAAGGCCTCCTTTTTAATTAATTCTACAGGAGGCCTTCTCACACAATTAAATGACAGAATGACTCATGAAACAGGAAGGTCAGCACGAGTTGCTGCCTCTGGTTTAACTAACCCAGTTCATCTCATCAGGCCAGTTTAGCCTAACTTATTTTTATCTTTCTCCATTTCTCCTTTCAAATTTACAACAACAAAGTGGTCACAATGCTCCCTAACTTCTCATCAGTTCCAGAGGAAGTGGTGATGTGTCCACAGTAAAGTCCAAGAACAAAGAGTACCACAGGTTGTTCCATTATCCAAACAACCCATCCTGCAACTCTGAACTATAAAGCAATGAAACTAAGAGGCAATAAACCATCTCTGTTACCTACATTAGCTGGCTGAATTGATGAGTGGCTCAGACCAGAACAAAATGAAATAAAAATTAAAAAATTAGAAGAAAAATAGAGAATACCAGAGAATGAAAAATCATTAAAGAGAACAGGAGAGGTAAAGATAACCATGCATCCAGGGAAAAAAATCCTACAAAGAAAACAGAAGATTTTAGCAAACAATGAGATAAAGACTCCTTAGAGAAAAGTTGTTTAAAGTCTGGAAAGGTACATCAAAGAGCAGTATTTCCTTTGCTTTAGTAATTTGTGAGACTTTCCCCTGTTGTCATCTAATTTTGATCTAAAAAATCCACATCCCCTCTACAAAGCAAACCAGACCAAGAATTACTGTCCTTTAGAGCTGCTAAATAAGAGCAAGCCATTTTTCAGCTCCCAAACTCTCTGGATCTTGTCTACCCACGCAATAATTAACAACAATGCAGGTGACCAGTGACAATTTATGTATAAACAGCTATTTATGAAGATCTCTCAAATGTGATTAATTAGTTCTGTTTACATTAGGGGACTGGTCATTTGCTATGCAGCCCCTCAGACATGTCTAGAACCAACTGCCAAGACACTAAGTTAAACAATTGCTCTAGCAGAGCTCAGGAAATACATATGCAACATCATCAATAATTTGAAGATTTTTCACTTGTAAAGTGTGGGGGCTGAGACTTGCTTCACAATTCCTACTCTTTCTTCCATATGTAGATTGTAAAGCAGGACAGCATGTTGCTGTTTCCTATATCCTCAAACCACTTCAATCTGTGGCACAAAAACCAGGCTTGATTTTTGTACAGTGAAATAGGAATTTTAAATTGTGACACACCACAAACAGAGATGATTCAGTTGCTTCACTGGACTCACAAGCAGATTTTTCAAGATTTCGTTAGCATAACATTCACTTATAAAGGCAGGGGGAATTTTTCTACTAAGCCTCCCAGAGAACAGCTTATACCCAGAAAGGTGAGATTTAATTATCATTAGGTCTGCATAACTGCTGGAATCATTAATGGTCATAAAATAATGTTTATGCAACATGTCACAATTCAGGAATGTGACATAAGCTAATCAAACTCAGTTTCTACTATCGCTTTACAATTTAGTTTCCATTAATTTCAAGGTCTCTTCTTCAGTTCTTACATCTTAGCAGAGGATTGAAAAAAACCCCAAACCCAGAGAACATAACACTTTAGTCTTGCTGTACTGTGAGTGGCTGGATAATGAAGTCCTAATGCTTCCATTTGTTGGTACAGTTCCAATATCAAATAGTACCTGAAGGACATTCTAAAGCGGTAACAAAAAGAATGGAGGTGGACGGAGAAGAAGCTCAAAGAATGTGACTTACAGGAAAAGTAAGTCAACAGTAAGAGTTTTATTTCAGTCACTTTTGAAGGGATTTATATTACACAGTCACTGTAGTCAGACATGGAGAAGTCACTAATTCAAATACAATTGCTACAAAAAGTGAAGAGTGCTAAGTCATTATGAGTAACATTTACTCTAAAAACAAAGAACAGAGAAAGTTAAATGCTACTGAACACTGGGAGTGTTCCACAGAACTTGGTTTATTAATAAACAGGTAGTTAAGACCATCCTCCTTGGCATGAATTTCAATTCATTTGCTTTGTAATACCTTCCCTGAACCTCACTTCTTTTGCCCTGAACACAGCACCTATTTTGAGTTGGGGACCAACACTGGCTGCCACAATTTAAGAAAAATATTTTGCTGCAAGTCTTTGAAAACCTCCAATGCACAGCTAAGAGATTAAATTCCTGCTACTCTAGTAGATGTCTCCTCTGTAAGTAGTAAGGAAGTTAAAAGTTGTAGCTGGAAACCCTTCCAACTTGCTCACCATTGGAACTGAAGTAATTGCTCAAAATGAGTTCAGGAGAAAGTGCTGAGAAGACCTTTAGATCCAGGCTACAAGCACTTCTGCTCCATCAACTGATGAACCAGCATTCTGTTAACAACAACAGGTTTAAAAACAACCATACCTCAACTTTCAAAGCTTATCCTGGACAGGATCTAATAAACACAGAAATATCCTAAATGATAATGACATTTGGAATGTCCAGATTTTAAGATTAACAGCCTGCTTTTAAAATGTAGTTAATTAGATAATTTTAAAAACACCTGTTAAACTGGTATAGTAGAGAGATGAGACCAACCAGACTTTCCATGTTAAAACAAAAAACAAACTAAAAGAAATCAGGAACCACTTGTGAGATCTAATTTTCCCAGCCCAGCACATTTCAACCATTTCAGCTACACCGAACACATTGTTCCTTCAGTTGTCTTGTGGCTGAAACAGTCCTGTCTCAGATCAATAGAACATGCACCCCACAAACACCAGAAACTCAGTAATTGGAAATGAATACTTTAAAAAGTGTTTTTGCAAGCAATCTGTAGTGAGAGAGGTCTATTCAGCAAGAAACAAGAACAACACGTCCTTATGGTTGTTTTAGTGACCATGGCTGGAAGGCATAACTGTCAACAAATCCTCCAGCTTCTGTAATACTGAACTCCAGACTCACCACGGTTTGCCCTGACACAAACACTCCCTTCTGTGTTCTTTATATCAAGTTACATGGCAACTCTATGTGAAGCATAGTGAAAGACCTGGTCCTTCAGCAACACTTCCACCACTTTGCAATTCAACTGCAAATCTTCCATTTCTTATGCAGCAGAATGAGAAAAAAAGAATCCTTTTGTGTGTCAAAACAATCCTCTTCCCTTGTCTCCCCTTTCCTCCTCACAATTCTCTCTCATACAAAGATTTTTACCCACGTTCCTAAAAAAAGTCTTCATTTTAACAAAGTAGCTTACATTGTGGGCCTCTACCTATTTTGTACAATCAAGTGAGAGAGATTTTATTCTCCATGTGGTTTTTAGGCTTCCTGAAATACTTCTTTTTTCTGGGGGAAGAAAAGCTAACCTAGCATACGGGGCAGAAGTTTTCATGCAAAAGTCTGCACAGGATGTCCTTCTGTACATACATAAATGCCCTGATGTATATAAGTCATCTCTACCTGCTGAAAATTTCCCTAGACCCCCTGCAGCTGCCTTCCTTCTCACTCCATTAGAAAGTAATCTCACTGTGAGGCCGGGACATCCATAGCACTGCATGAAATATTCCTCTACACTTCCTACTACAGAGCAGTGCACAACTGCTACTGCCCCTGACAACACACATTTACAGCAAATGATTTAGAATTCTTGCTATTTCTATCACCAAAATCTCTTTCTTCTCCAGCTGATAGCACCAAATATGCAGTAAAAGGAAAGCTGTTTCCTCAAGCACTCTAACCAGAAATTAGAGCAGAAAAATCTATTTATTATAAGCCATCAGGACTTTTGCACCTTCTTGCCCATTAACACACTTCCACAAATAAAAATCCTCATTAGGAAATCAGTTAGCCCTTGGAAATCTAATATTATTTCAACTTTAACTGTACTGGTAATGAAGAAAATGAGACTGATGCAAAAAGATAATTATCAAGAGATGCACTTCTTCAGAAAAACAAGTGACAGACTCATTGTGGGAACCGCACCTAATATGGGGCACACTGTGGAATCTCTGCACAGAAAGGAAAGTAATATAACGTAAGTAAACATCTGTGGTTTTCTTTCTCAGTTATCAGAGTCCCTAGACTTTAGACTACATTGCTATGACAGAGCCTACATGGAATCTTGAAGGTCATACTGAAGTTTCAGTTGGTGCAGCATGTTTATATAATTATCTTTCACAACAAGACCATATTATACGTTTATTCCTGTATGATAATGGTCTCATGTTCATTACCTAGTATAGTACAAGACATTGCTTTCAAAATGGGTTATCTCTCATGTACTTTCAGTCAGATTTGTTTTTCTGGCCCAACAGCCAATGTTACTTGGGAAGCTCCAGCAAACCATCTGATTTACTGAGTGTGGGAAAACCCACAAAACCACACAGACTTTCATCTGCAAAATGATTCAGTGAATCCGTGGGGGGAAAAGAATTTTAAACAATGATAGACTTTGCAAAAAAATTACAAAGTTTTATAAAGGTCACCTGCTTAAAAGATACCTTAGAGTGGCTTCTGCATCACTATTCTTGGGAAGATTTGGGAGCCTATATGCATATGAGTTCTTTCCTTCTAATTCAGCTTTACACATCATACCATTGGAAAGCTACAACTCCACAAGTTCTTTCCAATGGATGAAACTTTTTTTTCCCAGGTATCCAGCAGGTAAACTGTAATTCTTGGTTTGGAATAATAATAATAATAAAAAAGGTAATTATCCTTTGTATCACTACATATTACAGACTGGGAAAGGTCAATTTGCTAAGTATCATGAAACATCCTTTTATAGCACTGGTTAATTAAGAGATAGAGACCCTTATTAAATGGGATGTCAGTCTTTGCCATGACTATCAAAGGCAGGCAGCATCACTGCCACCCAAGACTTCTGAACCACATACAAGGTAATGAAAGCATTATTTTAATATACACACTCACAGAATCTCAACTTCTGTGACGCTTAATTCAACAAGATTGAAAATGGCTCCACCCAGATTGCTGGTGAATCATTGGCAACACATTGGAAGTTTCCAACAGCATTCCTGCTCCTTTCTCTTCATCTGCTTTAGCATGAGCACTTTTATATAATAATACACGTCTCAAGTTGCCCCTAAATTAAACTCTGTGCTATTAATGTCTGCAATTTCCAGATTCATAAATTCATCTGTTCACTAGAACATTAGTTTTTTAAGTCATCAGCATACAATAATCCCATGAGAAATTTGTAAAATATTTCCCTTTAAACTAAGCCAGTTTGGATATAAAGCTGACAAAAAAACTCACAAAAACAAACAGCAAAACACCAGAAACCACACAAGTTACTTCCCACTTATGTCAATGAATGTTCCTGCTGCTCATAAGTGATTGATAAACTCAAGATTGTCAAAACAGACTGCTCTGATGGTCCCTGGCTTTTCCCTCCGAGCAGCCTGTCAGGTTTGTCTGCTTTGACAGACCCTTTTCTAGGACAGGAAGGCAAAGCCATAAGCTATCGCCGGGAAAGGAAAAGGTGCCTGATAACGTCTGCTTCTATTTATGTTAGTAAGAACCATAATTTCATTTTCAGCACTGTGTATTAATGCACCAAAGAAAGCCACGGTGCTCCTGGTGAAGCTCAGAAACGGGCAATAATGTACAAATTGCTCCTGAACACAGGTTACTTATACAGCCATCAAGTCCCATATTAGCTTCACTGACTTCAAACACAGAAATACAGACATTTATAGCTGACAAAATTAACAATCTCCACATCCTTACAAGCCTCAGAGAAGTAAGAAAAGGTAAGTTTAGGAACATATTAACTTCTATTTCATAGTATTCCTGTGTTATCTCTTCTATAGCCAAATAATGTATATTTGAATATAATGAATAGAGTATAAATGCCGAATTTAACAGCTGCATTTATCTTCCACCAGAATCATTAAATGACAGCATTGCTACACCAGTTACAATGATTAAAGCAGCTCAGCCACAATCCATGCTACTTTGAAGCTTTTAATTATTTTTGCAATTTTTTTTCCTGCACTTCAGCCATTTTCAATATGGCAAAAACACACAGAAAACCGTAGCTTCTCCTAGAAGAACGAATGATTTGTCACTCGTACTTGACTAAAATTTATAAAAATAAGATATACACTCTTAAGGAGAAAAAGGCATCTAGAGGTAAACAACATTCCCGGTTCCTAGGAAAAAAAATCGAAATCTGCATCAGTTCCCTGCTTTAAAACAGGAAAGTCCTCACAATGGCTTTCGAGGATAAAACCTGACATCAGGACATTCCCAACCATCAAAGCAAATTAAATTCCAGCTATACCAACACCGCACCCCCGGCACGAAACCCTACCCACGCTGTGAGTGTAATCCAAGAGCCAAAACAATGCCAGGGTGGAAAAACTAGTGCAAGTCAGGGAGATCCTGTGTGGTTTCGCCATCGTTTGTCCCCACGTAGAGGGAGCCGCGGCCACCTCGCTCTTCCGTCAAGCACGACGGACAAAAGAGCCACAACCCAGGGCGGAGAGGTGTCCCGGGGACGGGGGGCATTATCTGCCCTCCGTCTCTGTTGTTCAACGCGACACGGGGATGAGTTTTCTCACGCAGAGGCACATAGAGCCCCTGGAAAAACAACAGCAAGGCAGAGGGGACGCACAAAAGCCGCCTGTCCTTCGGCCGCCACAGCCTGAGGCGATGCCGCCTCTCCCCACCCCCAGCCAGACCCAGTCCCTCTCCGCCTCCCCCGCACCCGGCACAGCGACCCGCGATCCCTCCCCGCCTGCACGGGGCGTTCAGAAATCGAGCCTGGCAGGAGCCTGAGGCCTGGCGACGCACAGAGTCACAGAATTGTTATAAGCAGAAAGCACCTCTGGAGATCATCTCGTCCAAGCGCCCACCACTCCGCCTCCTTTCTCGGCAAGGCGGGCAGCGCTCTCCCGCCCTATTGTTCCCCGCACCCCGCGGCGGAGGCAGCGCACTCACCACGCGGGCCGGGCTTCCTGCAGTGCCCACCGCCCCCCTCAGCTCCGGCACACCGGGGCTGCCACAGCGCCCTGCTGCTGCTCCCCCAAGAGTACCCGCGGGCCCCGCGGCAGCGCCGCCATCGCCCGCCGCCGCCCCGCTGCCACTCCAGCAGCGGCCATCTTGTGCGTCGNAAACAGCCGAGTCACAGCCTGCTGCCCGTGAGGGCAGGGCGGGGGAGTTGTGACCTGTTTCGGGGAGGGTGCTTCGCGCTCCGTCAGGGACGGTCTCCATCCGCTGCCTTCCTCCTTTCCAGGTGGGGTTTCCCCACATACACCTCCTCTTGTCATGGATAACAGGCTAGGGGTGGAGGTCGAGGCTTTTCACACACGGAGTTGCTCCTGGGGAGCGCTCTGTGTTTCTAGAGCTTCCTGAAGGGCCCCGCCCGCCATTTTCTCTCCCTCAGGAGCCTCTGCTGGCGAGCCCTGCGGTTCCCATCATCTTGCCCCCTGCGGTTGCCTCATGCCATCACACCTTATTGCTTCGAGCCGGTTACTTTTCTTACTTCAGGGAAAAATAACACAAATTGGGTTCCCGCTTACGTAGCTGTGCAGGGCAAAGCTTTCCTGTTTTTGCCCGTCAGTCCCAAGAGAAGGCGTAGAGGTGGGCTCGCTGCTGGAGAAGGGCCCCCGTAGATTTGTGTGCTGCAGGACACACTTAAATAATCCTCAGCTTTAACCAACACCGCAGGTAAGATGTTTGGGGACCCACCAACCTTTCCTGTATCACAGAACTAGTTGGGATACAGAAGAAATTTTAAAACGCAATTATAGAATGTCTTGCAGTTACTTGACTTACAGCATTTACAAAGCACTTACTGACTGACAGTTTTAAATTGTTCCAAGAGGTAATTACTTAGCATCAGGATATTTCAAGGTTACATCGCCTGTTTATGACAGCATTTAGCGATGTTTAAATTAAAGACCAAAAATGGTATTCAGTGATCCCGTTTTATTGTCCATATATTTTATCATGTCTATGCCCAGCTAGAAGCTCTGTGGGATCAATCCTGCTGTGATGCCATTGTGAAGAGAATCACTGCATTTCTATTTTCCTTTCATAACACTGTGAGGAGTATACAGTGTATTATTTTCCGTCCAGCATCTGAAGTGCAGCATTGCATGACCTGGAAATACAATTTGAATCGTTAAGTCAGGAGCAGCGATGCCCAGAGCCAGGGACTCAAAAGAGCAGCCTGCAAAAGGAAGCCAGGTTGTGACATGCAGGCAAAAGGTGGAAATTCTTACACATGGGGAGAAACTACAAGGGCGAGGTTACTCTTCAGCTCCTGTTTCTGCCTTTTATGCTGACCATAGACAGATTTTCATTAACTTTACAAGAAATGTGGTGGTAGTAACTAAAAGTGTTATTTCTACCTGTTTTACTAAATAAATAATCTCTATTATTTTGCTTTTCCACCAAAACAGCCTCATGTTTATCAAGGATCAGTGCTTCAGTAAAATAATATTAAGAAAAGCAATTAATTTCTGAAAACAGAGTTTTCTAGCCATAGTCCCAGGCATTTGAGATCTTGTGAACACAGAAGATTAAGATATTTACAAAGGGTGCCTTTGACTTAGCAAGAGCTTTACTATGAGCTAGAAAAGAAGTGTAAATTGGAATGTCCAAGGCCGGATTGGACAGGACTTGGAGCAACCTGGTCTACTGGAAGTTGTCCCTGTCTATGGCAGGGTTTGGAACAAGATGAGCTTTAAGGTCCTTCCACCTCAAACCAGTCTGATATTCTATACCATAGAAACTTTTCAATCAGCAACTGCCATCTTTTGCAGACTCCTCTTTAAATCTTAGAGTAGAAATGTTAACCTTGTTGGAGTTGTCAGTGTCCTGATGGGAAGCAGAAGATGGCATTAGGAATACCTAAAATGGTAGGTGTTCTGTGCAACCTTGGTTTAAAATCAGAGAAGCTAGAAATGGTTAGGGCCTGTTTCTAGCAAGTGATTGTACAGTGTCCTGATGTTCTGTTCAGTCTGGGTTTTAATATTCCAGTCTGGGGACATCTACCACTCTTTTGATTCCTGTATTGTAGAAAGGTTTCATTTTGCATGTAGTTTATGTTTTCCCTCAACATTTAATTCCATTACCGGTATGAACATGCTAACAACAATTTTCAGTATTACAGCATAGGGTACTACATGGTTGAAATGTAAAGAAGTGGGATATGAAATGAGCTATAGTTCATATTATATAACATTGCACAAGTGAGCACTTTAATTCTCAAACCCCACTTTAGACTTCCATCAGAGTTAGATTTTTCTCATGTTTATTATGTTTTCTGAAAGTTCAGAAATTTGTAGATGAGCTTGTTCTCTTCTTGGGAACTGATCCCAACCTAGATTATTTTTAGTGTCTGTTTTCCCCAGTTACACAGCATTTCTTCCTGCACAATACACTGCTTTAGTATTTGAAACACAAAATGTTATTTGTCTTTAGGATTACTGTTTTCAAATATAATTTCAGCTTATCATTAAATAAGCTATAATTTATATCCACTTGTTCACATTGTTTTTTCTTTTATGTTCTTAAAAACCCACAGGAATTAGTTTTGATTCTACTACATATAATCTCAATTCTCAATTCCTTTTCCTCTTTTTTTTTCCATCCAAAAGGGAATAATGTGTAGGCATGGGCATGGTTCTAAGATTTGACATTTGTGGTCACACCTAGTGATGTTCTTCAAATTACACATTAAAAATTACTCCCTATTTTAGCCTGTATGACTGAGAGAAATACCTAAAATACCAGTGTAACTGTTAAATGGTGTCATCTCACCATTCAATTTTTATATTACTCCTTCCATGTAAAACTCCTCTAGAACTGTGGTACCAGGATAGCTGTTTTTATAAAAAGAAATGTGTATTTTTAAAATGTCTTGGCAGTGTTTCAGTTTGCTATTTTAGTTAGCAATGTGACCTGTAAAGCTGACAATAATGGAAAAATTCTCATTTTGAAACCTGTGATATCAGAATGGAAGGCGAGAATGAAATACTTCTCCAGGTGGCTGCAAGCATGTCCTTGTTATTTCACACAGCAAAGTTTCTTGCACATAAACCACAGATAAGAGAAAGGAAAATCTGCAGCACTTGTATATGCTTGACCATCATGTTAACAAGACCTAAATTTCTGCATTTTTATAAAATTCCATTGAAAAAGCAGAAGACTGTATCCATCCAACATAATCATTGAAGAAAATCCAGTGTTCATTAAAGAGCATGCTGAATGTCATCCAAGTCCATGGGATACAGGTGCAACTGTTGGAGCTAGTTTTATATGCTCACCTTAAATAATAAACCAATGAGAGCAAAATACAGCTTTACACTGTGGACATGCTCAGTATCCCATCATAACACACAAGGGTTTGATTTCCCATGTAAAAAGAATCCTAGAGGATCTAAAGGAATGTGAAGTCCAAATGTGCAAAATGAGTGTTCCTCCATGAAAGCTTCTCTCCCAAGCGTTCACAAATTAAGAATTTGCACAAATAATACTCTATAACCCACCAAACATCAGATTTGTTTAAAAACTTTTCGCAGTTCTTTGATGCTGTTCATAATAATTTTGCAGAATATCAATGCAGATTAATGTTTGTGTTTTTAGGCTACTTGGAATGCAAAAGGTCTATGTAAATATACCCTCTGACTGCAGCTGCTGTGGAAAAAGAAGTTATAAGGAAGGTAAGAAACTTTGCTTTGATGATTTCTCATTAGAGGTTTCACTTCCTTAACCATCCCATCCCATCCCATCATCCTCCTTGTCCCACTGGCTGATTCAGGAGTACGTGCCCCAGATTTTCCTCCTTATTGCCTTTTTTGCTTGCATATCATTGCCTGCTTTGCTCCAATCCCAGAACTTCCAGTGTCATTCAGCACATCCCCTCTCTCTTCAGGATAAAGACTTTGAAGCAACAGAAAGTACAAGAATTGGCAGCGTAGCAACTCTGTAGTTCCACTGGGCAGAGCAAGGCAGAGCCAGGACCACGCCACATCCTTGTTGCTCCAGTGCCCTCTGACACAGTAACATCTCCTTGGCTTCTGAGTCCCCCTGGGCAGGGGCAGGAGCCACTGCCAAATGCAGTGTGCTGCCACCTCTTCATCTTGCACTTCCTTGGAGTATTTCCTTTTCTAGTCTGTCTCAACAGAAAAGCAGAAGTACAACCCCTCATTTCCTTTCCTTGCTCCAGTGGTACTTAGGTTGAAATTCGTTCTTTTCCTTCATAGCATTGCTGCATCACATTTTACAGCAGCCTCTTAATGAGCTTAGGAAGGTAACATATATATTGGGATGATAAACAATTAAGACAATTATATTTTATAAGAATTCCAGTGTGCATGTGTGTGTATAAAGCTGAAACCCACCTAAATGAACAATGTAATTTTTGTTCCTTTCTGGTAAGTTTACTGTAAAACTGGACAAAATGAGAGGTATGGTGATACAGTCAGTACCTTTGTTTAGCTGCATGTAAACCCACAGTCTTATTCTCATTTTGCAGGGTAAGCTAAATTGTAAAGGTTAAGCAACCTTTTATGTTCACAATGCAAGCAGTGGCAAGGTGGGGAATGGTCTGGTCTCCTGTTGCAACCACTAGACCTTGCTCATCCTCCACTCACATGCAAGTTACTGTAATTGCATTTAGTCTAAACTGCCATGTGAATAATTTTTCCAATCAAATGTCCCAGGGAAAGCACTCTTACCACATATAAAAGGTAGGACTGTCTTACATCTCTGTAGTCACATCACATTTCTTCAGCAAAACAAAATGTGCTGATGATTTCCTGGAATTATCCTTGCCTTGTATTATCCATAAAGACTCCAGGTTTGGTACTGGTTTGGTTTGAGAGCACCTGATACAAGACTTCCCAGTGCATCTTACAAGAAATAGAACTGTCAATTCCCACAGGAAAATAAAGGGCCAACCTTAGCTAATCCTGGCACATGGGTAATTGCAGAAAGCATGTTTAGGTGTTTTAATATTAGTGTGGATCTCAAGGAGCTGCTGCTTATTCAGATCTCAGTTCTCAGAGATTTTGTTTGAGAAGTATCTTGTTCAGGTAGTTGCAGAGGGACATGTTTGGCTTTTCAAATGAACTGTGAACAAAAACTGATTTTATAATACACAAATATATATGTAGTATATGCATTTAGATATATATAGTTGCAGCATATCCTGGATAAACAGCTCAGAAAATATTTTCAGTGAAAACCCATCAAAATTTGTTTAGGCGGGCTGGGATTATTTTTTTGGAGAATGTAGCTGTATGGTAATTTCTGTTGGTCTTTTACCAGGTTCTACATATCATGTCTTCTTTGTCAGGCACACATGCAAACCCCTACCTTTTTTATAAGAATTTCCTCCTCCAGTTTTAAATTTCTTTTCAGCACAGTATTCTCGGTTTCCTGTCATTACTGTGCTGGTAAAAAGCTGTTACACATCATTCCAGCAGTTCAATTTCAGCAGGAAACACTGAAATTCTGTATTGTAAATGTACAGTATAGTTTGTTCCTGTTGTGTCTGTTCTTCTGGTTTTGGTAAATTTTCATCAAGAATTACATCATTAATCCTAACATTTAAGGATTGTTTTTTAATTTGACATTTCAACTATTATTTTTTCAAACTTGCTTAAGAGGACAACAGATTTGGTAAAAAGAAGTTGCTTTTTATTGTTTATAAAAGAATTTTTTCAAGCTTTCTTGAAAGCTTTTATGATCTGACATGCCATAATGATGTTCCCTTCTCTTCTTGTTTTACATTTACAGAAGAAGAAAAAGGAAAATCACTGAAGGAGATCAGTAAGTTGAATGAAAGTTAGTAATACCGGAATTAGCTATTATTACCAGACAGAAAGAGATAGTGTTTGTGGTTTGGTTAGCTATTTTTGATGTTCTTTTTCTGTGTAAGCTACTGATATAATTACTGAAGAAACAACAGTGGAAGGATCAGAACATCCTGTGAGCACAGAGCTTACATTTTGTATACAATTTTGAGATATTTTTAGCAAATGTCATCAGTTTCTCAGACATGAATCAATTTTTTTTAATATGCTCATTGAGGCACATGGAACACACAAATGTTAACAAATGCCAGCTACTTTGAGACTCACACTTTCTGTTTGTTAGGGAAATTTCTTGTTCTTGTAATAAGACCACAGTATCTCCAGTGTGTTTGTCCCCAGTGCTTCTGGTCTTCTGGTGGCTTTGCTAGGCAGACATGTTACCTGCATGAAAAATATGAGCCATAAAATCACTTACTCATCTTCCTTCTGAAGTCCTCAGTCTTTACAACTTGAATGGAGTTCGGCTTCAGCAATTCAATATCAGGTTGTTTATGTGGCAGGTTGTTACAGACTCTTCCAGGCAGCCATTTTTCTGATCATTGTTTCCATTAACACAGTGCTCTGGAAAAAAAAGGAAAGAAAAGGGCTGTCCTCCTTATGCATTTTCATACACAAACCCCACCTGCTCCTTGGACTTCTTTCCACAGGAAGCACAAAGGCATGTATGCACTTATTTGTGTATTAAGTAGACAAGATAAAACTGTTTCTACCCTACATTGATGAGTCAAACACTGAAAACCGGTTGAGGGTTTTCAGTGGTAATTCACTGATCTCTCAGGTGTAGTCACTAAAACACTCAAGGCTTGGGAGGCAGAGGCTGAAACCAGCTGTACTGGGTATGCATGGCCTGCTTTTTGGTAGCAGGGGGGCTACAGGGGCAGCTTCTGTGAAAAGCTGCTAGAAGCTGCTTCTGTGTCTGGCCAAGCCAGTCCCAGGTGGCTCCAAAGATGGACATGATGCTGGCCAAGGCTGGGCCAATTAGAAATGGTGGTAATGCCTCTGTGACAGCAGATTTAAGAACAAAGAGAAAGAAGTTGTTGTGCAGTTATAATTACAGCCAGAGAAAAGTGGGGTGAGAATATGTAAGAGGAACAGCTTTGCAGACATCAAAGGGCAGTGAAGAAGGAGAGGCAGGAGGTGTGCCAGGAGTTGGAACTGAGATTGCTCTGCAACCCATGGTGAAGACCTGTGAGGCAGCTGTGCCCCTGCAGCCCATGGAGTTCTATGGGGATGCAGGAATCCACCCACAGGCCATGGAGGAGCCCCACACCAGAGCAGGGGCATGCCTGAGAGAGGCTGTGACCCCGTGGGAGGCCTGTGGAGAGAGGGGCCCACACTGGAGCAGCCCATCCTTGCAGGACTGCACCCTGTGGAAGTGTGACCCGTGCTGCAGCAGTCTGGGGAGGACTGCTGCCTGTGGGATGGACTCACTTTGCAGCAGTAGCAGAGAACTGTTGCTTGTGAGATGGACTCAGGTTGGAGAAATTCACAGAGAGCTCTCCCGTGGGAGGGACCACATGGTGCAGCAAGGGAATGACTCCTCTCCCTGAGCAGCAGAAGAAACCATGGGTGATGAACTGACCATAACCCCCATTCCCTGTCTCCCTGTACTGCTGGGGTAGGAGGTAGAGCCGGGAAAGGGAAGGATGGGGGAAAGGGGGTTTTACAAATTTATTTGACTTACTATCCTGCTGTGGTTTTGTTAGTAATAAATTCAATTCATACCACTAATCAGAGTCTGGTTTCCCCACGATGGTAGTTAATGAGTGATTTCTCATGGTCCTTACTTCAGCCCTTGAACCCTTCACTAGATTTTCTCTCCACTGCCCTGCTGCGGAGGGGTGAGAGAGCGGCTTTGGTGGACGCCGGGCATCTGGCCAGCGTCAAACCACAGTGTTGCACTTCTCAAACTCACAAATCGAAAGGAGAATCCTAGGAATGCAATATTCAAATTCTAAAGCTCTCACCTTCAGTCTGCCTTTCAATGCCTTTAGTCAGCTGCTGAAAGGGCAAAACTAGGGAGATACAAACCATAGCATAGAATCTTTTAGGTTGGAAAAGACCCTTTGGATCGTTCAGGCTGCCTCATCACATTATTGGCTGGGAGATCCTCATCAGTCTCCCTAGAATGGGTTTGTCTTGCTTTTTCAGGGCTCACACTGTCTGGTATTTGTTTCCTGGCCTCTGTGTACTCCACTTGCCTTTTCCAAAGTATCTCACAGGGAGAGCAGGGCTGCAGGTGGTGCTGGGATTAATGTGCATACTGTACATCAACATCAATTGGCTTTTATAAATCCAGGTCTATGGGGAAGAACCAGAGGGAAGGCT
This sequence comes from Notiomystis cincta, assembly GCA_013398075.1. Taxonomy (NCBI): domain Eukaryota; kingdom Metazoa; phylum Chordata; class Aves; order Passeriformes; family Notiomystidae; genus Notiomystis; species Notiomystis cincta. The sequence goes on from VZRX01000036.1 coordinate 102,418, forward strand.
GTCATCCTGAATCACAATCAGCACTTTAGGAGCAGACAGTGCCAAAGAATTGGTTTGCACCAGGAATTCGTGCTGCAGCCAAATAAATCTACGTGTCTGGCATGTACTGCCATTAACATTGCTGAATCTTGGCAATGACCTCAACAAACAACAAAACTGTGTCCCTGTGAAATACTATTTAGAAGACCAGTGCAACTCCCTGAACTCCAGCCATGTATGTTTATTAGCAGGAGATAAATCCATAACCTGGTATATTTTAAACATTCAAAGATTGACAGGTAGCAAAAGGATTCTGCACATGCATGGTGTTATGCAGATGTCTTCAGCTCTGTCTTGTGAACTAGAGATCACATTCTAAAAAGTGTATTGGTGCAGTAGGGCAGCTGCTCTTTTTTTAGAATCTCAGCAGAAATTTTTTAATTAAAAAGATATTGTAGGGTTATGCATTTATATACCATAAGAGAACTGCTGCATGTAGTTTTGAAATGGTTCTCAAATACTAAGTTGTTGTCTTAATTACAACAAATCACAAATTGTTATAATGCTGTTTATCGTTCAAGCTATCTCAGTCTCTTTTACTGCTTCTCTGGATTACTACGAAGTGACACGAGTCATCTTTTGTCAGTAATCCCTCACAGGTCTTTATATTGGTCATATTTATTATGATATTTCATGTCTATAAGTTACTCATGTTCTAAGGAGTAGCTGCATTGCTCAATGAAACAAGCAAAAGTAATAAGGAATTTAAGCCCAAAATGTGTAAACCTGCAACATGCAAAAAGCTCATACTATATCCCAAAATATAGCACTAATACCTAAGAATAACAAATAGTTGTTTCAGTTCTACAGAAAGAATGCTGTTAACTTTTAAAATCTCACGGACATAATCTCACTTTTAATTAAAATTTGTGTAGTTATTCATTTGTAGACTATCTCATTAACTTAATTTATAGTTATTCATTAGGAATCCGGTACTAAATTCCATTTGGTCTCAGTTCTGGGTGACTGTGGGTACTGCAGATGTCAATTTATTCTCTGTAAAACAGAAAAATACTTCCTTTTGAGGCAGCTAAAGGTAAAATTCAGTCTATAAAAGTAATTCAATATAACAAAATGTTCACATTTTCATCTTAACTCTAGAAACAGCATTTTCTGCTCAAAACCAGCTTTTGCATCAGTGGTAACTGTTCTCAGATTCTTACTGACTTGTTCTGCAGGAACAGGGAGAGGGTCAGGGTGCGTAGGGAAAGGCCAGGTGGAGGTAGAGGGAGGGTGGACAGGAGAAGTAGGGGGAATAGAGGGGGTTCAGGTTGGGTAACAGGGTAGGGAGATGGGGAACACAAAGGGTGTGGTCCTCTGGGAATGTTCCTGAGGAACACTGACCTAATCTGTGACTACTGCTCTGACCATCACTGTACCAAAGGGGGAATTTTTGAAGAGGATTAACTCAGAGCACTTACTAGTAAACTAATTTATCTCTTGAAGTCATGTTGTCATGTCTGTGAAGCAGGGGCATGAATTACTAATTTTTTATATTGGAAAAGTTCATGCCCGTATTCTGGAAACAACATCACAACAAGTCTAAGCCCACGGCTGTTAGGTCAGAATGAATTTTTATTTGGTTTTTCCCTTGCTCCGTGCCAGAAATTCCAATCCACTATACTATTACAGCCTCCGAGGGGGTTCTTCATACAAATGCAAGCAGCCAAATGTTTCTGCATTACTTGGGTAGCGGCCTTCTGATATTTTAGAGTTCATTCCAGGTGTAACATTTGTAAAGCAGGGTAAATAATCTGCGCAGCTTGTGCTTCAATAAGCTACACCAAGGCTACTTAGAGCAAAAGCCTTCTTTTGCAAGTCGACAGCGCCATCCTCTGGTTGTTTGGATGAGCGCTCACAGTGCCCAGAAAAAAGCCGAGCGCTTTTCTGTCCCTGCCCCGTTTGTGTGAGAGCAGTTGGTGGAAGAGCGCTGCTGTGCGTCCTGGATTTTGGAGACTTGAATGTGTTCCTGCATGTAGCGGGGAAGGAAGAGGAATCGTTTCGTTGCTGGCTGTGCAGTTGATGGGCTGCAAAAGAAACGGCAATTCCAGCACAGCCCCTTTCATTTAGAACTTCTCCCATGCGATCCGCTGTTCAACATGTAACTGCATCAGACTCCCTGGAGATTATGCACTGTCCCTCAGGATCTATGTACAATCCTACACGGTCATTCTGGCAGATCCCAAGCCCCTTGGAAACATCCAGCAGCTGCTCCCAAAGAAAAAGTCCGGGAACAAAAAGCCAGCGCTGACTTTCATCTTCCCTTTGCAGTCTGTAAACTCAACGAAACACCCTAGTGATTCACACTTTCCTTTTCAACTATATTTATAGCATCATCATATTACCTTAAGGTGGCAGAGTCCATTTTTACAGCAAACCATCTCCAGATGCAGTTCAGATTAAAAGAAGTGACAGGACAGAAGGCATTTGCAGACCATCCTTTTTCTCTGTGAAAGCTGATACTCACAGCACAATCCCTTTTCATGAACCTTCAGTGTCGCTGAATCCAAGCACCAATATGTTACAGAAGAGGAGGTGTCAGGACAGAAGATGTTCCTGAGTAGCCATTTCTCCTAGCAGCATTTAATTGCACACAGCATACTGAAACTACGTACTTCTCACATATATGGACTGTCATATTTTTCACTCTCCCAGCTCCACTGCAATCCAGCAGCTGACTTCACCATATAGGCTGTAGAAGAAAAAGCCATTGCTGGGCTAAACCTTCTCCTTGCCACCCGTAATCCACGTCAAACTCACCAGTGAACTCTGTATATCCGTTCTGCACTGCATCTACTGTGTTCTCTGGGTCTCAGCACCTAAACATAGGAGCAGTTCTTCTCACAAAGGGCTGGCAGAGGAATAAGTGGCAGCACAAGTAGCTGTTGTTGAACTTTCTGCTGAACTTTCTTCCAAAGTGAATTTGGCAGGCAGGAGAGCGGCAGCCGCGCTTGTCTTGCGGTCCGAACGCTGCGCACACGAGCCCGGTGCTCTGTGCCTTGGTTCTTCGCCTTTTGGAACAAGCCGCGCTTTCCTTCTCCCGGAGGCGAATCGGCGTCTGCTTCTCGCACAGAACACAGAGTGAGTGCCAGCGCACTCCTTCTGCCGAAACACACCTGGACCAAGCCCTTTCCTTCTCGGTGCATCACCGCAGTCTGCCTCCCTTGTCGTCTGAATCCAAACAGAAACCTTCTCGCTACGTCTTGCACAGAGAAACTGTGCCAGGATAACAGACTTGCCTGGAGCTTGCACCTGAAACTTTTTAACTGTTGTGGAAACTTGTAGTTGCACCACATGCAAGGGGCAGCCCCCTTTCCTTTACAACCTGCCCAGTGCCGTCAGATCACCATGCTCTCTGAACCGTCCATCTCAGCTCAAAATAGCACCGCGTACATTTACAGCCTCACAAGGACTAAAGAACTGCATAGATGTCTTGCACAGAAAAATGTGCCCAGACAAAAACACGTCCTTCATCATCCCTCCTCATCACCCAGATTGTGGTGCTGTGTTGAAAGTCATGGCCATTGAAAGACTAATGCAGCAAGTGCTTCTCTCCTGGCACATTTTGCTGAGCTAGATGGACAGTTTGTACTTTGTGAAACAAAAGAGTCATTCTACCTCGAGCTGAAGAGAAACCATGCAGAGCACAGAGTGGATCTGTGCAGTACCCGCACTGAAAAGCAGCAGAAATTAATTCCTCCACAGCGCTTCAGTTCTGTGCAGATCACAGAAGGTGATGATCAAAGCAGCAGAGCACGGGGCTTGTGTGCAGTTTACCAAATTGCAAAAGTGCAGCAAAAGCCCATTCACAATCCGAGTCAGCTGAGAATACTCTTGCTGCTTGGAAAATTAATGTGCAGCTCTTGGACTTCATCACAAAACGTGGAGATTAGCACTTTCTTTCACTTTCAGTGTTGCACAGTCCACGCAGCTACAGATGCCCGAGAAGCACGCGTCAAAACAGGAGGTGTCCTTCAAGTGCCTCTCCTCCGAGCAGCCTTGGAAGCACACGCTTTCAAGCAAGATGCTTCTGGGGCATCTGTAGCTGCGTGGACTGTGCAACAGCGAAGGTACCAAAGTGCTAATCTCCACGTTTTTGTGGTGCAGGCCAGTGGCACAGCGTTACTTTTCCAAGCAGCAAGAGCATTCTCAGCTGACTCGGACGGTGAAGGCGCTTTTGCTGCACTTCGGCAAGTGGGCACGCTGCGCACACGGTGCCCCGTGCTGCTTCCATCACCGCCTTCTGTGTTCTGCACAGAGCCGAAGCCAGCCCCGCCGGTCAGCTGCGCGGCTTTCCCGTGTGGTGCCGCACGCATCCACTGTGCCGTGTCCGGATCTTCAGCCCTCGCGAGCTGTCACCGCACACGGGGGCACTACGGAGCTGAGAAGGAGCCGGGAGTGAGCCCCGCCGTCTGACGGCGCTTCGCAGGTAGTAGAGGAAAGGGGACGCGAAGCTTTCATACACTGATACAGCGCTGGGGTGGAGGACATAAACAACTTAGCCCACGCTGTAAGATCACACCCGAAGCCTGACAAATGTGACATCCATTGTTATTCATCACTCCTTAAGTCCTGGATCACTGGCTAAAGGAGGCAGGATTTCAGTTTTCTGGCAAATCAGTATAATCTGAAAGAAACAGGTGATTCAGTATTTTGAAATTTTGATGCCAATTCTTTTAATTGGTCAGGGAGCAAGAAAGAGTATCTCCAAGTCCAAACCAGTGCTGCTGAGAACAACTGCTTCTCAGCCAGTTATTTAGAAATACCAGGTCTGCAGTTTCTCTGGCTGCACCACACAAATCATGGCAAATGCTCTTAAAATGCAGCTCCAGAGTCTATTATGACCAAAGAGAGCTATCTCAGGTATATTTCCCCAGCCTCTAACAAATGCAAGGTAACACACTTTTACAACTTCCCTTAATGATGACAAATGCAACTACACTTAAAGATTTCATTACCCACTGCAGGTAAAACACTGACTTGAATTTATCATCACATTTCCAGCTGTACAAAATGTCTTAGTAATAAGTCATGTTCCAAGTATAAAATGTTACTCTGTGAATGAAGAAATCAGGTTACAGTAGGATTCTGAAATTTTTATGTACTATGCAAGGACTGGCAGCTAGAGATCACACTGAAGTTTGGGATTTTCTGTTTTCAAACTTAGCAAATAGGAGACACACTGACCTCTTTTGGGCAACAGGGAAGAGAATTGGCAGAATTCTTCACAGAAACAAAAACTTCACAGAAACTTATTGTTTATTGTCATTATACCCAAATCTCAGTTCTGACAGCTATGCCACACTGTGTTTACACCAGCAGAATGCACAGCCCTTGAAATAAATCAGAACATAAACCTTTCACCATTCTATGTACTGCAAAATAAACAGAGATTCCGAAAAGTCTAAAGTGGATTAAGGCCCAAACTCTGTCTTGATTTTTGGGCATCTTTAATTTGCTAATTCCTTGTCATGGTTTAAACCCAAATGCCAACTCAGCCCCACACAGTTGCTCGCTCTCCACCAGCGGAAGAGTAAAAGTGAGGAAACGTGTGGGTGCCACAAAGACAGGTTAAGGGTCAGGAAGGGATGGTAACAGTGGAATCAGAATGCACATGTGCTGCAGAATGCAGCTGCTCAGCACCCACTGACTGATGGCCAGCAGGCCCATGAGCAGGGACCCTGGGCCAGCTCTGCCCCAATTGAAACACTGGCCATCACATCACATCACATCCTGGGAAATGCCCCTTTGGCCACTGGGGTCAGCTGTCCTGGCTGTGCCCCCTCCCAGTCCTGGCAGGGCAGGAGAAGCTGCCAACTCCTGGACTCAGAGGAAGCACTGCTTAGCACCCACTGAAAACATCAGTGTGTTATCAACATTATTCTCATGCTCCATCCAAAACACAGCCATCAAAGAGAAAATTAACTGTATCCCAGCCTAGCCAGGATCAACTTCACATCATCCAGCTCTGCATTCATGTGACACTGTCCTAATACACAAATAACTGCTGTTAAAGCCAAGACACACATTATGAAAAAATAGTTCTACAAATTTGGCAAAAATAGTAAAAAATTTGCTACAAGTTTGATTAGGAAAAAAAGATTATAATACAGCAGAAAATACTAGTTTTGAAATGTTCTACTTCTGCATTCAACAGCCTTTTATAAAAACAAAACATTTTTCACTTACATAATGGCCTAACAAATTTTGTTAAAAGTTTGTTCTCTACATCCATCCTTTTTTGGTCCTTCCACAAAGCCAGAAAGATTGCTTGCAATACAAGTTTTCTAAGTTCTGAAACAATTGCTACTAAAACTTGTTGATAATTGCAAAAATAATTTGCTGCTTCAGCAAAATTCCTTTCCCTTTTGTACATGCTCAAGTATGCCAGTAAAATGAGAATGAAATTACTTCAATACAAATTTGACATATAATATCAAATGGCAAAATTCTCCAAGGATGACAGGGGGCAGCAGGAGTCATCAGGCTACCACTTAAAGACAGACAAATGTTTTCAACAGCTTCAATGGAGTTTCAAATGTAATTTTAAGAGCAGAAATGTCTCTTAAGACAGGAAGAGTCTTTCCATTTCCTTGCACAATAATGCTGCAGTGAATTACTAAAGTAGGAAATTCTCAAGAGTTTATCTTCTCATTAACCTGATCCATTTTGTAAGAAACACAGATATGGATCTCAGGTTTTCTGAAACAGCTCTTACCTTCCCAGCCACAGCAATGACTCGAGATCCTTCCAGCAGTGAAGTGCACATTCAATTTGATCCTGTTTCTGTGCACACTATATATGAAGCACCAGCAGGGTTTCAAAAAATTCAGCCAACAAGACCAAAGGAGTTCACAGTCCAATGAGGTACAGGTAAAATAAAGGAAACAAACATTTTTACTATTTACAGTTTTGAATCTTTGGAAAAAAAAAATCAAAGCTGTTTTCTTTTTATTTCTTATCTGAGTCTTTGAGGAAGAAATGTTAAGTTTTCTAAACAAATCCATGTACACTGAGAGCAAATAATTCCAACAGTGAGTGTTGTTGCAATGGCCTGTTACTATCCACACCAAAACAATCTATTCACAGCTCACATGCAGGCAGCATTTAAGGTGTCAGGACACCCAGCGAGCTCCACTCCCCAGGCATTTCCTTTGGTCCATGGGACACAGCTCAAGCATCTTCCATAGCAGTGTTGTCATCAATAATCCACCACACACCTTTTTTCCTTGTATTACTTCTCAAAGTCAAAGAAAAAGCACTGCTTTAAAGACTTAAATTGAACATACTCCAGAAGAGGAATACTTTATATCCAAGAATGTTAACAAGTGTGCCTTCTTTCCATCTCAAATTTAGAATGCATAGTCAAGCCACAAGGCTGGTGATGTCCATATCCTAATCATCTTACCCCATTATAAAAGAACCACAGAAGAAAGTTTGCCAAAATAAAAATGGGAATATTTATTATCTTTTCTACTAAAGCAATGCAGTTCTTTTGAGATTATACATTGGTCTTTGCAAATGTTTCTACAGCTAAGTTCATACTTTTCCATTTTGTAAAAAAATTAAGACACATACTTCATAAAAACAAAGACAGGCTATGTCACTGAACAACTGGAAAGGATTGTAAGTGTTAGTAGGGATGAGCAAAGAAAGCTCATGCTTACACTTAAACCTATGGCATTTGTATCATTATCATATGTTCAAGTGGGACAAAATGGCGATATTTTCATTGCACATTTCTGGGTCCACTCCTCAAGCTTTCAGCAATCAGGACAGACTGTTAAATACTGAATGTGACCAGGAGAACCTAAACGTTGCTCAGCAGTACTACATGCACAAGATGCAGGGGAAGGAAGAGTCAGACCCGTGCAAACAGTACAAGACAAACCATTACAACTGGCAAACGTGCACTGGACAAAAATTGAAGTTTATGAAAAGTTTTATTTGTTGTCATGAAAATAGTATCAGAAGCAAATAATTGTATGTGTTTTGCAAAGTCATCTTCATTTGGCCTCCTGAGCTTTCTTGGCATTCTGTTTTTCTTTTGCCTAGGAAACAAGGGGAGAGGATGTCAAGCTTTGATAGGACAAAGATCATTCTGGAGCTTTGAATGACTACCCATTACTGAGTAATTTCTGAGTATTAAAAATATATTGAGAAAAGAAAAATTTAAATGTAAATTTGCACCCTTCAGAAGCATCCTACTACTATTTTACTAGGTTAGTATATAAAAGCCTTTTAAGAATAGATAAAGGCTTAAATAAATTATGCAAAAGAAACTGAGATTAGGTACAGGAATAGCACTATTTTAAAAACATAATTTAAACCTTCATTTTTCATACCTCCATACTAATTTCATTTAACATAGAAAAAACTCTTCCTAATGGAAACATTTTATGTTACCAGAAAAGACCACATTCAGACATACTGATTATCAAAACTGAACTCTGACATGAACCAAGATCTCAGTGGCTTAGATCTTTCAAGTAAGTGGAAAAAACCCCCAAAAAAGTTCCTGTCAAGATACTTGCAGACAGATTCTCATAGTCTATATCAATCATAAATAGTTCAAACTGGTAAGGAACTGGCACTTTCCTCCTTATGACTTTAGTAAAGAAATAGATTGGGGAAGAAGAGGGGACAACTCAGAAGCAATACTGGCCAACAATTTTCTGTCAAAGCAACAGTTAATCCTGAGTCAGGCTGCTGCTTGTTACCACTTATTACTGAAAAGAACAGCATCTAATGCAGTGGTTTAGAATTAAGATCTGGTACCATCAGTTCACTGATGATTTACTTGTGAAAGCAGCTTGATGGGTGTTATAAATGACTTCTGTTAACATGAAACTGGATTAAAACCACAAGTTACTGTCCTATAAACTACAGGCCTGCAAATTTACCTTCCTAAATAAATTCAGCTAAAGAATGTACTCATTAAATAATACACAGCTCTTTTTTCATTATACTAATTCAGAGATCCTTTTTCAGTGAGGACAGAATCAGGGATCCTCCCTCTGGCACTCAAGTACAGTGCACACCAGCACATAGCTGAGCACAATTCAGTGTACTTGGCCAGTTTAATAACCTTGCCAAAGGTGCAGCCACACTTATTTATTAAAGTTTTAATGCAAACCTTTTAGCAGTAAATCAATGTTATGGCGAGATACCTCAGAAAGGGGGGAACCCAAGCCAGAAAATGAGCACAGGAGCAGGGAAAAGGGAGAGATCAAATTCCCACGGCTGCCACCGTGTGATCACCACCTGCTACAGCGGCCACAGGCCTGTGGGGAGCCCTCCCTGGCCAAAGATCTTGGAAGCATAAATGACATGGGCTTGTTTATTTAAAAGAGAAGGTATGAAGAATTACAGTGATATACTGTCAGCTAGGAAATACTCACTTTTTCTACTAATGGTATTAATTGCTGGTGCTCTGCTAGAGTCTTTAACAATTCCATGATGAAAGGCAGGTAATTATGTTTTCTTCTAATATTTTCGATCTAAAAATAAATGAAAAGCATTAATAGAATTATTATATGACTGAACTATATTCTAGTCCCCATCTGGTTCCTTCAGATTAATTGCAAAGCTCCCATATATATGTAAAAGCTGTCTTTTTCTTACAACTGTTCCAATGATTTCATCAGAAAAACAAGGGCTACATACCTTATATCTTTTTAATTTTTGGTTCTCTTCTTCGATTAACATCTGGTATTTTGCAACTTCTGATTGTATAGAACTTAACATATTACTACTTTGATCTGTATCCATAGGCTCCTCCTTCCACAAAACAAAAATTTAAATGGATGATGTTACTCCATTTTTAAATTATTATTTTTTTTTAAAATTAAAGCATGTTTTATCTCAAGGGTATTTCTATCACAGAAAGATTCAGTTTTGTTTACAGTTACAGGGACATTCCAGGAATTTCTGCAGTTAGTTACAAGCAGATTAGTTCAGGTACTGGGACAAGAACAGTTCCAGCACCACAGCAGATGAGTCAAGGGAGAAAGTCAGAATGACACGGTGAGCACTGTGCTGAGTGCTCAGCTCAGAGCTGCAGCACTCAGTGCATCCACTGCACTGCACAGCTCTGCAGCAATCCCTCCCTGCTTCTTTAGTGCTGCTCTGTTTGGAGCAAGGACGGGAAGTGAATAATAAAGCCAACAAACAGAACTACCAGAGAACTACTTTAGCAAATTAAATTCCATGGCCTACCTCTGCCAGTTGCTGCTGTAGCTCTGCAATCCTCTGCTCATATATCATCTTCCTGTCAGACACAATAGCCATCAGGTTAAACCTTATCTCACCTTCACTGTATCTAAACCAGGAACAGAAAAACAAAACAACAAAGACAACCCACTTTCAAAATTAATTACCAACATGACAACTCAAAAGCCCCCTCCTGGATTTTATTTTAAGGAATGCATTTTATGGAAACAAAATTTTAAATGAGTCTATTAAATTAAGTTGTGCTACAGATCCAATCTTGTAACAAAATAAAATCAGACCATAAATTAACTCTATCCAATATGTAACTCCTAATACCCTTCTCTCCCCAAAATTTACTATTCGTCTGTGGTCACAAAACAAATACTGAAACTGCCCAAAAAAGAGGAGAAAACATGACAGCATAACTTACAGAATATGCTGCACACAATCGTTTTTACTTTCTCATTACTATTACTTTTTAGAAAATATTAGAGACTTCTCCACACAGTGTGGGAAATAGATTGAACAATTAGACTAGAAGGCCTTTTGGACATTAAATTCTCCAAAAGCAACTTGGTAGTCCTGTTTTGCTTATCCCAAAAAAAAAGTCCTCAAGCAAAAACTGGGAACTGTTTTCTAAAAGTGGCATAAAATCAACTTTATTTCTAACAGATTTGGGATTGCAGTTTGGAATCAGAGTTAAGAAGCAGGAAAGTTCCACAGTATGTTTTTCTAGTTTAAATGTCTAAGACAAGCCACATACCTAAGAAAAGTTCTTATCTCTAAATACCAGCTGTATGGACAGAATGACTATCGAGTATTTTTCAGAGTGTAGGCAAATGTTATTCATGGTCATGACACTTAGATTTCACTCAAAGATCCACAGCTGAGTAACAGAGAGAACTTCCTTTTCCAGAGCACTTACAGGATCTCTCTTCACTACACAGACACCTACTTGGACTAATTATGCAGCAGCACAGTGTATTTGAGATTTATCTATGATCACATTTGCCTCATGTTGGGCAACAAGTTCTCAAGTCACACAGTGATATGCATGAAAAAATGATGCCTAAGTGCCATTGCTTAGAAATTCAGCTGAAATCCTTTAACTGAAGGACATTAAGACAATGGAATTTTTAAGCATAGGTAAGGTGCTACATTTTAAAGGCATCACGACCATTTACTTTTGTATGCGCTTCTCTATGACGGGCCGCACTGCACTTATCCAGTCATCCTGACTGCAAGCACCTGGGGAGAAAACAGGGGGAAATCATCAGCCTTGCAAAATCCAACAAAGGAAATAATTCACCATCTTTGCAAGAGTCATTGAAGGCAATTTCGGAGTATGTAACAAGTTTTTCCTTAGCTTACTGCAGTCTGAAATGACTCAGGTGGTTTTTCAGGAGGTGGAAGGTATTTTATAAATAACAATAGTTAGACTGTGGAATAGTGGCCAAAGCAATGGAACAAAGCTAAATTTGAAGGGCATAAGCATCTAACATTTGTTTTGTTGATAACAAGAAATAACAGGATTGGGGAAGGTAGGTTTTGTAAGATTTTTATGACACAAGGGAAATTAGTTGGTATGACAATATTGAAGTAGACAGCAAAGGAAAACACTATAGACAGGTGCAGCTGTTAAATATTAACTCTTTATTTTGTCTATGTAGATGCAATATAATGTTAAAAAATCAGGCAGAAAGAAAAACCATGAAAGGATATATGATAGAGAACTTGATTTCAAGATATGTGAGAGAATACCTACAGGTGATTTCCTAAGTTGAAAATGCCTCTTTTGCAATTTCAAGACCTTAAAGTAAATTTAGAGACTCATGATCTTGTGACCATACAAATAACGTTACTGTGAGGTCTGCAGACTGTACAGTATCTCTGGACAGACTAAAGACAAGATTATGCAGCAAGCCATTGCTCAGCCTAAACACAAATAAAATTGTCAACAGCTCTGGGAAAACACTCTGAGAATGGAGTAGGGAACATGTTGTTGACAATGTATCAGACTCTAAAGTACAGATACATGATAGGCAGTGCACAGCTTTGCAAGACACGACAGGGCACACCTATCTCAAGGAAGATTACAAAGCAGGAGCCAGTCCTACAGAGAATAAAGCTATTTGCTTTTAAACCATTAGAATAACACTTGCTATCTAAGAAGAAAGATGGCAGTGTGTAAACACAAGCCACGTAATATAAAATAAGTGTCTGGAGTCAGCTAGATACATTCTCCCTTTATGTAAACGTCTCTTTGTAACAAAACTATCAAGGTTTTGGAAGAGATTGCAGGACCTGATGATTTTATTACTGAATGAAAAGAGAGAGCATCAGAGACACAGAGGAAACAGGGAGAAAATTGTATTTTCAGACCAACTACACTAAACCAATACAAATATCTGCAAGGAAGCCTACAGCACATTAAGAAAACTTTTAAGATATTCTTTATTTTAATAAATAACTTGCTTTGAGCCTAGAGCTTATGACCAATTTGTTGCAAAAAGCTATTGTTAAAATGAAGGATGTTCAGCAAAAATGCAAAATGTTACCTAAATCAATTGGTCCTTCCCTTAAGCCATCTAGTTCATATAGCCTCCCATTAACAGGAACATAGCTTACAAAGTGAAAGGCATCTTCTTCCTTTGCTGAAGACTTTGCATCAAACTCAAACATCTGTTGTCTGCAAAGAAAATTTAAAACCCCCTGAGATTAAAAAGGATTTGCTCAAATTTTGGCCAGATTTAAACATCTGTTACCTGGCAAAACTGTTGTGAACTTGCCGAATCACTTCTGAGTTACTCAGTGCCAAACCTTTCATCTGAAAGGAAGTAAGAAAACACCTGTAAACCACCAGAGCTGTAACACTGTGACACTCAAAATGCAGAAAGCAGTGGTCACTCACCGCAGCATCAAAGCTTTGGGAAAATTCTTTAAATTCTGACAAGGTCTCTCCTAGATGAATGTCTTGGTGAGCACAGTTTAACAGCACACTTACTATGGCTTGAGTTGCACACGCATTATTTATGACCTAGAAAAAAGCATGGAGAGTTTAGTCAGCACTGGTGATAACAAGTTCACTCCAACCTGGGCTTGTTGTTGTTACAAACACACATTTTCTGTGCTGATTCACATTAGAGCTTCACCCTAACACACACTGGATTTGCTGCCTGGGTAGCTACAGAAAAGCCTTTGCTGTAATAACATCAGCTCTACCTGGCTGTCATATACAATTCATTGATAAAACTCCTATTTCACAGCTGTCCTCAGAAACTGTCATTCCACTGCCTCACCATCTCTCTCAAGTGATTAATGACAGGCATAGAAGAAAGGCAGAAATCCTCAGATCCCTGTGGAAAAACACATAGTAATATTCAAAGCAAGCTGCCCAAATTGTGTTATTTCATCTATGGCCTTAAAAAAAGTCAACTCTCCTAAGAAAAGTCCTTGAAAGAATCATCTCTTACTAGGAGTAGGAGGTCAAAAAAACTGAATTTGAAGCAATAAAGCACATTATGGAACCTTGCATTTTTATTAAAAGGTTTTATTGGATAAAAAATTTCAAGTATTCTAGGGATAAACTAATAAAACTTAAAACGGTTCCAAGATGTAGAGATTGTTTAAATGATGGTCAGCTAAATAATGTACTTGTTTCTCTACTTCCAATATACCTATCCTTTTCAAGTTCATGTTGAAGTTACTAGTTTGACACTGTTATACTTCAGGATTAAATATTCTACTTTTAGAAAATTTAAACAACCCCCTTAATATTAAAGCCATGTCTTTAATGTTCTTTACTAATAACCAAACTAAACCGCTGTATTTAAAGAAAGAGGCTACAGGGTTATTAAATATGAGATTTAACTAAATGCACTGTACTCTAATGATTTGAGGCCATAATACAAGAAAGATTTTGTATTAGCAGTTTTTTCTCAGTGAGCTATAGGTTAGGAAAAGTAATGTATCATTAGTCTTTGAGACTATTTAGCAATTGAAAATGTTATTTAAACCTTAAAATTTCCAGTGAGGATGTGAATTTTGTATAAGAAATGAAAATTAGCTCAGGACTGTGAATGTAAAACCCTTTCCAACAAGAAAGGACAAAGGAAAAAAAAAGGGAAAATCCAAGCAACCTGTCTTACAGCAAGGCTAGACCTGACAAAGGAAAACCTAGTAGGTTAATACTAAAAGCCACATCATAAATTTATTTTCTATACTTCAGGGTGTTTTCAGTTCAGATTATGTCTGTATGCAGATGATAAAGAAATAATAAAGCACTTCTTAACTTAAGAAAAATACAATCTAGTTGACTTAAATGGTAATCAAGGGAGTCAACAGATGTAGAACAGATTATAGCAGCCAAAACTCAAACCAACTGCAGGTACACAAGCTAAGGGCTAGAATAGACACAGATGCAAAATCAAGGACTTACAAGGAAAATCCATCAAGGGCAGTGAAATAATGAGCCAGCAGCCAAACAATTTAACCCCCCAGACCAGCAGAATGGTGTACTTTGAATTACACTGTAATGTAGGAAAAAGAGCTAAGAACTAAAGATTCTCTGAGATACAACTAAAGAATGTTAGGTAGTGCTGGGTTGAAAGCAGGGAAATACTAAGTGGATCAGTGGGAGAAGCTGATGCAGTATAATTAAGCTGACAGAGAGGCAAAAGAAGGTATGGACAGCTGTGCTGACACACTGTCAGAACAGTGCTGTTACAATGAAGGCAGGGTCACTACTGTACAACAAACTGTATTTGTTAAATGATAATTAATGCAGGGCATTAAAGGAGAGACAGGACTAAATGGCAACTACTCTTGCTGAAAAATCAAGATGGAACAATCAGTTGCTCTCTTTACAGATAGTTCAGTAATGGTTTCAAAACAAGGAAGGGAAATTTACTGAGATTTTGTGCCTAGAGACAAGATAAACACTGAAAGCAAGATACAGAAGCTTTAAACAGAAAATAAAATCAGAGGAAAATTTAGACTTGGCAGAGAATTGATGGGCTCATCAAATATTGGCCTTTAAGCATATTCTGTATTCCAACCACAGAATGAGACAAGTCTGATGAAGCATACAGGGACTGAGGGAAATGATGTCTGACTGCTAGAAAACAAAATGCAAAAGATGCAGATCTGAGGCCTCCAGCTGTTGAAATCAAAATACATTACAGAAATACATTCTAGAACTTCAGTCAAGTGAGAGGCAGGAGGTGAGGAAAAGGCAGCAGCAACAGTCCTGTAGCAGAGGAGCAGAAGGAACGCGGGTGAGGTGCACAAAAATGCAGTGTGTTCCTGGCTGTAGAGGACACAGGAGAAGTACCAAGCTGGAACAAGGGAATATGTGGCAAGTGGTGGCTGACAGGCAGGGTGAAGAGAGCAGTGAGGATGTGACTGCAGGATCAAATGTGGACAAGTGCCAGATTTGTTTGTCACAGACAATGCCATCAGTGCACACAGCTCCACACACAGCCTAGAGAATCCTTCAGGATACCCATCTCTAATTTCCAGTGTATGTCTTAGGGTGCCTCAGTGTTAGCAGAAAGTATTTTTTGCATTTAGGTAACATGATAATAAATGCAGGCTGTTCCCAAAAGATTTTTATTTGGACTTGGGCAGAGGATTTTCTATATTTGTCCAGAAATAACAACATTTGCCTAGATATTTCTGTCCAGGAAGTCCTGGTGAGGTATTAGATGGATCAATACTCAAGAATCCAAATTAAAAGCAGACACTCATAGTTACAAGATTTTGTAGGCAAAAGTTCAAGGTGTATTCAATAATATTTGAAAGAAAATGATGATATACCTACACAGAAATGTATCAAGAGAAGATTGACCTATCCCCAAGTGAAGCTCAGCTTAAAACAAACCAAGGAACCACTTGATTAGGCTACTCTCTAAGTAGGATGCATTACTTCCTAAGCATGCACCTTTCCTCTAGGGATCCATCTGGATCAACTTTAGTCAGAAGCACTTGAAATTTTTGACTCACATCTTCTACCTGATGGATTATGTATTTTGCTTTTCAAAAAAGCTGTGGACAAGCCTGTGCTGCAATTGGTTGTATAACTAACAAATCCCAGGGCTTCACTTACTAAACATCCCAGCATTACAGAACAGTTGGTTTTACAGAGCTCAACATGAAAAATTCAGCATTAGCACAAAGTTCCACAACTTATTCTTGCTTAGAAGCCCTATGTAATTTGTTTTTGTTGGAGTAAAGACATAATCTTTCTATAGCTATATTCAGTGACTGAAAATCCCTTTCTGATTTGTTTCATGTCCTTGTAAGTTATCTGTTATCCCAAACTTAGCTTTAACACAGATATCTGGTCTATCTTAATGTTACCAAATCTGAAAGGGTCAAAAATTTTGAGTTTGAAATCAATTAAGTATTGGAAATGTAAAAATACATATGCTTCCATTAGTGCAATAACAATAACCAGAGACCAATGTTTTGTTATTAACAGTATCATTTATAAGATACTCCTTCTGAAGGTGTTCCCAATTAAAGAAGTTAATGTTTTGTCATGACAATGCAAAATAAAATAAATACATGGCACCTAAGAAAGGCAGGATAGCAATACTTCCCTGCTAAAAGCTGAAAAATTGATTAAACTCAAAAAAAGTAGTTTCAGGTCTGCAACAATGGCTTTTTTTTTGTCCAGAGACACTTCTGCAGGGCTTGGCAGAGAATGCAGCTCCTCCAAACAGTGTGGCAGGGAGCTGTATACATTAATTAGCTGTAATAATGTATCCACTGTGTGTGAAAACAACAGCAAGGGCCCACTTAAGCAACACAGAAATCAGAAAATTCAGAGTTAAGGCTGAAATTGTATCCTTAACTCACCTCATTGTGCCTAGGTATCCTAGCTCAAAGGGTATGTAAGATCATCCAGAGTTCTGTGGCCTCAAATAGAGGACCAAACCATACCTAGGCATAACAGGGAGGCCAAATTTAACATGAGTGCACATAAAAGTGACCATTAAAAAAACCTCTTTAATATGCATGCATACCAGACAGACTTCAAAATTCAACCCCCCAACATACTTGTGATTTAACTTGGAACAAGATCTAGTTGCCATTTGGAATTCAACTACAGCATCACTATGGAAGTGGAAATGAGGAAAATGTGAGCATGCACAAGCTTCTTACCGAAACTGTGTTTCCTAATGCAATTTTAAAGATATTTTACTAGATAGTTTGAGAGCTGTAGCTTTTTACCTCTAACTAAATTTCCCCACAATGAAACAATTTTTAAGATTGAACACATAATAAAATTGAACAGAAACAAAATTTATTTCCTCTACTCAACTCTTATATATTAACAGTAGCCCTGTCCTTCTCATACAGGATTCAGGAGGACACTTGAAAACATGTGTGCAGTAAAACCAATTGTACCAAATGTCTTTAGGTGGGAACATTTAAAAGAAGAAAATGTGTGAGAAATGAAAGAGAGGCAAAGACTTGTTGACATTTTTCAGGCTCCAGTGTCATGACAGTTTTGAAGACATAGATCAACAGGTCAATAACCTCAAATGTGATAAAAATTGCCCTGACCTTCCTATTTGTTCTGGGATTCCAGCCTACCAATGAACATAGTGTAATTTTACATCATCACTTCTGTAATGAAGAAAAAGGTCTTCTGGAAAGACCCTCAAAGCCAATATAAAATTTGGCTTAAAACAGACAGGAGATAAAAAATACACACGAACCCAGCTGCACGATGGCAAGCAGGACTTGCTCTTTCACAATACAAATATTCAATACTAATGCTCATCTTGCTTTGTGCTCCTGGGTGACTCAGAAGGACTCAGACTGTGGTTCTGAGAAATGCAGTAACTTCAGCACTATCATAAAGAAGCCCCTGTTCTCTCCCACTTACCTGTTATGAGCTTTGTCCTGTACAGACTCGCTGAACAGACACATCTCACAGTACAGCAGAAACCAGCCCAGATAACATGCACAGAAAACTGCTGAGGGATGAGCCTCACTGGCTCACACAAGTTTGCTGCACCATGCTCTCATTACCAGCAATTTGTAAGATCAGACACTTGCTCAAGAACACACTCTAAATTCTCAAAACGTTGCTTGTCAAGTTGGATCTCTAACCCAGGTTAACTCTTCAGTGTGAAAGCTAAACTAGAGCTAAAAGCTAACCAGAGCTAAACTAGTATTAAACAGATTCCTCCAAAATATCCAAAGCAGTTTTCTTCTGTTAACTTTTAATAATAATTTCTCTGTACCTATTTCTAGTTTTTCAGTCACAGTAGCTCAAAACTGTCACAGTAGCTCCAGGCAAAACTGAACTCATATGAAACATAAGCATATATACGTCTACAAGGATTGTTTTGATTTTGCAAAGCCACTGCAATTGACTGCCAGATAACACTAAAAAATGAAAAAGAAACTAATTCTAAACTTCTTGCAAATGACTTTTGAAACATCTATTCCATGCCATCAAATGGCATAACCAGGCAGTACTATTTTAAGAGCTGACATTTCTAGAAATTGCTTTCCATGCTAAAATTAAGAGACACTCCAGCACACTCTCTTTAAAGGCAGCAAGTGAAGGAAAGGGACAATTAGAAAGGAGGTTTCAGCTTAAGAACACATTAAAATATGAGTGTTTCACAGAAAACTATGACATAAAGAAGACTTTTCACTGTAGCCTTGAATTTTGTAGGGCTTGTTACCAAATCTAACATTATCCAAATTTTGTGATGTACATTCTGCAATCTCATCTTAAAGCCTAAGAAGCTCCTCTTCACTATTGCCTTTAAACACAGTGTCAAGCTTCAGAAAAAGAAGAGGGGAGTGGAAAAGGCAAAAGAAGTGGAGCAAGTAGACAAAAGCTTTGAAACTTTTCAGTCTCCTCAAGAACAACAATTCTAGGAGAACCTCAGCTACTCACAGGAAACCAGATGAAATCCCTTGAGTGAGGGAAAATTTAACTTCGCTTTAAAATAAAAAACCAACAGCCTCCAAAATAATCCCTCTCTAAATTCCAGTCAGAGTAATTACCATATAACTGCCTTTTGAAAGTTACATCAAGGATTTTCTCTGAGTTCTTTGCCTCGTGGCTGTTCTGTAGCCACAGCCCATGGCTACTAACAGTGTTTGGTTAGGTAGAAATCACAACCTAAATCAGTGTCTCTGAGACAAAATAAAGACAATTAGCAAACTGCTGCTGATCACTGTATCATAAAAAGGGTGGGCAGTGCTTGGCAAGACTCAAGAGCTGCAGCAGGGAAAGAATGAAGAAAATCAGCATTAAAAAGGCTGATCCACAACACCATGAAAGAGGAAGGCAATTATAAAAGGATCAAAACAAAAGTGCAGGTACAGAGTGGCCAGGACAGCTATTTGCACAGTTTTCCATTTTTCTATACTTTTACCTGGAAGTTTGTGAAGATTTTCTCATATCCTGAAATTTACATTTAAAACACTTCTGCATTTGTGGTGGGAAATAAAACAACAAAAAACTCAACCATAAAAAAACAAAAGCCCCCCAAAGTCCCACCCTAAACACCCCAACAACCAGACTATGTACCAGTCTTCACAGAAATCCTACTAATTTGCCCTTTGATAGCAACCTTTTAAATTAACACCTGTAGGATTACAGTTCTTGTTTAGACTGTTACATTTATCACTGTTTTGGAAACAGGGCTCAGAAACAACCTAAGAACATTATTAAATACTCCTACTTTCATTCTGGTCACTCCTCCTTGCTTTTCTTGGTCACAAACAACATACACAGCAGTCTGTTAACTCTAAGACAAAATTTCAGTACCACTCTGTATTTAATAAAACACAATGGCTTACATCAGCAAAACCAATTTTTCTGTTATTTCTTATTTAAATTCACCTTTCTGATTTGAATACTTAAAACCTGCAGGCCAAAATGGTCTGCAAACCCTTGAAGGAAAGCACTATTCTACATATACTGCCCCAGCTTCAGGGCATTTGAGAAAAACAAGAAATAAAAACAGGACCAAAATAAATTTCTTCCAACAATTTGTTGGAAGTGGTTTCAAAAGAAGTAATTTGCTCATTCTACTGAGAACATTTACCAAGTCACTATTTACTGCACAGAGGACTGAGTTACTTTATGGGTGAGGGCTGACAAATAAAGAGCTTTACTCTTCCATAGCTGCTATTTTTGTCTGACTTGGCAGATCAAACTGATTTGCTTTGTCAATACACAGCTCTTACTCTCAGAATTTGTTGAAGCTATTTCACCTTGCAAAAAATTTATTTCTGTGTACATATTAACAAAAACCAACTTATATTTTGGTATAAAAGCCATGTTTCATAACATATCTAAAACAATTACTGAACTTCTCATACCTGCTTAGCAAAAAATATTGTATCCAGTCTGGAA
The DNA here is from genome assembly GCA_013398075.1 of Notiomystis cincta. Lineage (NCBI taxonomy): Eukaryota > Metazoa > Chordata > Aves > Passeriformes > Notiomystidae > Notiomystis > Notiomystis cincta. Next base: position 123,065 of record VZRX01000036.1, read on the forward strand.
TCCTGGACAACAGAACCCGCTGGCTCCTCTCCAGGCTGCCACTTAAAGAGAAAAATCAGCCCATGTACTGGCCTGCAAAACAAAATTTATAGGAAAAAGATCACCTGTACTAATGAAAAATATTAAAATTATCTGTGCTGTAGTTTAGCTGTATGCTGCTATGGTAATTCTGTTAATTCTTTCTAAACATCTGGAACTTGCACTGACATTTTCAGATGTGCTCTCTTAATTCAGGCTTCTTTCTCTAAGTGCTACACAATCCCAGTCTGAATTAGCATTTAGCCTGTAATTTTCAAAAGTCAGGACCAGTTTTCCTGGTTACTGCAACTTTCATAGTTGCAGAACTCTCATTTGAATTGGTTAGTAATAAACAGATGTCAAAGCACTTGTCAGTCATATACATGAGCAGGAACTAAAGTTCTGGTAATCCTAGACACAGATGAAATACCCAAAAAGGAGCTTTGCTGAAACTTCACCTTTCAGTTATCTCACCAACAAGTAAGAGAAACCCAGTTTTCTCTTCTAGTAAAAATGGTCTTGTCTTTCAGACTGCATGGCTTGAACAGTAAACAGCTTTTACTGCATGTTGCACTGTATTTAGTATTGCCAGAACACAAAAATTTATCAGTACATGAAATAGTTCTTACAAAATCTACAGTTACAGTACGACAAAAACTTACTCATCAACTGAAATCTAAGGTCATCCCCACAAAGAGGCCACAAAAGGTTTTTCTACAAAAGACAAACCTACACCTGTACTGTGTAAGAAACTTTTCCTAAGCTCTGATCAGAAGTTTGAGATGCATTTTTCCAAATCCTCTCAGTGGACCTGCTGTTTAAAAATAAAAAAGCTCCTTTATTCTTTCACTCCCAGTGTTTATACACTGTGTGAAATATTGCAGGTATAAATGGGAGGGGAGGAAGGATGCTTGGCCCTCCCTCAGGACTAGACAGACACACATCTCCCAGGATATGCAAAGCTGTCACTTCATGAACAAACCAGTAAATGTTCTGATGGTGCAGACAGCAAATAAATCTTCTTAGGCAACATTTCTGCCTTTCAGCTGTTGCTTGTCAAATAACTTCAGTCAAAAATCCTAAAAGTACATCCTCTGTACCAACTGCATCTCTTGAAAGATTAATTCTACAAGCATGGGATATTTGCCCAAGATACAAGAGTATAGCCCAGGTTAAATGATATTTTACTCCTAAAATCCTGTATGTGAACATGGATAACATCACATCATGGACAAAATGTTAAAAGAATTCATGTTGCTTAACGAGGGCAGAATTTTTCCACATGACACCAGTCATTATCAGTTATAAAAAAAACCTATTTGCCTTCACATACATGTGGAAGTGGTTCTGCAGGAAAAATGAGTTACAAAAGTATCTAAGTAGTGGAAAATAATTTAAGACAACAGAGGCAACATCATGGGATGTGAGGAAGAAGGGAGATAAAGCAAGGAACAGAAATTCACCCAAGAATTTTTTATACGATACAAGGCAAGCTAATGGCAAAATCATTAGAAATCTACTTCCACATTCTAGCTACTATCAGCATCTCTTTCAAAACCTGATTAAGCTGAATTAAGTACCAAAGCATTAATAAAAAGCAATTTAACTACCAGGTATTCCACTAAATCAAAATCCTACTGAACTTCTGTGGAAACTGAAGGAAAAAACACAAGCATAAAATGTCCCAAACGAAAAATCCACCTGAGTTTAGTACAAATTCTTTCAGGGACTTCGGCAGACATGAATAAAAAACCATGTGCCTTACTTCAATTTTTCAAAGTTCTCTGGCTCCAAACTCCATATTTCTTCAACCTGTGCTCCTCTACAGCCTGAAATAAGGAAAAATACAGGTTTCTTCAGATGAACCATTTAAAAAGGGACACAGCCACTCAAGACAGACTTACGAAAGAAGACACAAAGCGTGTCTAGACTTAATTTCTGAGAAAAAGAGACAACAGAAATGTGTCAATGAAACATGGAGTAAAATCCTTTTGGTTTTCTGGCTGAAAGCCTGTGTAGATTTATCTGTTGTAATAACTCATAGTCTCACCAAAGATTTTAAACGCAATTCAACTCAAAATTTAATATTCTGGAAGGCCGGGCAGCCGCTTGCAGGCTACCGAGCCAGTGCCAAGCCGCACAGCTCAGCCTGGGCACAGCCCTTTCCCAGAGCGTCCTCGCTCCTGGGCCTCTGTAACACGAACACCTGCCCAGCATTAAGTCTGAAACTGCGCCAGGGAAGTTTAGACTGGACAACCGGAGGAATTTTTTCAGACGGTTCATCAGACACTGGAATGGGCTGTCCAGGGAGGCGAGAGAGTCACCGCCCCTGGAGGTGTTTAAGGAGGGACTGGACATGGCACTCAGTGCCGCTGTCCGGCTGACAGGGTGGTGCTGGGTCACGGGCTGGACTCGAGGATCCGAGAGGCATTTTCCAGCCCAGCTGCCGCCGCC